>CM055983.1:24332500-24922500 GCA_029531755.1 Holothuria leucospilota
TCCATTGAGATGCACTGAGTTTTAGCTTTAACCTTCTTGTTACGTGTATGCGCTAACCGGTGGTGACGCTCAGCTTAGAAAAGTGTGACCTACATTACCCCAAAATGAAACACCAAACACAAATTTACTACAATCACGCCTGATGAGGAGACCACCGAAACTGAAATGCCCCTAGTATAGACTGCACAGGTTTAAATTAATCAGTCTGCGAGCCTACAATAGTGCAAACTGGGTTTTCCATTCAGCCCGGAGTCTTTTGAAGATTCAGTTCAACGATCCATACCTTATATTTTCAAGCCCGTAACCAGACTTCGAGAGCAGGGGACAAACCAAGCTCAGGGGGTAAATATAAGCTATTGCACAGGGGACTGTCTATGCTAGCAGAGCAGGGGGACCAAGCCAAGGAGCAGGGGGACTGGCCCCAAATGCCCCTTCCTTGGTTACAGGCCTGTACAGTTTACTGCTTTTTCAAAACAGACCGTATTTGGGCCGGTTTCCAGACAAGTTTTCTCCTCGATAATTCCCACCCAGACGATTTCCTCACCTGGATAATTACCACCCTAAACAATTCGGAATCTCTGTGTGTGGGAGGGGGGATGTAAGCGAGGTAATTGTCCTGCTTTTAAATTGCCCTGCTGGGAATTGTTCCTCTGCGAAAATCGTCCGGGTGGTAATTATGGGGGGGGGTCCTGTTAGTTGAACTTTTGGGAGGGAAATTTTCCAGGTGGGAATATTTCGGGAGGGAGTTTTCAGGTCATGATTTGTGCCTCCACCTGAGTATGTTTATACAACAATTATTAAAAATAGCCAGGTTATAGTGTTTGTTAACTTTAAGTTTCGTACTTACCATACAGTCTTGAACCTTGAACACCGATATAAAGCTCGCCGTGAACAGCTTCAATGGCGTCTGCTGCGGCCTGAGTGGCATTTCTCTAATGGAGGGAGTCAATAGTAATTCAACGCATGAAAAGAATGATTTGAGCAATACTTTCGGATATTTGGAAGAATAACTACCCTACGTCTACCTATGGCTATAAAATTTTCATTCAATTCCAAAGTGTGGTTTTTCGAAATATTAGCATATGAAGTTATTACATTCTCAACCTAAGTAAACTCAAAGAAACACTGTAAAACAAACGTCTAAATTTTTTACCACGTTATGGCGTTTCAGAAAAAGTAAAGGAACAATACAATAGATAAGAACAGTAAGTACCTGGACGCATACTAACACATGATAATCATATTGACGTCAGTGGCGTAGCCAGGAAAATTTCCATGGGGGGCGCTGGGGGGCTAACAAAATTCATGGGGGGCTTGACCAAAAATGTTGCAAAGCTTATTAGCCCGTAAGTTATGAAGGTGATGGTTTCCAGACACCCGGGCGTCCGCCTATGACGTCACGCCCTGAGCCCCCGCGCAGGCGCAGCCAGTCGCTTTGTGCCCCGTCAAGCCCGGGTGCCCCCGGCGCCTATATGGAGAGCCAAATCGGGCAGCAGCCCATGCGTGAAGGGCCGCATGGGAGATTGAACGTCGAATGCGGACTGTCCTCGGCGGCTGGAGAGCGCCGTACGCTAAGGGTCAATAACGCTGCCGCTTTCACTGCTCTTTGACATGGTCACCCTCATTGAGTCAACGCAGCTGGGTTGCCAGCAGTTTTTTCCAGGGGGACAGATTTTTTATTTATAGTGCCCTGTCCTGATGGTAAAATGGTAAACCATGCCACCCATGACCCACCTTTCAGTGAAAATAACCAATTACAGTGAACTCCATCATACACCAAACACCAAACAAATCAAGCAAACTAGATTCAAAGTTGCTTCTATAAAGTATAAGGAGACCGAATGACAGGAATACTAAAAAAATATATTTTCAAAATCGCATGTCATAAAAACATGTCCTCTACAGCCTATACAGGTATTTTAGCAAGATATGGAATGGATACACATTGTAACAACTAGTCTTTAGTGATGATTCATTAGTCCTATGTGATAGAGAATAATCACACCGACATGATGGATACTGCCACACCACTCTTTGAATACGGTCTACATTTTGAGAATCCATCCATCACGCTCAAACCTGTCATGCCACTGGCAGAACTGGCAGACTGGAAATTATTCACACCGGCTTTTATTTCAGCATTCGCAATCACATGACGTAGAGGCGGAGTGTCTAGAGAGTCCTGTTCTGTAAACCGTATGAGACCCACCTTCCAGTGAAATAAGAAATGACAGTGCAACTCCAATTCCTCCGCCATATCCAACAAATCAAATCAAACTACATAAAAAAGTTGCAGAAGATTGCATGACAGGAACACAAAAAATATTTATATATATAAAACCTCTACTCTATAGAAAAACAAACAAATATTTACTCACTCTGAAACATATATTACATTTTCATGAATAACGTTCAACTGCACATTAATGGAATGGATAGGCCTACACATGGAATGGATACACTCTACTCAATAAACATAAATATTTACTCACTCTGAAACATATATTACATTTTCATGAATAACGTTCAACTGCACGATTTTGGAATGGGTGTAAGAAGGGTAGGCAGTGCCACTATCTGACGTTACACTCAGTCGGTGAACCATGCACATTTTTTAGGAAAGGCCCGAAATCATCATTCGTGATTTCATGCGAAAGATTTACTGGCTTTTTAACTTGCCGTGTGAATATTTTGGAAGGTTGGTTCTTATGACCAAACTAGACCGGTTTCTGTTGTCTCGCTCATATTTGATATGGCAGGAACTTCATCAGTAGCAAGCCGTCATTCGCGGCATGAGTTTAAATATTCTTGCTTTCAGTAGAGCAATAAAAGAGTATCTAATCGTACCTCTTTATTTCCGACATTCTCAAACCTTGATTTACAAGGCAATCTTTTAGATTTTCGCCTTCTGGTAGGCTGGTAGGCAGGGAGAGATTTCGGAGAAAAAATGTAGACAAAGATAGGCCGTTGTTTATAAGCAAACTGCTTTTTGAGTCACTCGGGTGAGGAGGGTTTGTCATTTAGCATAAACCATGATTGGTGGCGCTGTTGTTTTCCTCCGTGTGAGTTTCACTCTGATTTGAGCACTGAGTGTGATGAGAATTTATGCTTTCAGTTTTGCAGTATTAAGTAGCGAATTTTCATCCCTTGTTATCCTTTTGAGAGATGAGAGGATTTTTCTACGTACTACGTATCTCGGGGGTTGCTTGGTAGGCCTATGCCAGTGTTCCCATAGCGTCTCCAACCTTGAATTAACAAGGCAATCTTTTAGATTTTAGCCTTCTTGTAGGCATTGAGAGGTTTTCGGGAAACTAGTCTAAATAATTGCAGACCAGTCTTGACAACACAATAAAATGCTTCGAGTTACTCAGTTCAGAGGGTTCGTTGCTGTAGCATATTCCACGTCGGTCGTGGCGCTGTTATTTTCCCCACGTGAGTGATTCCTCACAAGCAGTCCGTTGAGAAATTGCATTTGATTTTGCATATCGTAGCGAATTCTCTTTTAAACTCTTTTTGAAGATTTGAGAGTATCGGTACGCAAGTATGTTCTCGGGATTGTATTGTGTGTCATGACCCTTTCTATCACGCAATTATCTCATTTGATAGTTGTCTATCATAGAGGTTTTTGGTGTACTTAGGGGGTCTTTCGCCGTTCCTTTGGGTTATGGGCGTTTAAGCGACTACGTATAGTCTACACTTTCCTTGGAAGGCTATGAGATCTTAACATGTTCTTAAAATAATTTTTGTAAATCGGGTGAACATGCGCCTTTTATTAGACGGGTCTGTAGGTTTTTCTCTGTAAGCTCTGGACAGTTTTTGTCCGGGTTATACAGTTGCTTGTTAGGTGAATAGTCTTTGTAGACTGGGTGGCAACCAAAGACAGTATAGCGCCGTAAGGCGCAAGACCGGTTACTCACACGAAAGTGCACACAAATTTTCGTAGTATGCAATGGAGCAGATCGTCCGCCATTTTAGTAAGCAGCTTTGATGCATCGTATGGAACGCGAAAAAACGTGCGTGTTGTAAATGCGTTGACCTGACGTTCATAAAATCAGTATCTCGATAACCAACGATGCTACGTCAATGGGAGTTTCACTGTTGGGTTTGGTATTTTCATTTAGTGTTAGACTTTTCTTTTACATACTAATTCAAAGAACAGTCCGACACTAAATGAAAACTACATATATTATAGGCCATGGGCAGAAGCACCTCAAGGCACCCAACCAGCAACTCTCCGACCCAATATTTTTTTTGAAACCTTAGGGTCCCCTGAACGCAGAATCAGGTGGTAACAGTAAATATTTTGGGTCTCACTTATTCAAAATTACTGCCAAAAACAAAATGGTGGCAAAATTTATGAATATTTTGTATTAAAATATATTAAAACTAAATATATTCCTGAAAATATTTTGAGGAATCGACTATTAAAATTTGGTCATATTTTATGACAAAAATTCCAAAATTAATTTTTGAGACTGTTTTAGTGAGATGCAGTTAACCAAGATGGCGGAATTTCCAAAATGGCTGTCCATGTAATTATTATAATATATTGAAATAATGTGAAAAATATTCATGAAAAATATGTTGGACGCACCGACTCTTAAAATATGGTCATGGTTCATGCCAAATAATTAAATATTTTTTAGAACATTTTTGTTTTTAATTCAGGTCAACCAAGATGGCGGAAAAAAAGCAAAATGGCCGCTTATGGTATAGGAACAATGTAGCATAATAATAGATAATAACTTGTAATCATTAAAAATATTTTCAACACATTTACATCTAAACTCTGTCCATTTTCTGTAATAACTATTCAGAAAGTTTATGGATAGATTTTAGGTTTAAAGGTGTTACAAATATTTTTTAAGGATGATTTGCCTTATTTTTTATAAAATATCACTGGCCGCCATTTTGCTTTTTCCTCCATTTTGATTAACCTAAATTCCAAGAAAATGTTTTGAAAAATACGTTCAAATTAATTGGCACAAAATATGGCCAAATATAAAGAGCAACTGTCACAAATATAATTTTAAGGATGATTTTCCCTATGATTGTGATATATAGAAATTTTAACATTAGAGGTCATTCTACTGGTTGATAAAAGAATTGTGGTCAAAAGTGCCTAGGCAGCTTGTTTGCTCAAGAGATTAAAGTACAGAAAACAACTCTGGGAACATGTGGATAGAGCTGCAGAGGTGCAACATAGCCAATGGGTCTTCCAGCAACATGCTTAATAGTACAGACTCGGCACGGGGAAGTCTTGACCAATAGTGGAGATGTTTTGGTAACTTGGACATTTTTGACATGCAATTAGTGGTAAACAATTAGTGCACCCCATTATCTTAATCAGGAATGGCTCCTAATCCCTATCAATCATGTGACAACATTTCTGGTAGGCATATATATACAGGGCCTAGGCTAGGCCCTATATGCTACTCCTTGTTAAATTCATGCCGACTAATAGTAATACCATGGTTGACCTTTAATATTCAATGTTTTAACACAGAAACATAATCAAAGATACTTGTGGGCTAAGTAAGAGGACATCTGAAACATTTAGCAGAGTTTTTAAAACAAACTTTGGGGAACTGCTTTTTCCATTTGAAAAGGCATCTGGAGACCTAAAATAGCCGTTTTTCTCCCTCCCCTTAGACCTTTCCCACGTGTCGTACTCCAAAACCCTCCCCATGACACAATCCTGGCTACGCTACTGGTTTTGGAGTTATCTCCCTTTGATTAGTTATCAACGTACCAAATAAACAATGTTTAGCATCAACTCTCTGACATCACGGTTAAACTTTCGTCAATAATAGCTTATAATTTTCATTACATTTAGGTGACTAATTTTTCTTCCTTTTTTGCAATTTTGACCAATCAGTCGTCTATGACTTATACTCGTACACACTGTTTCGGTACGTTACGTACATATCAGCGTCCCGGCGTTTGTTTACTAAAATGGCGGATACTTCGCCCCATGACGTACTACGGTTTTAGAGGCAGAGTAACCGGTCTTGCGCCTACGGCGCTATAGTGTCTTTGGTGGCAACTGAATAAGCGTGTCAACAAAAGGGCTTTATATTATGCCGTTTGGACGTGACAGAGAAATCCTTTGATTCTACAATATGATTGGTCCGTTCAGGAGGCGCCAAACCTCCATAGGGACATATGCAAGATCTCAAGTCAGGTTGTGCTAGTTTTAGAGGTTCTTCTCGACTTACAAAAGACATCTCGATGATCTCGCGGGAAATTTCGATCCACGGATTGTCGTGAGAAGTGGAAACACTGTCTCGAAGTCAGAAATCTGCCAGTTTTACAGCCGCTACTAGTGTCTGCTAGGACTCCGAGTTAGGCCGCGCCGCCGCGGAAACCCGGCAACGACGGAGGGGGGGGGGGTTCATTCTTCACATTACCCTTTTCAAATTGCTATTTCGTACCACGGTGCTGGCCACTCAGTCAGTCAGAACTGGTCTGGTGGGCCTAGCCCCAATTGCCAATAACTGTATTTTTTTACATGCCCCTGATTTCCAGTGGGGGTGGGGTCGTCTGAGAGGGCGTGGGATTTTGGTGGGGGCGTGCGCCCCCAAGCCCTCCATAGCTACGCCAGTGATTGACGTCACTTAAAGGGCACTCCGTAACATGTTTTTATGTTTAACATAATTATTAGTTTTGTTTATCAAAAACAACTTGATGTTCACAGCAAACATTATAAAAACGTATAAACGAGTAAATGAGATGGCGTTTAAGTGGCGTTAATGTGTTTATCATGAGTTAAAGTAGGCGTTTTAGATGTTTACTGTGCTTATGTATTTTATTGTTGTTTTTTTTTCTATTACATAAACGCCCTGACTTGTTTATTATCTGTTACAAAAATGTGCTTATCATTTTCACAGTGAAAACAGTAGTGATCAGGAAATGCCATATCCTTATGTTGATGAGCAATGTTTGTTTTGTTTTCTTTTCTTTTTTTTTTTCCAATCCATTGTTTTGATTTTGAAGAAAGTAGGAATATAAATTTCTCATGGGATATAAAGTTTGCAAAATCTGCATGCGTCTAATCATGCAATCACTTTATGAAAGCATGACACTATTGGGGAGGAAACTGTTTGTAAAGTTGAAGGAGAAATAAAATAATGATACTTATTAATGTGATTTCTGATCACAAAACAATGCTACTTGTAAATATGATGAATGGTCATTGACTTGTGCTTGTTTCAAGTTCAGTGTTGCTTGAAAATGTGATAACTTAAACTGCTATCATCTCGAGAACCGAAAGTTGTAACTCAATGGAAATTTCCCGAAAGCTTAAAGACAGACAGTCATCACCCCAAAGTATATTTTTAGTGTAGGGGTATCAAAATTTTCAGTTGGTAACTACTCTTTGATTGACATCAAAGCTTGAAAATTTGAAAGATGCAGAGTAGCTCACATTCCACACAAGGCATAGAGAATGCTTTTACTGCATTTCATAGCCTTGCATGCTCACCAGGACATGGCCTTAAGCAATAAAACAGGTTTATTCCTGCACAAGGAGGAGCTTCATACGGTTATGGGAGGAGCTAGAAGTTGCATAGTTGGGAGAATTGGAACTGTGTGGGATGATGAAAATTCCCCTTTAAGTTAAGTACCCCTCTAACATATCAAAATTAATATGAGCTAGAACCATTCTTTTAAAGCAGGTTGCTTTAGAAGCCTGATCGAAGTATATTCCACTGACACCTATGAAATGCAGCACACCACCATTTGCAGAAGCATTGCGGTACACGTTAAATTTGCTTCGTTCATCGATCCCATGGCAGACTTGGCTAAGTCTCGTGGTGTCCTCTATCCCTCTACACAGTCGTGTGCACTATGCCCTCTATCGGCTGTTTATTGGTATGTCGATAGGGAGCCGATAGTCGATCCTAAGTTTGACCTGTAATGTAATACGGGCTCAGATCTCATTACCGGTATTTAATTGCTTTATAAACTACCTACGTCACACGAAAATGAACAGTGGATGATAAAAACTTTTAAAAAGTAAAGGCTTCCGAAAGTAACAAAACGACTATGATAACACTTTACCAAGTCCTCTTCATCCTCTGTGCTGTTAAGGGAGTAACCGTAGGGATATATCAAGTATTGGCCGTAAGAATGGACATCCATGAAAATCTTAACTCGCTCCTTGATCGAAAGGATGTGGTTTTGTAGACTTCTGATTTCTATGGTAGAATTTGGAGCATATCCCATGTACATTTGATCACATGGCGAGGCACTGGACCCACCGGCTGTTTGGGGTACAGAAACAAAATAAAGATCGATTCATTAAAGATGACTTGTGGCAGGCCCTTAGTCATAGGCATCATCGGGGGTCAATATTCTGGGGGTCAGGGGTAATTTTTGCCCGAATTTAGAAGTTTGGACCAAGTTGTCCGAGTTTTGATACCGTTGTGTCGGTTGCAAATTTGTGTTCTTGGCTTTCTCTTTTGCATGACTGGATCCACTATTTTTGCCCGAATGGGGGGCATATGTCCCCCACCCCCGCCTCGTACACTTATGCCCGTAGCCAGACAAAATACTGAAGAAGGGCGAGATGGCTTCTAGAAGGGGCGAAATATTCAGGGGGCCGAAATGTGTCAAAATGTGTTGAAGCAATGTTGTTTTAATTTTCTAGGGGCAATGATATTTCAGGGAGGCTCGACCCCCTGTCTTGGTTACGGGTTTTGTTCTCTGACAGAAAAGATCGATGTCATTCGACTTCACGACTTATCAAAAGTATATAAAGGAAAATTTCACTTTTAAAACAGTGCTCACAGACTCAATTAAACTTTTGTAATTAATAGTTCAAGAGCTTTTAAAATATCATAGAAGTATTGAGATATTTTGTGAATGTCTTGACTTTGTGCAGTAACATATTTGGGTATTGACATCCGAGATCTTTATGTATGCCTCAGTGATATTTCAGCGTAAGGTATTAAGTCGTTTCCCTGCATTATCTCAATTACTTGATATCATGAAGGTAGATATTGAGAAATTGACATCCGAGATCATACTATCCTGATCAGTGGCGTAACTCCTATGCGCTCTGAGGGGCGAACCTTGGGCACCCGGCCGGTCTGGCGCCCACAACGATACTTTGTTTACAGTGGAATTTTGGAAGTGGAAACCTTTCATGCGCACATGTCATTTGGTCAGGGGGCACCCAACCCATTCTTTCCGCCAGGCACCCTGAACCAAAGTTACGCCACTGATCCTGATGTGTAGCCTACCTAAAGTCTAAAATTTCAAAAATATATTTTAAAAAGGTTGAAAATGCATCAAAATGGTCCAACTCTCATCTTCACAGGATATTCTTGAACTGAGATATAAAATGTTGAAGCTTATTCACTTAATACACAATGGTAGATTGCGAAATAATTTGTGATGTCATTCTTGTACTACTCAAATTAACGTCTTTATTTTTCTTTTTTTTTTCTTCGAAAGCCACCCATCCCTGTGCCAAAATGTGACCACTGTCTTACTGTTATAGGGTGTCTTGGCTATATAAGCCCTCTCCGTACAACATGCTATGCAAGGGAACAGTAAATGTTCAAGGTCACATAAACATCTTCATTTCAAAGGCAAACAAAAGCAGGTAATATGAGTTGTACAAAAAGGGCATCACAAACTATTGCGCAATCGACTGTTTCAACATAATTAAATGAACAAATTTCAACATTTTATATCTCAACAACGGAGTTAGCTATGAAAAAGGAAATTGGATGAACGAAATTCATTTCCATCCTCTAAAATACAAATTATTGTAATTCTAGACTTTAGGTCTACTATAAAGAATATTATTTACATATGAAAGTACAGGATCTCAGTATCCTTGTATCTTGATTAAAGGTCTGTAGGCATGTAAATGCCACACTTACTTATTTGATATAAAAAGAGTTAAAAACCTTAAAAATAACCGCAATTCCCATCAAAATTTCTACTTTTTGCCTTTATATGATGAATAAACATGAGCTACATATGCAAATTTGTGACATAGAAAGAGGGACCCATGAGGTGGATGTTATGTTATCCTTTGTTTCTTTATCTTTCATTCCAGAAACGTTGTAATGGTGGAATGCCCTGAGGTGTTTATTGCAAAAGAAGTTTTTTACAACTTTGAAAATATACACATTAAAAACCAGACTAGAAACTAGCTGGTAAGTAATTAACAGATAATTTATACAGGATCAACAAAAGAAGTACAGACCCTGTGTGATACTGCACATCAAAATTTTTTCATTGCAAATGAGTCATCTCAGAAATGGTCAAACTTTAAAGAGGTCTATCTTAAAAACGATAAAAGATATTCAAAAAATTTTAACGCTTTTTTTCAGGGGATCTTAATCAATCATTGTTGAATGAGACAGATGTTTTGTTTGTCCACAGACATTTAACGGATACTACGATATTGGCATCAGAAATGATGATAGCTCATTATTTTGGGATAAAATATTTAATTATGTAAGAACATTTCAGCGTAATAATATTTTCACAGGAAGATATTAAGATATTGAGTTCTGAGATTTTACTACGTGACTATCTCAATATTTTATCGTAAAACATGCAGACATTTATTTACAGGATCTCAATATCTTAGAATTGTGACAGTAATACATTGAAATTTTGGCATCCCAGATCTCGACATCTAAATATTTTAGCGTTTTAGTTACTGTAATTTAGGATCTCAGTATGTAACTGTCTTTACAGTGAAACATACTAATATGTTAACAAAAGAAGTTTTTATGTTAATATTTTAGCATAAAAATGTTCACCCAATAAAACACAAGAACAGAATATTTTAGTATCTCCACAAAAGGATTTTGATATAATGACAACCGAGATCACTCTATAATAGCGTTAAATGTTAACAAAATAATTACATGAATAAACCATTCACATCTTCAATTTTTAGTATCCTCCTGTCAACTTATTAAAAATTGAAATGATGTAACTGAATATCTAAACACAGTATACCATAATGCTGAGATGTCGGTATTTCGGATGTCAATATCTCAATATCTCACTGTACAGATATTATCATATTGAGATCCTGAATTGAATATCTAAGTATTTTTCTCCGAGGAATTCACAAATCAAGTTCCCGGATGTCCATATTTTAACATCTTTCTATCGATATGAACATATTGATATCATCTTATTCAATGTCCAAATAATTTGTATTAAAATAATATATATATATATATATATATATATATATATATATATTTAAAGGGAAAATGCAGTCAACCAAATTTGAATTAGTGTACCTCGGCATCCTAATTCATGAATAGCTTTGTTTAAATCATATGAGGACATTTTTGTATTGAATTCTTCAATTCAATGCAGAATAACTACATAATATACCTGTAATATTTTTGTTCTTGAAATAATCATGAAAGATATTTGCAACGGAAATGAGAAGAAATTGGTAAGTTTTAGCTAATTCTTCGAAATAAATTTGGCCCGACTCCTATTCCCTTTAAATATAAGGAATGTCAACTACAACAAATATAACCGTCACGATATTAAGATATATAGTGATATTTTGAGTCTAACATTTAAATATTTCATGATGAAACACTGAGATATGAAGATTTCAGATGTAAATATTTGAATATCTCACTAAAAAAGTCCATATAATTTACATAATGTATCGATATGTAATAGCATATACCTTGAAAGCTCCTTAAAGGAAAACTGCAGTTTCTCAATTACAATTATTGTACCCCGTCATCTTAATTCAGGATTAGCTGCTATCAATCATGTGAAAATATTTTTGTTACTTATTTATTAAATTCGTGCAGAATAACTCCTTGGTTTACCTTCAATATTCAATGTTTTTATACCGAAACATAATGAAAGATACTTGTGAGTAAAATCAGAGGAGATCTGTAAGATTTAGCAGATGTTTTTAAAATGAACTTGAGGAGACTGCTTTCTCCCTTTAAATAGTTGAGGCACCATTTAGTATTAATAACACTCGGGCTTGACAAAAATGTTGAAGGAAGAGCATAATGAGTCTAATTTTGCTTTAAACAGAAAAAGCAGACGCCCTCACTTTATGCCGAAACATCAGCTAAATGTGAAAAATGTACTCTTGCCTCCTTCAGAAGTATGTACTAAATGTGCCCAAAATTTAGATTGATTCTCTGTTGGCTTAAACCAGCAATACTGAAATCGAAACTTACTTCCCCAATGGCTGTCGTAATTTCTGTTTGCGTCAGTTCCTTTACACTTGGAACCCGGGTTCGGATTTCGAGTCTTCCGCCACATTCGATCCTTTAGCAAAAAGTAGAGTCGACTACCGTAAAACTTCGTAGTCAGTATTTGAACATTCAGTAAATTACATGACATAGATGATTGTTTAAAGTTCTTAATTGTAAAGAAAGTTCTTAGATGCTTTTGCAGGGCTATAGCCGAGTCCAGCTAACCCGATTCCGAGCCAATTCCGATTCCATTGGTCACCATCCCGAGCCAATTTCGAGTCCGACCACGGGACAATGTACAATATCATACAAATGCTATTTATACTATTTTTCAGTACATTTAAACTGTCATTTTTAGGGGTCAGTTTCATAGTCTGGTCCACTCTGTAACTTAGTTGACTGTTCGCGACAATTCATGTATTAAATTATTCACCGATGCGAATGTATCTCTCAGTAACATTAATGAAACTTTCATTTTTGTGGACTCGTCTGGAATCGGATCCGAGTCCAGCTGCAGCGCATTCCGGTCAATTTCGTTTCCGGAAGCTCCCATTCCGGAAGCTCCCATTCCGGGTCACTAAGAACGGACTCGAGTCCGAGTCCGGACTCAGGCGTTACAACCTTGTGCTTCATAGATCGAAAGAAAAAATTCATTCATAAAGTTTAAAGACCAAAATCGCTGAAAAACTGTGATGACACTATAATTTCTGAGGTCATCATATCCACACCTACTTCCTTGGTATCAGACTGTGGTGTTAATTTCTAGTAAAGAATAATCTAGCATGTTTAACCAGGGAGGTGGTATTAACCACATACCGGTAAAAAAAACATCCACCATGGGCTCGTTGTCAAGGCTGGATGAGGAGGCGGATAAGAGGGACCCTGGCAAATTTTAATAAACGTTGCCTTAATACATCGTAACACATCTCTCCCCTAAAAATAACCCCTTGAAGCTATCTCGCCCCCAACCTTCAGTCCCTAGTCTGGATGGGACCTGATTCTCAGTGCAGTGATAATTAAGCTTTAATAGTATTTCCTTTAATTTCTTATAATCAAATGAAAGTACTTGTATCTTAAAACACTGGAATGAAATTCATCTCGAGAGATCAAACTTTCGTCTTACGGTGTTCTTTATCATCTCAACTAATTACCACAACTTATGAATATTCATATTTCTTTCCTTACACGTTTCCAGCTAAACCTGTAGCCATCTTGATTCAGCACAGGGACGATGTTAAACTCCATGGTGTCAATCAGGTTGTCAGTTCGTTCTGGATCGTAACTCGACACAAGCTAAAATATTTAAAAATAAACAACATTACCCAGGGAGATGTCATTATGGAAAAGCTAAAATGGAAAGGCCCTTTTTAAACAATAGAATGATGAAGGTATGACAAATTGCGTAAAAAAACGAAAAAACCTTGGGGACCTACGAAAAAATCATTTAGATGTTACTTATTTAATTCATTAATTTTGCTTGAGAAGCGGTTTTAAAGTCCCCACTAAATAAATTAGTCAGTTGGGGGAGATTTTCTTACCAACTCACTGATTCGGGAGACGTCATTTATATAGCCACAGAGAGATTCTTTTCCTCTCAGGTTAAAAAAGGTCACTGTGAATTAGACAGGAATGTCAACTGCAGAGCCTTCAGTATATGGCATTCCCATTTATAGTACCATTGCAGTCTATACTGACGTTTTAGACAACCTTCAAAATGAAAGTTTTGGGGCTGCAGGTATGGACCTCCAGCCCCAACCTCTCCGACGGCCCTGCCTCAGAAGTAATCTTCTTTAAACTTTAAAATCAAGAAAGAGAACTTACAAAGTTAGCCACATACATCATTGTGGCTGGGGAAATCCATTCCCTGGCATGTGTAGCCCCTATCATGAGGAAAATCGGCTTTGTCTTATTTCTCAGATTAGAGGAGATCTGAAATTGAGTAAGTCGAGAGGAAAGTTTCAAAATACGTTGGGTTTTGAAATGTTTGTTTGCAATGTGTAAACTGCGTACGTAAACTGCTTCCAAAAAATGTAGCTTCCTCTAGTGGGAACTAAGATATTGTGCTGCGTTTGTACAGAGACGTGCACCCTGAAGCTTGAGAATGAGAAGAATGTAGTATATCTCAATTTTCAGTCACGTTTGGCCTTAAATTATAACGTGTAAGGTACTAACAAGTCCACTGACATAGCAATGGATTGAAGAAGCCAGATATGTCATTATTCCTTGCATTCAGTTAAGTGAAACCTTCGGTCTCGTTGTAAACGAGAAACAGAAGTAGGCTTGTCTCTGTGCGTGTTTGTGTGTTTGCATGTGCGTGTGTATTTAAGGAAAAACAGGGGTAAAAACAGGGGTACGTAATGGTAAATACTAACAAAAGACAGTAAAGTAATGTGACTGGTTGACATTACATTATTTTAATGTAATGAGAACGTATGGGCCTAGGCCTGAGGGATATTTTCAGTTATGAGTGGAGTTTTGACACAGGGTTTGAAGGACACTTATAAAATGCCACTGGAAAATGCCTCTAAAAGACACACTGTAGTCTCCATGACAACATTAGGCTTAGACTTACCAAAGTATATTCGAATACTCAATTACCTCCCTAATAATGACCAAACTTCATAAAAAGCACCGTACAGATTGACCAATAAATAATGCGATAATCGGTTCCTTTGTAACAAATAATGAAAACTGTAACGATTGTTCTTTGCTCATTGCAAGTATTTCCTCATAAACTCTTTTCCCAATGGGAATTTCAAAGGATTGTGGGATAGAATTTTGGTGTGCATCATTTTTTGCCACAGCAAAATGCCATTGACAACAACATCTCCTACCCGAACTCTATCCCACAATCCATTGCAATTGCTATTTGGAAAGGGGTCTATAGGCATGCGGAAAATAGGTTCTGGAGTGTATGCTAGTAGAGGGCATTCACAAAATTATTTCATTCTTGGAAGGGTGGTTACTTTGGCTTAACATACAAAACAAATCAATCATGCCGGGGGTTATTGTCCAGAGGAGGGGGCAGTCCGCAAGGGAATTATCCAGGTAGAGTTGTCCGGGAACCCCATCATTCAGATGGCTTTAGTGATACTTTTTCTCTTTCTTTAAAATAACGAATTAAACAAGAAGTAGGCCTATTAACCGGGCACCTCCTGTAAAACAAACTTAGTGAAATGTATGCAAATAGACGTATACCCTTAATTGGTAGACATGTCTGCCGTGGTAAGTATTTAATATCCTTTTCTTTGCAACCAGTTTCCTGTTGTCAGCCGTAAAGTCTTTAATCCAATGAATGATCTGCATAAAAAAGTTAAAAAGAGAAGCAAGAGGAGATATAGTCACAGGATTATGCATAGGCCCAAATATATAATTTTTTTTTGAGGTGGGATTCTCAAAGAATATTTAGAAGACAAAATCATATACAAGGACTGGTTGAAATACCTACACACCCTAAACTGATGACGTCAAGGAAAACAAATGAGTTATTGTGTGGGTAAGTGGTTCCCTCTAATCAAAAGTAAATGTAGCCTTCAACTGGGTGCACTTTATCTAAAAGCGACGTAACAATACCTTCGTATCAAATTTCTAGAGTGTGGTGTGTAAGTAAGGAGAGTTTCCAGCGAGAATTCGAATTTCAGTGTTCCACATCTATTTGCTTATTCCTCTACATATTTTCTTTCTATTGTCCTGTAATCTTTCAGTGTAATCCTTCAATGCTCCTTTCTGAAGCTTGGCCCAATTTGTAGAGCAAGCTGCTAGCCAAGGGTAGGGGGGCAGGGGGAATTGTTGTAGTAGTAGTCATTGCCTTAAAAGTTCTCTTAGTGTGCACACATCAGAACATGGAAGTACTACTTCGGAGGTAGTACTCATGACCAGAACCCTAGATATGGGCCTGCAACACTCCGTCGATGACGTGTAAAATGTCAACCAATCAGAGGGACACGTGACACAGTGACTTCCTTGAATATCTTTAAACATTAAATAATTTTGAAAACAAAAAATTAAAGACAAAGCTAAGGACAAAATAATTTGCATGATGCAATAGACTCACTTCACCCAACCTATGGTAATTATTGTAGTCAAATTCACTGGAACGCGTCTTTCGCCTTTTACCCTTCATTTGATTCTGTATCAATGACTTTACGTCATCAATCATGATCGTGACGTCACACCCCATATCCTTTAGCTTTGAAATTAGAAGCTGACGTTCGTCAACAGAAACGAGGATGTCAGCCGGGTCACCTAGACCGTTCGATCTCTTCCAGAAGTCATACTACGACAGAAGGAATAAAAGAGAGTTAACAGTGTCATAAACACTTTTCTCATCCCAATGAAAAAGCAATAGTCACGCATCGATCTCACTGGCTACTAAAACGTATGGTTATTCATAAAAAATTGAAGACAGTTTTATGATGATGATCTCCGTAAGCTTTTGTAAAGATAAAAAGATACAGTTTACTCTCATGTGTGCTCTCGTGTACATGTTAAACATCAATATGCACGCGGTTAGTCATACCACTCGGCTAGTCATAGTTCAAAAGGGAAAGGGAGTGACGTATAGTATTTCCACAACTCAGATCTAAATTTCAACATAAATTGGAGTATCAAAATTGTCCCAAACGTTGATGCTTATTTCCTAAAATTTTCAAGAACGATTCCTGCATTCTATTTGTCGTCATTTTCTCACGAGTGAAAAACAAGGTTAAACAGGTATTCACCATACATGTTAACTTCGCTTTCTCTAGATATACACGATATAGTTGACGATGTATATTAAGGCAGACCTTATACGTTTCCCCATCGCAATAATTTTATGGCCCAAAATACGAAATTTTGAGATTCTTATTTCACATAAATCATTCAAAGAAATAAGTTAATAGTAGTATAACAGTCAAATGTAAGATCTGAAGTTTTGAAAGAAACAAGTTTTGAAGAAATAAGTTAGCCTAATAGTAGTATAATAGTCAAATGTAAGATCTGAAGTTTTGAAAGGACAATCGATAGTATGCCTATTGGGAAAGCAACGGTGTCATTGAAAACCTAGTGCACATTCATAAGTGTACGGAAAATACTTCCATTGGGGCGAGGAAGTGGCGTCGCCAAGGGGAGGGGGAGGGGAAATATGCCCCACAGGTGTTGGCTGTGCACCCATGTGCCCCTCAAATGAGATTTGGGGTATGAAAAGAATGTGCACAAGCACACCGTTTACGCATGTATCGTCGAATACGAACACGGGGACCCACCCGATTCATCATGCGACAAAATATTCTCAAATTTACAATTCTGGGGCCGCTTCGTCCGCATCTATTTGTTGACCTGTGAAAGAATTCCTTACTGAAAAATATAATCCACAGCTATTATTTCAACATTAATTTTCAACAGCTATGGCACTACTGGGGCCGTGAGTTCTCTCCCTTCAATAAAATCCCCACATTGATTATCTTTTAGATTTCAAAACTGTAAAAATTGCGATTTACGTTTGCTTTTTCAACGTGTGCTTTTTTCAATGTGTATCCAATAAATATGAGGATAATTAAATAGTTTCACTCTCTGGTTAATGTCCGTTTATTGTATATACCAGTGCCTTCAAATTTGCAAGGGGGAACTTTGTTCTCCTGATTCCTTGCCGAGGCCGAGTCAAGGACCACACCAGAGATCATAAAGTGGTGATACCTCTACCTCTAAAAGGAGTATAAGAACTTGCACAAAATATTTTTACATAGATATGAAATAACAGATTCTTCTGCTCGCTTCGCGCGAGCACCGTGAACAGGGGTGGTTTCAGCGGGCACTGGCAACCTTTTTCATTTGCTTCTGAAGAAAATGCAGGAAATATAATCTGTCTTAATTATAATTTAAAGGCACCCCAAACCCATTAGGTTACATTCAAGGGGTCTTTTTTTTCCAAATCGCCCCGGCTAGCCCCGGAGTCCTCAGTGTATATGCAAGTCTGATGCGGTAATGTAGAGGCTTTCTCTCAGTGGCATACCTGTAAACGTAGTTGTCTCAGCATTAATTCCTATTGAGCAGCATGAGTGGATTTATTTTAAAGCTAAATGCAAACCTTAACATAATCCGTCGTTCCCACCATAGTCGTGGGAGGCGGGGGCTGGGGGCTGCAGCCCCCGCCCCCCAACCAAATTTTTTTGTGAAAATTCGGGCAAACAATGCTGAGAATTTTTCGGGCAACTACTGAAAGAAAAATAATACAATGATGTAGCGAAAGGGTGTAAATAATTTAAAAACTTCCTTGGTAATTAATATAAAGTTCTGATTTGAATTGCACCAGCACCTACATATTCCGTATTAATTCATCAGTGTGTCTTTTAATGCTTAAACTTATATTATGATTATCAGTAGTGTATTTCAGGGGCCATATCACCATGCCCCACCCTTACTGATGCTAATGTTTTTCTACCTAAAATACGTAAATTTTTGAACACAAATTTTACTTCAAAGGTAGCATATGTGGCACCAGATTGCATGTAAGGACACCTAATTTTTCAAAAATTTTCAAAGAGGAGGGGGTAATGCCGATTTTTTTAGTACCTAAAATACGTAAATGTTTTAACACAAATTTTACTTCAAAGGTAGCATATGTGGCATTAGATTGCATTAGATTGCATGTAAGGACACCTAATGTTTTGAAAATTTTCAAAGGGGAGGGGGTTTCCCCTTCCCTTAGACCCTCCCCTAGGCCGACGATTAACGACTTCCTCCAAAATTAAAACCAATAAAGCAGGTAGAAACAAGGCAAATTATTGTATGTTATTGGCATGCGGTGTGATAAACGATGAATGCCCATATGATATGTACATTAACATGTCGAACGTGCGTGGAGCGCGCGGAAATTTTTGGTTATATTTTTCGGGCAAGTCGTTCCAGCCCCCCCCCCCCTCCAAATCAACTTGGGCTCCTACGCCTATGGTTCCTACTTACGTTGACTCAACCCCCCCCCCCCCCACATGTCATTAAATCGTTAATGCGAGTAAGGCTAACAAAATGGTCAAATTGTGATTTCTAGTTTTGTGGCCTGATCAGTGTACATCTAGTGCCATTTTGGCGATAGAAAAACACTTTATTCTAATGGTCAAAATGTATAAATACCTCGCACTCTGGACTCCCAATACAGTGTTGTACGTGGATCCCAACAGTGGCCCTACAGCTGGTGGGCCCCTGGAGCTCAGCGCCTACAGGGGAGCACAGTGTGTCACTACGATGCCTCCAAAGGCGTTAAGTCTTTCATTTTAGTGTGTCCCTCTGGAGGAACGCTTGGCCCCAGTGCCTACTACTTCGAAAAGTATGCCACACGAAAATAGCCAATTTCCGCCCGAAAGAGATGGCTGCAGTCCCAACCGCCTCCTTGTTCGCTTATGTGCATATGATGAACTTCGTGCATACCTTACCTGATTTGTTAGAGATTCCAAAAAATTATAGGAATTGGAATCGGACGGAGTAACTCGGAGAACTTTGTAGCTGCAAAATGGAAGCATTTGGAGATCTTTTACTGTTGGATATTTGTTTTTTTTTCACTGACAAGAAGATGTAAAATTAGGATTGTTATAAATCCTTCTTGCAATAATTGGTAAGCTCTAGATTTACTTTTGTTTACAAACCTTTTAGCAGCCCGAATAGTGTATGGAGAGAATCATAATAAAAATATGTCCAAAACAGCTTAAAAGGATCAGTCATTGCTCTGATGAAAATTTTAATATTCTAAGTATTTCGTTCCAGAATGAAAGTGTATCAAACCAAATAAAAAAAAATCTGAAACAGTTTTTAACATCAATTTTTAAATTGTTTCCCACGTGCTGCTAAACCGGTTTGTAAATACACTTCCTGTGTTCCACTTGCGTGCCGACACAAAGTTACTCTTGGTCAAGACGTTGATAAAAATTTTACTTCTCACACGTTTTCACAAAGTGAGGGCGCTTGTCAACTAGACTGTACGTGCTCGAGTGTTTCATTCACTATTAGTATAGAACAGAAATTTGAAGACATTTAGAGGGCGTCTTCACAGATGAACGCGGTACTTTGTACAACTAACACTACGGTCTTGAGCAAGACTAACACAAAGTGAATGTCGGTAAAAGAAAAGTACCATGAGGAAAAACAGCTAAGTTGCTGGCCTTGCTCGAGACCTATTGTAGCTAAACATTACAGTACAACGTTCATTGGGAATTACTGTAATACCCCCTCCACATATTCAGTTAAGTTAACAAGCGCCCTCGTTTTATTAGAAAGTGTGAGAAGTAAAAATGACTAACTTCTTGAGTTAGACTACTACCCTGCTAAAGGTTAGGTAAGCTGATATTTGACAACGTAAATTTTTAAGGATGGTATGCTAATTCATATCTTCTTATGTTTTGACAATTTTGCAGTAGCCTTTGTAAAAGTTAAGCTAGTTAAGCCACTCAAGCTCAAGTTGTTTTTCATTTGTGTCGTTTAGTACTGTGACGCGAAGGTGAGGACACTGACAGGATAAATTGGCAGTTATCTTGAAACCCAACCCCTTTCCTTCCCAATTTGCTCTTTCTTGCTTAGAACGTTGTTATTCGTTCCAGAAATTGCTTCGGGTTATTCTTGCAGTTTGCCGTCCAACTGCACCCACCCTGCGCCGAGGGGTCACAGGACTCACATTACACCATGAAAACTTACATCCAACCAACGGTGAAGATTTTTTTCAGTTTGGAAAGGGGGATTTCACACATCTTGTTCGTTTGTAATTTTTCTAAGAGCAAGATTAATGGTGGGTGCGGGGTACTGAACCCTTGCCTACGTAGCAGGCTGTACGGCATATTCCTCGTTCAGTCATATGGTCTGGGAAGCTGAGGAGTTGAGCAAACAGAGTCCGCTCCGGGTAGGGTAACCCCGGACCCATTGGCCATAATAGCCGGGAGCCAACAGCCTGACTGCCTGGGTAATATGCATGTATAGACACAGTTGAGAGAGTACACGGTATAACGGCAGATCTTCGCCAGCAAGTACTTTCGTGCCATTAATGCTGTCTGATCAATAAATGTCACCTAGGGCCTGAGACTGAGAAGGTCAGTCCTTTAGGCCCACGCATCACAAAGTTTCCTGTTCCCTCGAGAATTGAACTTTGATTCAATACTCTTCATGATCAATTTAAAACTTTGACGCAAATTGAAAGCAAAGCCTAGGAACAAAAACCCTTTCTTGAGATTTCATAAAATGGTATCTTATACATACTTACATACATACGTACGTACGTACATATTTACATACATACACACATACATATAATATTTATAATGCGGTTATACACAGATCTAAGCGCAATACAAGCATAAAAAGAGCTAAGAGACGTACATACGTACATATTTACATACATACACACATACATATAATATTTATAATGCTGTTATACACAGATCTAAGCGCAATACAAGCATAAAAAGAGCTAAGAGAGAGAAGACCACATTAAGCAAACAGATAAGTTTTTAAACGATTCTTAAACAGTACAAGTGAGTGAGGCTTCTCTGATTGATCGTGGGAGGGAATTCCAGAGCAGTGGGTCTGCTACACTGAATGCAGAATCACCACTCTAATTGTTTTCGGAACATGAAGCCTAGTACGGTCCGAAAAAGACCTTAGGGATCACTAATGAGTGTTATAAGTACTATGCAATACAACATCAGAGATGAGATACGATGGTGATGAGCCAGGGACACACAGATACACAAATACAAGTAATTTAAACTTAATGCGCTGATTGACAGGTAACCAGTGTAATCTAGTCAGGTAAGGGGCAACGTGCTCACTACTTCCAGCTCCACATATCAAGCGTGCGGCCCTATTTTGAATACGATGGAGTTTTTGTAACTGGGCCTTAGTTATTCCAAGAAGTCATAGGCGGGATTACGGGGGGCAAGCGGGGGCACTTGCCCCCCGCTTTTTTCCAGAGCTTAAAAATTAAAAATAATAAAAAATATGAGCGACAATAGTTAAGCGAGACCAGAGAAATCATAAGAGTATTTTCAATAGCATATTATGATTTATATTTGCAATGTTTAATTAATAAAGGAATATATTAATAAAGTAATATATTAATATCAAAAACCATAAAATTGCTAGGAAAATTTTTCTCGGCGGGCTTCGCGCGCACCTCCAGAGAAAACTGACTAATACAGTTGAACATTTTAACTGGCACCGTAAAATTTCTTTCCTCCTACCCGCCACACTATTGTGACTTCAAGCTCTGAAATAAGGGTCACTGGGGAAAGAAGGAACATTTTTATGCAATAAAAATACTGCATTTAATACTAAAAAAACAATAGGCTACAATCAAATGTCTCAACGCTGTTTTCTTCTGCGCTCTTCGCGCGCACCCGTTTTAAATATTGCTTCGGGGTTTCGGGGTAAGTTCCTGTAGAACACCCTGCCTTTCATATATAGCTTCGTACAAACTCTTCTATTATCATTGAAACCACCAATGCCCCTATGGCCCTATGCAGCGAAGTGGAAGTTCCCCATCCCCTAGAAATTTTCAAAGCAAAATTCTTATCACCATCGATCTGTGTAATTTTACCTATTCTGAAAAGATTGTTTAGATGCAAGTTGTAAGACACGGAGTATCATTTTTGGTACCGTAATAAGGGTGCTTAGCAAAGAGGGGGAGGGGAAGGCAAGAGCCCTCTACTTGAGGATACTTTTCTTTCTTATCATTTCTATTACTCATATCACTAAAAAGTATGAAAAATGCAATTTTTTCAGCGCGCTTCGCGCGCACCCATTCTGAATACTAGATCTCTCATTCTTAAAATTATTGTTCCAAAGCCCCGGAAACACTCAAAATAATCCATTCTTCCCTACTTCCTTAAGCCCTCAGCATTATCGATCCCGACCGACTGCTAGTCATGTGAAGTAAGAATATAACTGAAAAAAGTCAAATTGTGATTTTTGTGGTATGTAAATTTCCCACCTTATGTAATTTGAAGTTGAAGCTAAAATGCATCATTTTAATGCCTACAATTTCATAAATACCCCAGAACTTCCGGGGCTCCGCCCTTGGACCCCCGCCTAGGCTCTGCCCCTGGAACCCGCCATGGGCCCTCAGACGAGTCCATGGATTCCAAGCGGTTAGGGGGAGCGCTCCGCACTCCCGCGGGGCCTTCGGCACCGTTTGACAGTCTAATTCGGCTTTGCGCCCCCCCCCCACTTTCAGATATCAAATACCCCCCCCCCCTGCAAAAAGTAGTGAGTTGCCATAGTCAGGGCGTGAACCAATGTCCTGACCATATGTTTACATGAATCCTCGGCCAGGTACTTCCTTATGTGGGCAATATTTCTTAGTTGATGATTTAGAGTACGGCAAAGAGCCTGTACCTGACTAGACATAGTAAAGCAACAGTCAAACATGACACCAAGATTTCTAACTGAACTAACAGAATGTATGGAAGTACTGCCAACTGTCAAAGTTGAAGATGGTTGCGATGTAAGATTATGGGGTAACCAATCAAAAGGAATTCAGTTTTATCCATATTCAATTTCAATTTGTTACCCGCCATTCGGTTATTAGGGCCTAATAGCTGAAATACAGTTTTCAAGTTCTTCGAGAGTAACTATGCGATCGTTTGGTCTTCGGGGATCAAAGGATACATAAATTTGTGTATCATCAGTATATATGTGAAAAGGCAAATTGTGTTTTCGGATTATATCACCAATAGGTAGGATGTAGCTCGTAAAAGCTAGAGGGCCCATGATTGACCCTTGAGGTACACCACAACTAAGTGGAATAAAGTTAGAAAATTTACCATCAATAGTGACACGACTAAATCTATTCGACATATATGATAGTGAAGAGCAGCACCAGAAACACCCAGAGCGGACTGGTGTCTGCGAATGAGAATGTCATGGTCAAAGGTGTCGAAAGCTGCTGTGAGGTCTAACATAACTAACAACACCATTCTATTCTTATCAAGCTCATTCAAAATATCACTTTTTACTTTTAACAGGGCTGTTTCGGTACTGTGACTCTTACGGTATGCAGACTGATAGATGTTACCCAGTTCGTCATATGCAGTGTAATCCTTGAACCTTTTTGCAGCAATACTCTCCAACACCTTTGCAAGAAAAGGGATGTTAGACACAGGTCTATAATTTTTCAAGATATTTTGATCGAGGCCTTCGAGGGAAGGTTTTTTCAGAATTGGTGTCAAAATGACATGTTTCAGATCATCTGGAAAAATGCCGGGGGATAAGAGGTTTTTACTATACGAGTAATAAATGGGGCAACAATAGCCAGGTTTTGCTTCAAGAGCCAAGTGATCGAGGACACATGTCTTATTAGACAGTCCACTTATTACTTGCTTTTCTATAACGTCAGATGACGATGTCTAATCTCAAGTCTTAATTAAAAGCATATACTTCCGAAAATTTCAGCCAAATCGGAGCAAAAATGGCAAACTGCCAGACTTTAAAGGTCTGTGGCATTCCCCAAACATGTAGAAATAGCCCTACAGTTCCAATTGGCGACCTGCACTCTGATTGACACAAATTCAAACAACGGTAGGCCTATCACTCCGCAACTAAAGAGATTATTGTACTGTTACTTTGTCTAGGAGGTGCACCAAACAGGTGTTATTTTTGAAATTGGAGAAGCGGCTATAGAAATAAACTTAGTTGAGAGAATTTTTACTGTTTGTGGTGAGGTTGTTGCCTTTAAAACATAGTGTCACAAGGTTACAGACATTCGTAGTGTTTGACCAAGAGCAATTTAGCTCAGCTAGCTGAGCTAAGTGTTTTGAAAATCTTAATTTTTGCATTTTTTGCAAAACTTAAAGACAGATTTGTATCACCCCAAGAATGACTTTTACACAGGGGTAAGCAAAAGTCTCAATTGGTGACTACTCTTTGATTGACATCAGAGTTACAAAATCCAAAAGATGCAGAGCAGCACATATTACACAGCATGCACAGAAGACTGTTTTGATTACACATTAGGGCTTTGTATACTACCCTGGATATGGCCTTAAGCAATAAACTGTGTTTGTGTCTGCACAAGAAAAAGCTAAAGACAGTTATGGGAGGGGTTAGAACTAGCTTCGTTGGGAGTATTGGAGCTGTCTGGGATGAGGAGATTTCCCCTTTAAGAGATACTTACCCCGAGTAATCTCTTCTACCAGCCGTAGATCCTGCAGTACAAGTGAAAACAAGGGGTGTAGTTACTAATATGCTTGATTTTAATAGGCCTAATCGATCTTAACCAGGCGCTTGTACTCTTGTCATATATAAAAGAAGGGTGTAAGCAAAAAAAAGTTTTAATATTTTTAAGGGGGAACTAAAAGTGACATTTGCACTCAATTCTTAAATGTGTTTCTACAAATATCAGCTAGACGAAGCTCCTAAATTTTCAACCCAAAGTGCATGCCGCGTACATGTCCGTTAGGGACTTGTTACATCCTTTCCCGGAATTTGGTACTAAATCATAGGTAACTCGACCGCCTTGCTTCCTTTCGTGCATACCATTTACTTGTCTGGTGCTCGAGTTTCAGCTCGCTTAAAGCCCGACATTTACAGTTACAAGCACAACGTTCTACGGGGGAGGGGGTAGGGGCTTCAGCCCCAATTTTTCCTAGCCCCCCAAAATTGCGTAAAAGTTTATATAGGTTAGTAGTGGTGACGACATAGATATGCTCAGAGGGTATTCCACATGGCCTTTTTCCGGTTTCACGAGGTCAATGACAACTTAGCTCCCCCCCCCCCCCCCAAAAAAAAAGATGTCACTACAACGGCGCCTGCTTGCAAGTACAAGGACAATAAAAGCTGTGATTTGTGGTCGTGCACCGTGTCCCAATTCTCCACTGAACATCAAACAAATAATCGGCTAATCAGCTTTGCTTAAGTTTCTTTATCAAAGAGATAGACTTCAGTGATTGACAGGGAGAGGTTCAATGATAAACATACTCTACCCCCACTTAATCACGAAACTTGAAGTATGCAACCACAGGTTCATCATAACTTCACATTACTCAACACTGTAATGCTTTTCTTTAAATGTTACATCCGAATTTTCTCCTGTATAACCCCATACTTCTATAATATGAATGAGTGAGATTCATGCAAATATAACAAACCGACTGAAAACAAAGAAAACAAAGCATTGTTCATCAACGTGAGTAGATGACATCACTTCAACTTGCTTCAAGTTCACTTTGGGTAACAAATGTAGTAACTTCGTCTGCCCTACAACCTGTGGGGGTGTACAATGCTGGCTTTGAAAAAAATGAAAGAGAGATGGGTGTCTCTAAACTTCTACAGTGGGTAAATGTTGGATCATATTAAAAGAACTTACATGTCCTTCTTCACTTTATTTCCTTCCTTCTCATTACAAAATGTATACAAATTGATCAAAATTTGATCAATAGAGTATTTGCAATATACTTAACAACATAACTATTTACAATGTAATGAAGCAGTAGACAGTTGAGCAAATTGATATTCACATCATAGCAATGCACGTAATAACATAACTGAATAACCTAACTGTGAGAGGTAAGAAGAAGGAGGGACCAGAAGGAAGTTAGGAAACTTTCCTAGTGAGTAGTCTATAGCTGGTCCTATACAAGTACATAAGTATGGAAAGTCTATTACACAAGACTTCGGCCTAGGCTTAAAGAAGAAAAAGAGGAAAACCAAAGTCTTAGGCTATCAGATATGGCTAACATAGTTAACATGATAATAGGAATCATGATACTACGAATCAACATGGTACTAGAAATGCCAGACGTTTCTAGAGAGCCCCAAGTTTCGCAAAGTTTGCACTGTTTCTACGTAACTGGAAATTTCGTTACATGCCCCGAAAATTTGCGGATAAATACATGTCATTTTTTAATTCTGAGAAAAAAAGGTACGTTTATGTATATCTATTCATAGCAGATCTTAGCTGAATTAAAAAAAATAGTTCTTTCCATTTCCCGACCTATGAAACATTTAAAGAAATCCTTCCACTGTACTAACAACGCTTTCTGAATGCCAGTATATATATATATATATATATATATATATATATATATATATATATATATATATATAATATATATATATATATATATATATATATATATATATTACTATTTACACTTTCGACCTACATGCTAACTTCGATCTACCAACCTCGACCTACTATATATATATACACATAAATGCATGTATATATAAATATATATATATATATATATATATATATATATATATATATATATATATATATTTACACATACAGATATTGTTGGAATATCAAGAGGGGTCTGTACCCCCTCCCCAACCCCAGTTCCAAAAGCAAGGTAGGCCCAACTAGCAAACAAACAAAAACGACCTCTAAATTTATTTTTCATTCAAGTTTTGACAAGGCTTCTACTTGGTCTCCTTTCACCTGTTTCTATACTAAAGCTCCTAAAAATAATGGAAAATTGATTTTCCTTTTCCTCTTCCTTACCAGTTATCTTGTCAGGATGTTTGAACGGTTGATGGAAATCATCTTTTCTTTGAAATTGCTGGATGAATTAAAGATGATGAACAATCAATGGTCATTGTCAACTAGGATAATACAGGCCCATAGCCTGACAAGGTATGGGGGAGAGATGGGGGAAGGGGAGGCGTCAGTGGACGCGTCAGTGGACGAAATACGTTTAACGGGCATGACATGCCAACATGTATTAAGACAATAGAAATTTTTAATGTTCAGGGGAGAGAGTTCTGGGGGGGGGGCGGCCTAATTGCGAGGCCTCCATCATGACTGCAGGCCTGGGATAACACTGAAATGGGGGGGGGGGGTTCAAACATGAAAGTATATGACCCTTTGGAGCACGAATCGGAACCTTAATTTTAAATATTTATTTAGTTTCCGCTTTCAAACATGTAACGCCGAATTTATCCATTTTGAGCCAAATTTCGTCAATTTTGAACTAAATCTAAATAATTTTGACAAATTTTCCTTTCGTACACCCAGTATAAATAGAGAACATAAGGTGGAATGTTACAAATTTGGGTCCAGCTGGAGTTTTCTCTATCTTTGTTGATGTGGGGTGATGAATCAGCGGCGTAGGAAGATGTTTGACATTGGGGCCAGACTAGACTCGATTTCCCGACCTTGACACCCCTTCTCACACGAAAACATCATATTTGATCAATTTGATTTTTCCGATGTTAATTTCAGCGACAAAAAATTAAAATATTCAACGAAATAGGAAACAACAACAATACATATGATATCGGCTCGCATCGGTTATCACACCGCATGCCAATTACACACAATCATTTGCCGTGTTACTGCTCTTCTATATTGATTATAATTTTTTTTTTTTTTTGGGGGGGGGGGGGGAGTCGTTACAATAATAATGATAATAATCAGTGACGTAGCCAGGATTTCTCTCAAGGAGCTGGGGGAATGCAGGCGTTTAGCTACGGGGGGGGGGGGAGCTGGGGCCTGGCCCCTCAGGGGTTGCTAGGCCCCCCAGAAATTGTGTGTGTCCTAATAAAATGTGTAAGAATAAAGGACGTCGATCAATGCCGTGACCACCATTTGATACCTAGGCCCCATAAAAATATCATCCTAGCTATGCCCCTGCGGACATGCATTACGTTGTGTGATCGCCGGTCTGGGACCCTTCCCCTTTGAAAATTTTGGAAAACTTAGGTGTCCCTACATGCAATCTGATGCCACATATGCTACCTCTGAAGTAAAATTTGTGTTAAAAAATCGACATCTAGTGAGGGGCATAGCCCAATGGCTCCCTAAATACACCACTGATAACCATAATATAAGTTAACCCATTTAAAAAAATACTGGTGAATTAATACCAAATATATAGGTGCTGGTGCAATTCAAATCAGAACTTTATTTTGATTACCAATGAATTTTTTAAGTCGTTGAAAATCGGAAATTAAAAATTGACTTCAAATTAAACTTATAAATAATTTTAACTAATCTGGGTATTAGGGTTAATTAAGTTTCCTGCAAGTTATTTCTCAAAAATGTCTGATTTCCTAAAAAATATCCCGAACTCAATGAGCATTCCCGAAACTAACCGTTTTGGGAAAGTTCCTTGAAAGTTGGAATACTGACTTTTTGTAACATCAGTATTGACCTTGATTGACATGTTATTGATGGCTTTTTCTTGTAAAATAATCAGATTATTGTATTAGAGTATGATGGGCACGATTGTGTTTTCATGACATCAGCTAAGCAGACAACAGGGCCTACTATATTAAAGTCTGTACATATCTATTTGATATGTACTGAACACTATCGCGATTTTGCGGGGCCAAATGGCATTTAGCCCCCACAAAAATATTGAGGGGGCCATGGTCCCCTAGCTCCACGGTTCCTACACCACTATGAATTAAAGGTACCAAGTTTTCAACATTTTGAATTTCAAGCGGCGGTCATATTTTCCTTATTTTTCCATAATAAGTGCAATGGGTTTTGAACTGTTTTCTCCAATCCATTCGGTCAATTCTGATGAATAAGAGCAGTCTTATGGTATAAATATATTTGCAAAAGATGACTGGTTGCCATTTTGCAATTCAAAATACCGCCCAGACTGCATATCTTATAATTAAAAGAAGGTTTAACGTGCAGAAGGCCTACGTCTATAGCCATTGGCCAAAACTTGGGTGAAGTCAGTGGCCGAGCGTCCATATAGTCAGGGGGTCGTTCTCCCCCCTGGCGGACTAAAATCGCCTGTCGGTTCCCTTTTTGATTCCTTGCCGTGGGCAGGCAAGGAATCTATGCGATGGTGATGTCGTGTGTGTGTGTGTGTGTGTATGTGTGTGTGCGTGTGTGTATGTGTGTGTATGTGACGCCGAGCTTGTAAACACGATATCTCAAGTTAGCAATGACCGACACTTTTCATATTTGGTATATAGATTTGTCATGTTGAGAGAAAGAACCCTATTGTTTTTGGTGGCGGTCAAAGGTCATTTGAGGTCACCACAGGTCAAATACCGAAATTTTGTAAACACGATATCTTAAGTTAGCAATGACCGACACTTTTCATATTTGGTATACAGATTTGTCATGTCAAGAAGAAGAGCCCTATTGTTTTTGGTAGAGGTCAAAGGTCATCTGAGGTCACCGGAAGTTAATCTGCGAAAACCTTGTAAACGGCTTGTAAACACGATATCTCAAGATAGCAATGACCGACACTTTTCATATTTGGTATATAGATTTGTAATGTTGAGAGGAAGAACCCTATTGTTTTTGGTAGAGTTCAAAGGTCATCTTAGGTCACCAGAGGTTAAACGGCAAAAACCTCGTAAACACGATATCTCAAGATAGCAAAGGCCGACAGTTTTCATATTTGGTATACAGATTTTGCATGTCAAGAGGAAGAACCCTATTGTTTTTGGTGGAGGTTAAAGGTTATTTGAGGCCACCGCAGGTTAAAAGCCGAAAAGGCTCGTAATCAAGCTATCTCAAGATAGGAATGACCGACACTTTTCATATTTGGTATATAGATTCATCATGTTGAGAGGAAGAACCCTATTATTTTTGGTGAAGGTCAGAGGTCATTTGAGGTCACCTTAGGTAAAAGGCCGAAAAGCTCGTAATCACTATATCTCAAGATAGGAGTGACCAACACTTTTCATATTTGGTATATAGATATGTCATATTGAGAGAAAGAACCCTATTGTTTTTGGTGGAGGTCAAAGGTCATTTGAGGTCATCAGAAGTCAAAGACCGAAAACCTTGAAATTGGGATATGTCAAGATAGGAATGGCGGATATAGATTTGTCATGTTGAGAGGAAGAACGCTATTGTTTTTGGTAGAGGTCAAAGGTCATCTGAGGTCACCAGAGGTTGAACTACAGAAACCTTGTAAATGGCTTGTAATCACACTATCTCAAGATAGCAATGACAGCCACTTTTCATATTTGGTGTATAAATTTGCCATGTTGAGAGGAAAAACCCTATCAATTTTGGTGGAGGTCAAGGTCATCTGGGGTTACCAGAGGTCAAAAAACAAAATTTCCCAAGAATTCCCAAGATTGTCATCTGGGGTCACTGGGATCAAAAGCAACATTTCCCAAGAATTCTCAAGATTGTCATCTGGGGTCACTATAGGTTAAAAAGCAAAGTTTCCCAAGAAGTCCCAAGATCATCATATGGGGTCATCAGAGGTCAAAAAGCAAAATATCGCAAGTATTTCCAAGACTGTCCTCTGGGGTCACCAGAGGTCAGAAAGCAAAATTTCCCAAGAATTCCCAAGATCGTTATCTGGGGTTATCAGAGGTCAAAAAGCAAAATTTCCCAAGAATTCCCAAGATCGTAATCTGAGATCAAGGGTCAAAAAGCAAAATTTCCCAAGAATTTCCAAGATTGTTATATGGGGTCACCAGAGGTCAAAAAGCAAAATTTCCCAAGAATTCCCAAGATAGTCATCAGGGGTCACCAGAGGTCAAAAAACAAAATTTCGCAAGAATTTTCAAGATCCAAGATCCATTTGAGTTGAATTCCTTTCAAGACACTTTCGTTTTTCTTTTTTGTTATATTTGGTGGGGTTCAAAGTTCATGTGAGGTCAGCAGAGGTGAAATTGTTAAAATATCGTAAAATGATGTAGTCAAGGAGATAAATTTGAGGGATAAACCTCAGTACAACAAAGTATCCCCATTCGGCAAGGAATCACTAAGCCCTTAGGCTTTCTGGTTAGGTTTTTACCGTACTCTACTCGTGCACCATTATTGGCATTGCTTCCATATAACATGATTTAATAGTGTTACTTTTAGTCCCAGAAAACAAAATGTCCAAACAGAGGCCATTATCTGTACTACATTCGTTTAGGCAGGGAGTTGTTACGTAACACTCTGGTTTAGGTCATTGCTTCCCAACCGGGCGTGATAATAAGCTTACAAAATGCATGGAGTGGCCTTTAATTCACCCTCGCGGTCCTAAGAAAGATGGTGAGATGTTGAGAAGGGTGCAAAATAATTGTTTCGAAAATAGCCCTGCTCGCGTCTGGGATAATATTCAACATGAAAAATAAAAATAGTTTATGCAGATCCCAAAATTGCTCCCCCAAATTATTTCCCAAAACATTTGAAAACAGCCTTCTGGTTAAAATGAAGTGAACTGTTGCCTGTCCTAGTGGGAATGGCTTTAGAGTACTGGACTCATATCTGATGAGCAGTTTCCTTTTTGCTTTCCTTCAAGTGACCATTTTCAAGAGTACTTGGGTATGATACGTTAACCAGCTCGCTTACTCCGTAAATGCAGAGTGGTCATCTGACACTGCACGATAATGTACTGTCTTGATTTTTAAATGGCAGAAAACCACATTAAATAAAGTTTACTTTCATATTTAGTGACGGAGGTACTCTAGAGGGTCAGACAGACCTTCCGTCTTGGCAGTTTCCAACAATGTACTTAATTACACAATCTAAAAATGTCCTAGTCAAATTTGAATAGAATCTAATCAATAGGGGCACGAACCGCAATCTTGTCAAAACTTTGACTAGATTCGGCTCATAAATGAAACGAATAGTTTCATTTTTGAACCATTTCTAGTCAATTTTGAAAAAAATCTTGTCAAATATTTGACAAGATTCCGGTTCGTGCCCCAATTGACTAGATATTTTTTTAGAGTGCAGGCTGTTTCAAAGCGGTCGCATAATGATATGTATGGTTTCATGAAATCTCATGGTTCTTTGTGTTTCTATCTTGATTTTCACATGCCAAAAAATGTACATTTAACGATTAATTTCCCAAATTTTGTTCCCCCCTTTAAAGTTTCTTGCCTTTGGCTCAAGCAGATTTAATCTTTATCCCCACAAAGTAAGTCCCTTTTTACATAAAATCTTGAATCTGGACCTGGCATAAACATGAACATTAAGTGAATTATAATGGTCACCTTTATACCATTATGTGAAAGGAAAGGGTTGAAAATGGAAACGTGTTTTAATATAAAATCCCTGAGGAGGAGGAGGAGGAGGAGGAGGAGAGGAGGACGAGGAACGGGAAAGTAGTTTTCTACCAACTGGGGAAATCTAAAAGAAAAGCTTGAAAAGCCATGACTAAGATCGTGTTTAGGCATAGGGTATCTAAGTACTTTAAACGACCCTACAGGCCATTCTCGCCCCTCTGACCGAATTCCCTAGCTCCGCCATTTGGGCGAAACTGTTCAAGGCCGTCTTACTTGCACCAGGGAACTGCCACTCTGCTTGTACTACCACAAGGTTGCTTCAGGGATTCTCCCTACATCGTGTCGCCAGGGAGCTGGTAAGAGTGGCAGCTCCCTGGTGTCCCTAATTCGGGTAAGTAACTCATTGGGGGGGGGGGAGGGGGTTCAGATTTCGTGTGAGATAGTATGTAAAGAACTATTTTGTACTATTGCGAGGCCGTTTGGGGCTTTAAGTGTCTTATCTCTTTGGGCTCCTATCACCTTGGGGAACACTTTCAGGTTTTCGCCTGACGTGGAACGTAACCAAATGTATTCTCTTGTAGCTAGCTCGTAATCGGGTCTCTACTGAAGCCGTTTAAAGCCCCGTCTACACCGTCATACATTTCTTCAAAGACATCATCATACATTTGTATGACGATACTCACGGACAAACGTCTGATCGTGTGAACTGCTTTCCTAACAAATTTGAACAACGTCCAACCTGTATGAAGGTGTTCAAACTTTTACTTGCATCTTTCATCTTCCCAACAAGTGTTCAAATATTTTATAAGACGATGTTCATGGGAAAATGTATCATCGTGAAGTCGGGCCTGTACTGTTTTCAACAACCGAAGCCGAACGGTGAAAAACAAACTGCTTCCCAAAGGGAAACAGTTCGAGAAGTTGCCGCGTTGACTTAACCTCTCAAGCTTCAGACATTTGCATCGTGAGTCTGTCATGCGTGTCCCATTCCTTGACTGAAACAGAGACTTCGCATGATCTTCCAGCAAACCCAACTGTCCTGGACAGCTTCAACGGTTATGGATGCACGTATGCCCGCACGCACTCCATTTAGCCTACAATATGACGCCATAAATTCACGAGGCAGTGAGTTCTTAAAAACAAAAACTCCCTGCACGAAGTTAAAGAGAGAAATCAGTCGCCCAAAGTTAATTTTAAAAAATCTGCTAAATCTTACAAATCTCCTCTTATTTCACTCAAAAGTATCTTCCATTATGTTTCTGTATAAAAACATTGAATACTGAAGGTAAACCAAGGCGTTATTTTTCATGAATAAGTACCAAAATATTGTCACATGATTGACAGGAGCCATTCCTGAATAAGAATGACGGGGTACACTTATTCAAATTGGGGGCCCGCTTTTTCCCTTTAAGAAATCTGAACACACATAAAGTACGGTAGGATGTTTTGTGTCTTACACCATTTCTTTTGTGTTTTATAGTTTTTCACCTACGTACCGCTTCCGTACAAACACTGGGCATTTTCAAGCCACTTATGAACCCCATCCAATTTTTCTCTGTTGATATCTCATTCTAACAAATGTTTCAGTCTGAGCTCTGATGGCCGTGAAAGATTTTTGACCTCTACCAAAAACGATAGGGTGTTTGTACTCAGTATGAGACATCCGCATATTAAGTAACATGACTTCCTCCTAAGTACCCTTCTTAAGATACTTTGTTTACAAGTAATATCAAGGTTTTAATCATTTGATCTAATAACCTTAAGTGACCTTTCATCACTACAAGAACAATAGGGTTTCTCATACAGGGCACCAAGAAGTCAGTGTGAGATTCATGAAGGTTTCCCTTCTTGCAACAACGGGTTTACAAGTCAAGTGCCTCAAACAGACATACACACATGACATGCACACACACCCGGCACAAATGAATTTATTTTGAAATTTCACCATGTGAAGGAATCGGTAGGCCTGTATATGCTTATAATATCATTCTCGTACGTGGTTGCACTTCTATGTGGACAGGAAATGAAAAATGATTATCAAACTTGTAGTGAGGCCTACGTTTCAAAAGTTTGATTGCAACGAAAGAGGTGAATACGGTCAATGAGGAAATCCTTCGAGCAGCTAATTATTAAGGGGGCAGTCACTGAAGGAAAATCGTATAATTACTCACCGTAAATCTTCCTTGACTCATCTGCTGGCCGAACACTACCAGTGCAAGGTAGAAATACAAGTTCAATAGCGCCATACTTATCCAGCTCTACAGTCAACTGCTTAAAGAGGTCAATATACTGATTCTTGTGGGGTGGTTCTATTGATATAATACTCAATCGCAACATGAAATTTACAGACCGCATAATAAGATGTTATGGAAAATGCGGTATGTGACCTTTCAAGTGCACATATGTATTTCCTTTATGGACCCTAAGAAACGCTTAAATAATTTTTTCAAAGGAAGTTGGGTAACTTTTACTTTAATATTTCTTTTACGGTCGAGAAAACATTGAAAGCTAAGTAAGGTCAAAAACGATTGTCACCTCGGAAACTCAAGATTCGAGAAAACTATGTAGGCATAATGAAGCATGCATATATCATGTGCGTCCGCAGGGGTGGGCTGGTGGAGGCCCTTCCCGGGCTGGAGAAGAAGGGGGGGGGGGACTTTTTATCTGGAAAGATACGGCAAATCGAAAATGTTTTCTTTTAACGAAAAGATATCGTATACACCTTAAGAAATGTGTATGGCAAGCCAAACGCCCGTGATTCAAGTAACTTGGTTTATCAGCAGGAAAACCTGGTTTATCGGACAATAAACTTGGTTATCAGTCGACAAACCTGGTTTATCGGTCGATATACCTGGTTTGTCGTATCTCTTATATAAAAAGTCAATAAATCTGGTTTATTAATGGGGGGGGGGTATGTTCCCCTGTCGGGGAAGGCTGATACCCCGTCGGGAAAATTGTCCTATTTCGTCGGGGAGCCTTAATCTATACGATAAAATACAGTAATCCCAACGACCTTCAGTCGCCTCAGCGATGTTTGATTTTGCTCATAGGAAGGGCAGATTCTTCAATAAAGACCCCAAATGTTCCAATTTTCTTAAAAACTAAATTTTTTACATTTTTTCCGTAAAAATCCAAGTTTTTTAAATTTTGTGAAAAAAAAAAAAACAAAAAACAAAAAAGATTTTGGCGCGGGCACGCGCCGAAAATTTTGCGTTACACATCCATTGCCTTTGTCGGGACTTCGGGTTGTTGTCCCCCTCCCCCGTCGAGGAGCTTTACCCTCTGACGCGCAAATCTGACGCCACCCTTGTTTTTCTACCGATAACCAGGTTTATCGTCAAATCAGGGAGTTGTTAGGATCCCTGATCAAATAAACCAAGTTTATCGCATTATTGGGCACTTGGCGTCGTTGGCAAGCCAAATGCCCAGTAATTCGAGAAACTTCATTTATCGGTCGATAAACCTGGTCTGGTTTATGATCGATTAGCCAAGTTTTGTTTCATAGTCCAAGTTTATCGGTCTTTTAAACCTGGTTTATTGAATTTCTCACATAAAAAAGTCTACAAACTTGGTTTATCAATGCAATAAACTTGCTTCATCAATTCGATAAACATGGATTTTCGAATTATTGAGCATTTGGCGTCGGAAAACCTGGTTTGTTGACTGATGAACCTGGTTCTCAATTCTATAGATAAAGAATGTTTAGACGCAAGTTACAATGCCTAGAATGTACCATTTCTCGCAACGTGGAAGGCATTTTGATAAAATTTTTTGATAGGCCTACTGTGTGCAAAAACGAATGGACTTGGAGCCCTGCCATGGAACGGGCGAAGAAAATCAGATTATACTAAGAATTTCTAAACATGTAATAAGTTCAAAGCTTCAAGTGGTATTTTCCCTGATAGCAACGTTGTGCATCAGAGGGCCATTATACATATGTAACATTATAGTTGGCACCTTAGGGAAAGCCCGGCTGTTTGCATCTTGCTAAAAAATCGGAAAATTCACTCCGAAAATAATGAAATTTTAGACCATGTAATTAGTTCAAAGCTTTGACAAAGATAACACCATTGTCATCTAAATATATAAATATTAAATAAACAAATGTTTCTTAAAGGGCGGGAGTGTTACCCTCTCCACTTAAGCAGGGGGCCAACCCCTTCCCTTTCACCGAACCAAAAATTAACAAATATTCACTTACACAATAAGAATCCCAAACATATAATCAGTTCGACTTTTTCAAAGATAGCACCAGTTTGCAACTTAGTTGACTTATGTTAATGTCCCCCCTCCGCTTAGACATCGGAGGTGACAAAGGAACGATTGGCCAGGTGTCAGCTACTATAGAGGGATTTCAGTCACGTGACTTTAACCAACTAGACGCAATTTTGAAGGGCAAGATCGCGCGTCTTTTTTGTTTTGACGAGCACGCGTCCATTGTGTCACAGTAGTATCTATGGTTATGCCGTGCGCGTGAGCTGTAAATTCGCTTACTGCGTGTGTGTTTTGCCCTTCAGTGCCTGGGAATCCATTGCGCGTGACGTCACATGAAATCCCTCTATACGTACGACGCTGGGGGATCCACTTGGTACCATTAAACAACCCATGTTAATGCTACATTCAAAGAATGCATGCACTGTACGACTGGGCTGTAGAAGAATGAATTGTGGTACCTATGGGATACTGTACTGTGGGACCAATGGGTTGTGGAACTGTATGGCAGAGGGTGAACACTGGCGGAATCCACGGGAAGGAAACTAACTGCTAGCAGTGTAAACTGTCGCAAACATTGTTTTGAAGGAGATGGATGAAAAACAAACAAACTGGAAAATACCAAAACGGCCAATGTTGGAAATGACAGTTTTATTTTTAGGCTTATTGTACAAAATCACACATAAAATATAAATAAAAGTAGTAATGTCACACGACTCTCATACGCTAATTTTGACAACAGTGTGAACTAATGAGAGACAAAATGGCACGGTTTGAAACAAAGGAGTTGATTCTAGTTCTCACAAAAAGTTGTATGATTAATCACAATTACACGGACAAAGACATCTCGGCTACCAGGTATGCAGTCACCTGGGAGGTGTTAACATCACCTCCCTGAACTCACTAACGGCTATTTCGCACACAATTAAGAGGGTTTTATTTAGGGTTATTGTACCTTCGCAGGTGTCAAATTTGCACCTCTTTGCACGCACATATCCTACGAGCCTGTGCAGCAATAGAGGTCGTGCAGATGACGTATTTTGTACCACGTGATTAATTTCTCTGGACGGCAAAATCCGCCCCATATTACATTGGCTTACCACGCAAGGCTGGTTTTAAAAGGGCCTTTAACCTCGCTGGTGTATAATTTTTTCGGCCAGAATTGCTATTTATTGCTCATCATTAATTTGTTGCACATGTCTCCAAAAGCAGTAAAAGTTTCACTTAAAGAAATTCAAGATTCGGAAAGTCAACGGAAGAAATAAGCAAACAACTGTATTACCTTAGTATAGGTACCATTTTGCCGTCCAAAATGACGAACAAAACCGGGTGCTATGACGTCAATGCACAACCTCTATACAAATGTAGGAGTAATATAAGTCCACCGGGAAGGCATGTATCACTGCGTTTTCCACTGGCCATCAACCTAATCAGGACCAGTGATCAGGTTGTTAGCCTACTGACTGAGCAAGAAACATACCTGCCCGATTTTCTCAACGCCTGTCCTAACATATCAACAGGCACGCTGCGCCTGTTTTTTTTTTTTTTTTCTATCTGACCCGCGTGAAACTTACTGCCCTCGGTCCTCAGACTAACTGGAACCCTGACAAAATATCGCGTTTTGCTTAAATTTGACACGTTGGCAATCTACCCCACCCTGTCTAACAATAGGCCTACAACGAGTTTTTGACGAGCATAAACATGACAAAAGTCATAACCTGACACAACATTATGTGATAATCTTTGGCACAAAAAGGTGAAGCATGAAAACGTGTATAGAACTTTAGTGACTTATTTCCAAGTTGTACAAGTCTGCAACAAGTAATTACCATGACAACCTGACATTTCTTTGATCTGCAACTCATGATTATTTCACATGCGCATGCGTGACTACATCTTCTTTGAAGAGGAGGGAAATAACGATAAAGTTCTCACTTACTACGTAAGATATTATTCAACGTGATTCGGCAAGCAGAAAGATGTAGAAAAAGACTAACATCAAGAAGTTGTGCGAAGTAGTTACATCTTTGAAAGACTTTTTAGAGTAATTCTCAGATTACTAGAGATATAAATACCAACACTTTAAAACTCCATTTATACATTTAAAAGTTAAAAATATATATGTGTTTAAATTTATACGCTATGATTGAAAAGCTTTTTTGCACATGAAAATCCATGCTAAATTAGACTAAATTATACTATGGACAATTTCACATAGCGCCAGTTTGTTTACGCGGCCATGTTGGAAAATGTTTTACACGCTTCAACTCTGCAAGTGTAGTAGCTCGCACACACGGCATATTTTATGCGCATTAGTCACAACAATGCCTTCATTTGTGTACGCGTGCACATCTGCGCTTCGCTTATTTCCCCAACACAACAGCTTCTTCAGCATTAAAAATAGAAACGTGACGTACAGTCAGCTATGTGAATGGGTCTATAGGTAATAAACTACACATAATGTGTATGCGACCTTCAGAAGTGAAACAGAAAGAAGTAGACTAAAAGACCGTCGAACGCTAAGAAGCAGATGCATCAATAGTAAGTGGCAGGGCTTTAGCCAGCATGGTGAGATCAGGGAGTCCAAACAGTAAATTCTAGTGAAGTTTGTGTGTTAAAATGTATTATACATATGGGGCAATCCAAAATTTTGGGAGTCCAAATGACTCCTGGACTGCTCTCTGGCTTAAGCCTTGGTAAGTGGGACCAGGACAGCATTGAACTAATCAGAATAGAGTATTTGGAGGACGTCATAGAACAGATGAACATTCATGAAGTACTAGATGAATAAGGGTTTTAGCCAATGAGAAATCAGATGAACGTCAAAATATGAATAAGAATGAGTTATGGATATATATATATATATATATATATATATATATATATATATATATATATATACATACATACACACACACACAAATGTAGTGATTAAGATAGGGTGGCAGAGTGGTTTATTTCAACTGTTGTGCACCAATGTATTTTAAGTGGATGGGTTTAAATTTTTAATCCCGCTTGAGGTATGTGGGTATTTCTCAGGGTACTCCGGCTTTTCTCCAGTTAACTAACCAACTTTTAATCTGAGATTACTCTTCTGTGAGAATTCCTCGAGTCAACATGGCAACGAATAGATCACTACAAGTGTGAATAGTGGTAGTGAGACTTGTTGTTCATTTTCCGAGGGTAACCATGAAGCTAATGATGAGGAGATGGCCATGGAAGAGGACGAGAAGGTGGAGGCTGATTGAATGGCTTCTTATAATCAGGGATATCGAACAGGCCGTGACAGTAGACTACCAGATGTGCTTCCTCTGGAAAGGGACAATGAGGAATTGGGGGTGAGTTGGCAAATGTGAAGAGGAGTTTGAACGAAACAGGGGAGAAATGAGACGTTGGATTCTGTAAACGTTGGATTCTGTTGTCTCCATCATTTTACCAGATGTCTGGACTACTGAATGATAGGGCCTAGCATCTGATAGATGATGACGATCGATGCAACAGATCGGGTCCCACTCAGATGGAATGGGACTGGCAGTCAGTGGCCAGGTGCAATAACCCAGCATGTTTTGCCTGAAAGGATGATCCTTAAAAGCCTTTCTTATTTTTTTTTCCTGTTCCTAACTACTCCGCCATGTCAGGCTTGGTGTGATGGTCATGTGGCTTTATTGTCCACCTCCTGTGTAAACAGCAACCACCACATCCCCAATGAATCTCGGTATAGCCAGATGGTTTGGTGCCGGCAATTGCAAGCTTACATTTAGCACACCCTAGTCCATTCGCTTCCTGAACAAAAGCACTGAAATAGCAAGATCACTTTTTGGCAAACTCAAAGACTTCTCGATTGTGTGTCATGTTAACTGTGGGAATTCATCTCATACCACTAATTTTTCTGTGTGCACAGTGCATATCAGTAACTCATTCATATTCATATCATGACTTCATCTAACTTCTCACTGGCTATAACCCTTATACATCAACTTACTCATGAATATTCATCCTTCTATGACATCATCCAAATCCTCCATTCTAATTGGTTCAATCCTATCCTGGCCCCACTTACTTCTTGCATCTTTAAAAGACATTTACAATAATTCTCTGATTACTAGATAAATAAAACTACAACAAAATCATACAACTGCCTTTATACATCACACCTTGAAAAATATATTTTGTGCCATGACTGAAAGAGGTTAACTTTCCAAGGTAATCGTTGCAGGACGGTTGTTGCTAGTGTACTCATAAACAGACACTTCTAAAAGTACCGATATCAAAATACCACTCTTTTTTTACACTTTTTTTTTTGCATGAGTATAAATTACATACGTTAATCACTCACTTAAGCATGGTGTCATTACAAATGATACTTCACTGACCATCAGAAGGCTGAAATGTGCATGATAACTCACTGACCATCAGAAGGCTGAAATGTGCATGATAACTCACTGACCATCAGAAGGCTGAAATGTGCATGATAACTCACTGACCATCAGAAGGCTGAAATATGCATGATAACTCACTGACCATCAGAATGTCTAAATGATTGTTCTTTAAAATCAGAAGGAATCTGCGTAATATTTACAGAAAGTAGATAAGTCAAATTTCATCCCAAAATTCCATCATTGGGTTACCTGATCCCACTCACATTGCACACATTAATTCCATGTAACATGTGATACCACCAAACTTGGAATTTCATACCTTTTTCTCAAACTGTATCAACTTCTTTCAAAGGCAGTGACAGAATCAGCTTCCTACAACTTTAGCTGGATGGCTAGTCCAGGAATCACTAACACAAGCTATGTGAATTCTTTCAAATTTGACTGACAAGATTCTTTCTTATGCACAAAACAGTGGCCTCCGGACAACTCTCCCACATAATACCAATACTCAGGATACTAAAAATAACTTTTCTGTCATATAATGACATGACAGGACAACACCTGTGAAAATTACCACCTGGGACAGTTTGTCACCTGACACTTCCAACCCCAGACATTCCCACATATGACAATTACCCATAAGGCAACATCCCCCAGTAGAAAATTTCGAACTGTCCTAGGAGGGAATTGTCCGAGAGCAAATTGTCAAGATGGGTGGGAATTGTCAAAGGGTAAATTGTCCCCAGGGTAGTTGTCACGGGGGAACAAACTGTCCAGGTGGGAATTATCCTGGGGAATTATCCATGAACGATATTATGAGCAGTGTTAAAAGATTCACTTGTATCTTCCCCACACCTTGTATAAATATAACATATCTTCATGGATGGAATAAATCTTGTGCACACCTCTGTCCATTCTCTAATAAATAAAAAAATCAAAATGATATAGAGCCATCTGTCACAATAGTTAATATAAAAAATTATATCCTATGTCAAAATATTAAAAGACAGTTTTCTGAAAGACACTGATTAGATAAATCTATGCAAGGTGAATTCATCCTGAGAAACGTTTATAACTGTATCTAGTACTTTTCTATCAATACTCTTTAGTCAATAAATTTTCAGTTAAAAACACAAACCACAAAAGTTCTTACCTAAATATGCATAAAATAACTATTTACAATAGTAACTAAATCATATTTGTCTATACACACATTACTAGTATGATCTTGTAGGCTTCAGTTAAATATGTTCATCACTTTTGATAAATTTCTTGTAAGAAACTTCCTCCTAGCTCAAGGCTGTTACATACAGTACCATACAAAATAATTCCTAGGAAGGTTTCCCCCTCTTTTTCAGGAAAGGAGGGGGCTGGGGATGGTCATGGCTAGGCAACAGAAAAGCAACTGAAGCAATGTTTAACAGATTTATCATATTCTGGTAACTTTCATTTTTGAAGTGAAAGACTCAATTTGGATTTTGAAGTTACCACTTTTGCTCATCAATGGAAAACTTGCCTTTCTAAACATAATGTCATCTTCATGTTACACATGGCATTTACTTTGCACTGTACGGAAACCAAACTGTTTTCATTGGAAGATATATAGTAGATGCAGTACCCTTTTATGTTGACAATTTTCTTTTCACTTAAAGGGCAGGGGGATGAGGTGAGATAGTGCAGGGGTGGTGCCAGCATTTGCCCAACAGGGGGCAAGCAACCTGAAGCACCGACAAGAGCAACTGGTTGCTGTACGGACGCTGAACGTAAAATTTTTGGCCCGCCAAGCATGCCAACATTTTTGGCCTGCCAAGCACGCCAAAATTTTTGGCTTCTTTTCACAAAATATGGGGGTTTTATTGAACAAAATTTGAAAACTTTGGATTTTTATTTAAGAAAATTTCACTACTTCTGATTTTCATTGAAGAAATTTAATTTGGTTTTTAAGAATCTGCCCTCCCAAAGAGCGAAATCAAGCACATCATCGGGGCAACTAGCTGTCCTCCGGATTACATATTTATAATTCGGATTAAGGCTCCGGTCAAATACCACACAGGCCTCTTATCTCCCTTCTTTCCTCTGCTCCAAGTGAGGTCTCCAGCATATCACTGCTGCCTTGCACAACCAAATGGTTCAGGGTGACTCAAATTCATACCACATTTTCATGAACGCAGTCTGTTAGTTAAATCACTTCACATAATTTTGACTTTTTAGACATTTTTGTCCTCAACTTAGCTGGACCAGGATGAAATTCAGATGCAGCTGGGTAGATATCTGACTCCACTTTTCCATTACCACTCACCACCATCTTCAAGGACTCTCCACTAGGAAAAAAGATCCATAAAAGGAAAGATATTTAGGCATTAGACAAGAAGGCTACATTGAAAACCATTAACAGAAAAAGTCCATATCAAAATGACTTCATCCATTCTTATCTTCTAGCTTCATATAGCTTTTGTTTTCATGAGGAGTGACCTCAATACCATGGTAGAATGGTGACAAGAATCATGAAGCATGTATTAAATATGTTACCAACTCTTAATTCCAGAGAAGACTGCTGAAAGGGCATGGTCAAAGGCAGAAAGGGGGCACTCACCCCCTGTCTTATCAAAAGCCTTCCCCCCATAACCTCATGAAATTACAGAATATATTTACTGTCTTGTTAAAGCTTACAAATTTTATGATAAAATTTATCTAAGGCCTGCAATGAAAATCTATTATGTGGACCATAAGGATGCAATTTGCAAATTAAAATTTTTACCTGCTTTCTCGCAGATGTGGGACCCTTTGAACTTCTCCCAAATAGAGATCGAATAGCCCCATCACACCAGTCTTGTTTGCTGCCACCACTTTGTAGTGTCCATCACATACTTCCACAACAGCGAAATGCTTGATCTGGCATGCACAGTTGAAAGTTGCCAAAATCTGACCTGAGGTCAAATCCCAGGCTTTGATGAAGCAATCCCTGGAGCTAGTGATAAGATACTCATCATTGGTAGTAATATAAAGCCACATGACAGCATGGGTATGACCATGGAAGTACCTGGAGATATCAAACAGAAAATGAAACTATTTAAAAGTGTAGGGTACTTTATTTCTCTATTGGTTGTACCACAATTACTTTCACTTTGGTACTAGATTGGTCTGTAGCATTATCTCTGGATCTGTGTCAGAAAATTTTTTAAACCAGACCATGACCTTATGAAAATCTCAGGCATCCAGCCATGACCCAGAATGTCCTACTTTCCCTCCTACACTTGTAATAGCTTGATGGGGTAGTTCTGGAAAGTGAAGATAAGGGAGCACATTTGCTCATTAAAGGCAAAGCCCTCAAAGCTCGACAAATCCCCTGCCTGACAGTCTGGGGCAAGAACAAGACTAAATCACTCGGGTAAGTGCACTGTTCAATATCATAGTCCTCTGGGCAAGTACCCCAGCAAAGTCTTCTCCACAGCGGCAACTGGGTAAACTCAAACTGCACAAGTAAATATTCATGAGGGCAAGTAGATTTAGTAAACAGCTAGCCTGTCTGACAAATACTGAAAAATGAATATGTCAAAGCCTGAAAGCCCTCACATAACAGTACGAAAGGTGCATCAAAGGTGGGGCTCTACCCCACACTAGAAAACTGGAGATGAAGAAGCCCTTACATGTATGCCATTTCTTGTGTTTTGGAGGCCTTTTGATTCAAAATAAGGAGAATGAATTTTCCAGCATTTTAAGTCAGCAATAAAAGTAAAAAATGATAAATCAAGAACCAAACCCCTAAAAGCAAGGAAAATGACAATCCATCAAATATTTCATTAGAGAAAATACAAGAGGGGTTCAGTTGAGCCCCACCAACATCCCTGCAAAACCCTCACATGTTAGAATACTTGCGGTGCTTCTATGGAGGAGGGTCTGATGGGTCCATCCACATGGCAAAATCCCCCCCCCCCCAAACAGAGCATTCTCATGTGATATCCTGAGTTCAGAGGGCCCTATAATTCAAACTCAGCCCCCACATTGAATCCTTGCTTGTCTGGATACAGAAATGTAAGCAGCATACGTGAAGTATTCAATGAATATAAATAAATTGCATGAAGATATTTTAAAACTTGCACATACTTGACACACTTTACCAGATGCACTTCACCAAGGGGGGGGGGGGGGGGCATTTTATGAACCAAAGCCATTGTTAATACCTAAAAATTATACCTACATTCATTTCATTTCTGTAAGCAGCTCTTGGAATATTCTTCACAACACAAACTTTGGGTTGTGACCTATGGGTTGCTGATCATGGCTCTATATTCATGATCAAAATATTGTGCAAGTATTCACTGTACAGAAACATCACTCCTCCTATGTTGAACCCTAAGTTTTGGGTCTCTTGACTTACCTTCTTTTTCATATTTCAATATGGCTACATCACTCATCCATGAATGTTATAATTTTGATACCACTTTGTGGCAGATATACAATATCACTGTAATTGTATTATCCTAGTAAAAATTACAGCTTACTTGGGGTATATAATTTAAACCAGATAATTCACACAACTCACATGGTATCTGGGCTATCTTCCTTCATGAAGTCCCATTTATGGAGCTGTTGCTTTCCTGTATGTGTACCAGAGAGGATGAACCGATCATCATGTGTGAATGCCAATCCTTTCAGTGAATCTAAACTTAATGAAATCTCTTTCAACTGTGATCCAAGGCTCTCAGCAACTAGTGACCAGACAATCAATGTTTGGATTTTTGCACCAGTGCAAACATACTGATTGTTGTGGGAGATGACGACACGTTCCAGTCCCTTACAATGAGACCCAGTGACCACACACTGACCATCTGCATCCCAGAACTTGACCTCACCGTTGGTTGCACCTGATACCAAAATACCCCTGCCATCAGTGGTAACATTGCCATCCATCACAGTGTCTGTATGGCCCTCCAAGGTCATCAGACAGTTCCCATCCTCCCAAATTTTTACTGTTGTGTCATGTGAACCTGAAATGAACCTTGCGTCTTCCATGCAACCATTCAAAAATGTAACTTTCTTCCCATGGGCATTTTCTAAATCAACTTCGTCCAATGCTTCCACATTAAACATCTTCAGTTTACCATCTTGCAGACCAGCGATCAAGAATTTATCAGAGTCCACCAGGAGAAGGGAGTTTGCAACCATGCCCTCCAATGAGAACATGCACCTGGCAGATGAGAAGTCCCAGCATTTGATGGTACCATCCATTGACCCAGAAAATATAGTGTGACCATCTCTGGAAACTACCAAACAATCTGGTTGCTTGAGGTGTCTCTCCTTGGTGTATACCTATAGAACAAGCAATAACAGTCAACATTTCATTAAAGGGTCTCTTGCATCATCCCAAACATAATGCAGTATCAATATATACCTCTATTAATAATAGGTGAGTGTACTTCGACAGATATCAATTAAAACAATAGCATCACTCTAATTGGTCAACACTGACATATGCAGATGTGCCCATCTGCCATGTATACAGATGAAAGCTATTAACACACAGTACTGTGTGGATATAACCTTAGGCAATTTAAACTCAACACTGACAACTGTAGCCAGTCTGAGAGGTGCACTAGACAGGGTCATATCCATACTTGCCAACACTGTCATCTCAGAAAACAGAACATATGTAGCATATGATCCACTGTGCACGGCGAGCGCACAAGTGCTAACCTCAATGGGTGGGGTCCAGGGGGTGAAACTCCTCTTTTCCTCTCTAAATGTTCACAATATATGTTGAAATCACTTAGGTGTATGCAAAAATTGACTTTATTTTTGCCAAGCTGTTGCTTCACGATTTTTCTGATCATTTACATTTTAAGTCAGAAAAACGGAGACTTTTGATTTTTATGGGTTTTGAAGCTCATAAAATGGAACAGTTCCGCTTAAAACGGAACGGTTGGCAAGTATGCATATCGTGTACAACTCCGTTCAGAAATTGTTACATGCTTCCCCAGGTTTTAACAGCAAAGCCATTGTGAAAGCCAGTGTGACCCAACTTGCTTCTTTTCAAGTGTGCTAACTGATTTGCTTGCTTGGCCGGCTAGTTGGCTGCTCAAGTTCCTTGCGTAACGCTATTAATAATGCGCAAAGGCCAATTTAACAATGAATGCAGTCAGAGCTGGTGCTAGTGGTCTCTACTTCCTTCTCCACTGAGGAGTTAGAGTTAGATGAGGTTTAACAGCTCAGTTTCTCCACCAAGGAAGTTATCCAAATAATTGGCTAATTAGCCATGCCCAAGATTATTGATCACAGAGATTATCTTCCATGATTGACAAGGGAAAGTTGGTCTTCAGACTCTAATCCAGTTGTTCACCTGATGTATTTTTTTCTGTGTGCCGAAATTGTAGGAGGGATATGAGTAATCTTTACCAGGGAAAATTTTTACCCTCTAGGGGAAATTTGCTGCCCTTTTATAGCGAATAATGCATAATATCAACAAATTCAATAATCACCGTTTTATTTGCATGAAAAGTATAACTCAGGTTTCAATGTAATTTGAGCACCTTTTCTGAGTCTGCATATCATGACATATTTGGAAGTCTGCCTTTTCTTGCTCCAAATTACAAGTTTTAAAAGATCTCAAAATTTATGACAGTGCTTTCCTAAGTTGTTCATGAGGACCAGCATATCAACCAAAGTATGTGTAAAATGTCTCAGAATATTTTTTTTTGTTTGATATATGAACAGACTTCATTGACCAATGACTACATCCATGTACTCTATTTAGTTGATCCACTTAAAAACGTTTCATACTAAAGAGATGGCACATAGCAAACTACTGCACTACAGGCTATTCCAAAAGGCATTAAAACAAGATAGGATGCTCAAAGATCAAATTTATTGAAACCAAAATGTATGAGAAACTCAAAAAGTTTGTAATTGACTGCTTAGGACTTCTAAGGAGCTTGCACATTTAAATTCACATAATAGTAAAGCAAAAATATATACTATTCAAAACCTCCAAAAATGTAAAAGCACTTGTCCATTGCCTCTTGAGCACTTGATCCACAACCCATTTGAATAAGCAAGTTGAGTAATTTGTCTGCACATGCACACATACTCAAAATCGTCAAGATAAATGTTACACACTGGTACCTACAACATGTTTCCCAAAGTTTGAGTTTTCTTTAGAAAACTGTCAACTCTTCCTTTTTAAATCCATCACAAATATAAGGAGGGGTTGTGTGGTTTTTCTTCTCGACTACATATAAACTGCCTCTTTGGTGTAAAAATTTGTATTTTAATCTGCTGTCAAGGATGGAGACGCCTCTTTAAGCAGTTAGGCTGGCTACATGTAGGTCTAGGCATGATATATGTATGAACTGCATGAAAACTGGAGATGCACAAAAACAGAAGAACCCAGTATGCTATGTGGTGAGCTCAGTTTATTTATCCTACGCGTATCCCACAATTCCATGCATCATACAAATTATCGCAACTCGTTTTATATCAGTAACCACACACAGGGGGTATGGACAGTTAGACAATAGAAACTTGGTCAATTATGAAAATAAGTCAGAAGCAGGCCATTGGTTGCAGAGCACACTGGCCAGCTCCAACATGTGCTATAATCATTCATTGCTGGACTGTGCTGGATATTCCTACCCATGTTTTCCTACACACAACACTGATTGTAATATGCATGCATGCTGTAAGACTGTCTAGGCTAGCAAACTTTATGTTTAAGTGCATTCCCTGTATGACATTTAACATAGTGTAATAGGAAGAGAACTTACCAGATGAGCATCTGGGTTCCACAACACAACACTCTTATCATTAGAAGCTGAAAAAATCATGCAGCCACCATCTTGATCCTCTATGGCCGCAACATCTGCTATCCAGGAAGAGTGGCCATCAAGCTTATTCAGGAATTCTTCCTGATCCAGTCTCCAAATGCTTAGCCTATCATCCAATGACCCTGCAATCAGAACATCACCTTGGTTGTATGTGGCAAAGCAAGTTATTTCCTTTCTGTGTTCTTTGACAGACTTCAGGCACTGCTTGCTAGACAACTCCCAAAACTTGAGGGTACCATCAAAGTACCCTACAGCAATAATGTCCTCTTTAAACGCATACATACGGGAAACAGGTTTGGTGTGCACCGGAAAGATATAATCTGGCTCTGGAGGTGAACCCTCTGATGTCCAAAGCTGAAGAGACCCGTCATCACCACCGAATAGTACAAATTCACCACCACAGGAGGAAATGAGATCAGTACAAGGACAGCTTCCAATGACTTTAGCAGAGTGGGTGGGTACCATTGTATCTAGGGACCACCAGGTAAGGGTACCATCCTGACAAGCAGTCACAGCAGAAGCAGAACTTGCCAAGCAAATGTGTGTCAATGCAGCAGGATGTTCAAGTGTTCTAATTAGACTACCAGTATGACGATCCCAGACGAAAACTTCACTTGAGCTTTTCCTCAAACCCAGAACAGTGTCTTTGAAAAACTCGACAGCTGCAAACGCTCCATCATGTGGGTCATCACCACATTCCAATGAGAAGATTTCATCACCATTTGACACACTGAATAATTTCAACTGTTGAGATCCAAAGACAAAATGATCTCCCCTAGGTTCCACCTCTAACAGAATGGATCCTAATCCTGATTCAGTTATGTTTGGTACGTGAACATCCTGGATAAGTTCGTAAGTCTCAATATCCCACAAGTAAGCCAGTGGTTGTCCTCTCTCATCCTCACATGCTGATATCATGACTTGATGAATTTCTGATGCAGCCACTTTCAATACCCTGGATGGATGTCCAGCAAAGGAGGTGACCATAGGCCCACCTGGAGGCTGAAGGAAGACGGATCTTGGAACAAACAATGGTACGGTGGTCTTTGCTGTCCATTCTTCACATTGCTCTAACAAGTGGTTTAGCTCAGGAGATTCCTCACGTAGATCACCGATTCTAGCAATCAGCTGACAAGCCAGTACATTAGGATCTGCCTGAATGCTACTCCTGGACATCAAAAGTGCCTCCTTTAAGACTGAGGAGCCAAGATCCATCATTTCAAAGTCACTTATTAACTCAACAAAGGAACAAGACCTCAGTTTTGCATAGAGCCAGTCAAAGTTGTAAATAACGTTAGCATTCAGTCGATCTGCATCAGCACTGCAAGAAAGGTGATATGGTAGTTCCTGAAGCTTACGCAAGTTAAAGATGTCTTCACCAAACTCCAAAGGTTGGGGAGCAACTTGTCTATCAGCCTTAGGGAAGTGTTTACCTCTCATTGTAAGCTCAATTGGGTTAATCTTCCCTTCACAGTAGACATCTAGGTACATATCACTGAGTAATGCATGTCTTCTGTGAAAGGCTGAGGAATCTGCCAGGTAACGATCAAATCCAGCCTCAATGAACTGTCTGTGATACCAAGCCACGACATTCTTTCCTCCAGCCTGTCGCTCAGCCAGGAACTCTTCAATATCAAATCGAATTCTCTTCCAGACAGATGGTGGAATGCGGATCACTGACTCTTCTGGTGGGTCCCAGTATTGATAAATAGCATTCAGAACTTCATCATCACAAGAGAGGACATCCCTGATTTCTCCATCTGTCAGGCCCTGTCTACCAGCTGAAAGGTACCCCAGGGCATGAGACACCAACACATCACCGTGCTTCCTCTCAAGGTCCTCAAACAGCTGGGTAAGAGCCTCCCGAACTGTACCTGGCAATCTTATCCCATCTGTGTGCTTGTAGGATGGCCATCTTGAAAACTCTTCAAAGAGAATTTTAAGGTAGAGGGGCTGTGGACAGTTTAATATTGCAGCAGATACAAGCTCCCTCTGTTCCTCAGTGATAAGTCTTCCCTGTAGCTCGAGCCATCCGTCCATTATCTCCAGTCCCAAGTTTTGCTTTACTGGTGTCATCTCCACATAGCAATCCTCATCCTTAAGCAGCTTTTGAATATTCATGAGACAGTTGTTGATTTTTGGAAGCATGGAGACAATGATGTATGTGTCTTTGGAACATGTCAGTGGTAACCAGTTCATGGAGTAGGCATTGTGCTTAGATGACAACTGATCAATACTATCTAATAAAAGTAGAAGTGGTCTGTCTGAGGTTGGAGCTCTGACAAGGAGTGACTTGAAGAACATGTCCAACTTGTGAAAGTCCTCTGTATCTGTCTTTGTTGGCTGTTGCAAATTGTAAGCAAAGCAAATCTGCCAGAAAAAAATAAAGTAAAGCAGAGGAAAGTCAACAGCAGGATGCATTTTCTGAACAAAACAGACAAAAACTTGACATATACCACACCCCTTTTTTATTTCATAGACACTACCTTCCATTCTAAATTTGCAAAATACCTATTAAATTGCCTCAGTTCTATTTTAGAAAATACCTAAACTGTTTGGTCTCCTCTTATACATACTCTTTAAAATGTTTCAGAACAGGAATGCTGCATTATAAAGGCAGAGATGCACACTTTCAGTGCTGTTCCTCAGTGAGCACTATGATATTTTACTGGAACAAAAGTTTCTTTGTCCAGACTGCTTGTAAATTTCACGTGTAGGCTGGACTTTGGTCCAAGCTGCACACAATTCCTACTGGATAACATGTTATCTAACACTGACATAGCCTAACTTCATTTTTTGCATTATATTCTAGTCCGTACAGCTGCTTGTGCCGATTTCTACTTTTTAGATGAGAAGCCACTTTCTCTCCTTCCCCCTCACCCAGCCCACACACAATGGATATGACAGATCTAGTCCTATTCTGGGTAACCTCATGCCAAATATGAAACCCATCAACATTAGGCCTATCCTTCCTGAGGTATCATGTTCACAAGCAACAATTGTCACACTGGCTCACACACACACAAACAAACAAACACAATCATTATCTGCATGGTTGCTCTCCTTCTCATTCCACAAAACTACATTCCATGATAGAAAAACTTTTAAAGAAATGACCAACAATTTCCTTGTGGGTTACATCTATACACACTGGTCAGAGAACAATAAGTTCCACAGCAATCTATATAAGTAACAGTGAGCAAATTTTCAGTGAGTACATCCATAGGAAGCAATCCAGTACTAGGATAAAGAATTTTAAAACTGTGAAAGTTATATATTAAACTGGAATTTTCCACCTTACCTGTTGACAAACACTCAGTAAGGTATCTCGTATGGATGAACTGAGTGTTGATGTTCCCAGGAATCGTAAAACACAGACGACATTCGCTTTGATAAAATTCTTTGCTCTTTTAGCTATCATTGCCATGACTGATGTCTTCCCAGAGCCAGAAATTCCATGGATAACACATGGTTTGCTCGATTTTATCTCCAGAAATTTCTCCACAGCTTCAAAAATGTCATCTCTACCTCTGAATGACCTGAAAAAGGAAAGAGTTTGAAATTCTTTTATCTCAGAACTCCTTCCACAAATACCGTGCAATTTAAGATGGTGTAAAACTTGTGCAAACAGTAATTATCCACTTTAATCCTCGGTAAGCATACTGCTTCTACCCACCTTTCTGTGGACAGAGAGCCCTGTGTCCTAAAATAAAACACTCACAAACACAGACAGGTAAACTAGAACTAAGCCTACTCCCTTCCAGTCGTCTGCTACACAATAGACCCTTTTCGAAATAGCAATTGCAAAGAATTGTGGGATAGAGTTTTGTTACACGTTTTTGGCCACAGTAAAATGCCATTGACAAGAATGTCGCACACCAAAAGTCTGTCCCACAATCCTTTGTAATCGCTATTTGGAAAAGGGTCAATGTGTTGGGTAATTGCTGCTAATTTATACACACCATATTCAATAGGCACATTGTCCCATTCACAAATGAATACTGGATTGCTCCCTCAGAAAAATATTTTAGTTTCATATTTGGAAAATATTGTAAGACTTAATTTTCAAGTAAACCTCTGTTTACACCTACCTACACTTATTTTCTCTGAAGGAAGAATGATGCAAAAGTTCTTCATAAAAAGCTTTTAGATGAGCTGATTTAACCTTTGACCTCTGGCATAGTCTCTTATCTATCATAGCCACCATACTGTCGTAAAACTGCTGAGTAATATCAATCAGATACTGAGCATGCTCTGAGAAGTTGGGATCAACTCCGGTGGGTCTCCATGGAATCTGGTACTGATGGATAGATGATGCAGGTAGCTTTGAAGGAAGGAAACTTGTCTTCAGTTTATTAAGGAGTTCTTGAGATTCAGTTTTAATGTCTCTGTAAAAAGGCAGAACAGAGAAATTTGTAGCTGGTTAGGTAGACAACACCAACAACAACAATAGTAAAGCTTTTTAAGGTGTAGTAGGGGTGTATATATATATACCACCAAATATTCCTGAAGTCAACTTAGAATAATGTGAAATGCACCAAAGCAGGGAGATCTGATATCACAGTGTATCAGCCTGGATCCAACTGAGTGATGGTCACTTTAATTAAAATTTTTGTTAGTTTAAGTTAATTCATTACACTTGGGCAATTCTAAGCCAACCGTTGAAATATTTAGAAAAGTTACCTATGATTATGGTATCAAAAAAAAAAAGCTTTTAATGTGCTCTTTTCATTAGCAATAAAGTACTCAGTATGGCCTTGTCTAACATAATATCTAATCTGTCAAGCTGGATCAGAGAAATGAAAACATTAGCCTTATAAAGAACCTCATCGAACTCCCCTCAAACCATCCTCTCCTACTTTAACCGCAAACACTATACTGAAAAGTAAGGACAAATTACGGGAGAGGAATTACATTAATACACATGAAGGAGCAACAAATATTTGAAGATCCCTAATGCCTAAGGGCAATGATAAGATATTCCTGAAGTTATTAAATATTTGAATTTTTTCAGTTTTTCATATGGATTTTTGTTGTCTTCTCAGTTTTTCTTATTTTCAGTACTGTACTCTGATTCTGGTGAATTTTATCCTTTCCTGTAAAATGGTGCAGTATAACCCTGTCTTTGTATTTATGTTTGAAGTGTTTTTGGTAAATATATAGTAATCAGAGCCAATATCCCATAATACTAGTTAAAGCAAGCACCCATGATGCCTGGAAAAGTCTTGATTGCTTTGAAGATAGTATATATACACCCTTGCCATTAATTTTGAGGGCTTTTCTCCAATACTCACAATGGATGTAATCGGCTCAATCCATAAATATGGGGTCCAATGGGGTTTTTACTGACTTTGCCAATATAATTCTTAATTTTAAAGACATGGAATACAACAGACCAGTGTATCAGGTATTTTATTATACCTTATCCACATGGCTATCTTATGATATACACACTAAATTTTCAACATTGAGCATTTTCTAGAAAATAGACCATTTTGCTTTGGTGTCCCCCATGATTTTTTGGTAACAGCTGTGACATACAATCATACAAATCTAATTTACCTGAAAAACATATTTATCATAGACTGTATTGCTTTATTCATTTATCATGCTATTGGATATCACCAATAGTGAACATTCCCAAAATATCAGTATTACTGCTTCACCCATTTTTTCAAACAGGCACATAGAAAATTAAGTGACCAACATAACTGTTTGATGTCCCCCTAGTTATGTTGGTTTTTTAATGTAGTTTTCATCATTTTTACAAATGTGGTCATTCTCAGGTGGCTAAAGTTCATTTTATGTAAGAATTAGGTCAAAGTCTCTTTGATAGTGGCACATTTGGAAAGAAATAATGAAAACAAACATTGTCAGGGCATCCTTCATAATGGGCAAAATTTTGGTGTCCCCCCTCAGTGAGTCATGTTGGTCAACTTTGGTGCTTCACCATTTGCATAAACAGCTAAATTTTTTGTGAATTAAGTCACACGTAAAGAATATAACAGAATGTAACTAGAAAACATATTCCCATGTCTTTCGAACCAAGTATTTTATGCTGATGGACATTTGATTTTTTGGTGTCCCCCCATGATGCCATAGTTATGCCTGCCATTCTTGATGTATGAACAATAAAAGTTCAATGAAACTGGGGCTTTTAATGGTATCTCATTACAGCAAACAGTAGTTTCTATTGCATTAAAAGTTTCCAGGTCAACTCAACATTTAAAACTAAACTGACCATTTTCATGTTAGGTGTAATGGGGACACCAATTCTTGGTGTCCCTGTTACACGCGACAGTCTGAGTGGAGTAAAATGTCTTGCTATATCACACCTGTCCATAAAGAGACAGGAAATAAGATAGCAAATGGCAAGTCTAACAATGTAAAAGTATTAAAGAGGAAAATTTGAATAGTTGAATATCATTTTCCAGTTAAAAGCAGTCAAATTAGTACAAAATATGTAAAAGTGTGACCTTTCTGACATCTTAAAGTATTGAGAATACTGAAATGACCTTTTTTTTAAGTTTTGGAAAATTCTTTCAAACTTTTTCCATGTTGTTCTTAGAAAGGGTGCTGAATCACAATCAACTGTGAATTTTCAACCAGTTAGGATTTTCTTTGATCTTTTAAGAGGAGATTAAAGACTGCTTTGGTGTCCCTGTTATGTTGGTCAATTTTACAGGCACGTATATGTTTGAGTGAGTCCCTTCCTCCATACTTAATACTGTATGTAAAAACATTTTATTTTTTATAAATGCTGATAATACTCTATCACGAGTATAAATTTCAGTCAGTGATTTTTAAATTTTGACCTCACGTCGCACTTTTGGACCCCTAATTTATGGATTGAGCCAATCACCTGTACATACACTTACTTTGCTTGCACAGATACATCCATTCTTTACTAACTTGCACCACACATTGCACAAGACAGGCATAGATATGGATGGAAAAAGGGGGAAATCTGGGAAGCTCCTCACCTCGAAATTTTTGGTTATGGGAAAAAGTTGGCTTTCCAACACATGAAAATATATCAAAAATAGGGGGAAACTTTGAATTACTTTCTGAAAAGGAAACATTTTTCCAGCCCTAAGGATACATCCATCCTGTCAATCATAATGACAGAATGGATTCCAGTTCCACTTTCAAATATGTCAGTGCAGAGGACCGTGAATCAGACTCCATTTCAAGTAAAGAGAGAACACCAACAAGCCTGCTTAATGAAGTTACCATGGTAAGTCATTTGAACCTAAACCGGTTGTTCATGGCAACAGAGCACACTTTTTTTCAAACATTTAACTACATTTAACATGGCATAAAGGTTACCAAATTTAATTTTGCAGTTGGCATGTTACATTAACTATTCCCAAATGGTTGCTGGATAATTTGATTGGCTCCTTAAACAGTTTCCATCATGCACTTTCCCCATGCATAGTTAATTTTAATATTAAGATACATACCCATTCTCATCCAAGTCAATGAACCTTCTTTTTATTGGTTCACTGCTACTTTCAACACCTTCCATATGTCTCACGAATATCAGTACATTCTCTTCTGGGTTGGGATTATCTTTGAGGGCTTGAACCACTTCTTGCTCTGTCACTTCATATACAAAGAGAAACATTGGTGATATGGTGAAATGGTTGATACAGCAGACAGCAGTAAAGTTTTCAATAATTTGGATACAAGTTGAAACATGTTACTTGTTGTGTGAATGAAGTATGTCTAGGTAAAAGGGAAGCAATCACAGAAAATGACAATTACATACAGTATGACAATACTATGGCAGACACACACCTCCTTTATACTTAAATGCTGTCCCCCCCCCCCAAATGCTTTGGCCCTTCTTATGAGTGTTATGCCTACCTATGCTCTCATTCTTTTGCAAGCCATATCTATTACAAGTGACAGTGTCTGAAAATGCTGGCAGTGTAATTACTGCCAGCACAGAACAAACCAAAGTTCGCTTTCACATGATTTTAATAATAACCTTGAGACCTTACCTATGTCGTAAATTCTAAGCACTGCATGAATTCTTAAAGAAATGCATAATGTTTTGCATCTGTCACATAACTTGGAAGCTATACAAATTTAAGCCAGTGACACATTCTACATAACATGGACGGAACCAATTATGATTGAATTTGTTTTTCTTTTACTGCAACTTGTTCTGTCGGCTTCGGCTGCTTCTGATATGAGACGTCCAGGTCGTCTACTCAGGGTTATGAATATGGAAGATCAATTTTTAGCTTTATATCCTAAATGCTAAATGCACAGTCGTGTTACTGTAAAGCATATGTTGCTGTGGCTTTTTTGAACAGATGCACATACCACAGCTCCATGTTTTCCTAAACTTAAACCCTAATTTTACACCGCTTTCATTTTAAGAAAACTGACCAAGGACTGAATGCTAAGCTGCACCAGTGTGACTTTGTATTGTTTTTTCTTTAAGTATAAACCATTAATAATTTGATTCTTGATGACCAAAGTGCCAAATGTGGCCAATAACTACATCAACACAGAAAAGAAGCTACAAAGCTGTGTGCATCTAACAATTTTGAGCCAAACACTGAAATTTCCCAGCTGATTTAAAAAAATTCTGTAAATGTTAAAAAATTGTAAATTTCTGCACAAGATTGCACCCCCTTACTCCCTTAGGCAAATATCTCATTTCCATTACTAAAACAACTCACCTGAACTGAAAAAATGTTGCATATTGTCCTGAGAATAAATACCCTGTTTAACAGCCTTTGCAGCTCCTTGTTTTAATGCTTCCTGCATCTTTTGACTGTCACGCCACCACTTATCTCTGGCCTCTTGACGCAGTTCAGTGTCATTTTCATCATCAAAGTGATGGAATTTACTTGTGATTGGTTGAAGTATGTAAACAGGGGGCACTGAATTAAGGTCTTTGCGATACCAATCCTTCACGAGCTGTAGTGTGGTGGGTTCAACAACCCCCTCCATTAGCTCACAAAGTTTTTCAAAAACGTCAGCTGCTATAGACGCTGTGAGAGGTCGATAACCATATTTGTTTCCAAGGAAAGCCTAAAATGAAAAAATGAGTTATGAAATATGTGAACTTTTTTAGCAGTGTAGAAGCAGTCAGGCTCTTGCCGTTAATATTTTATGAAACATACTGCATACAAGTGTATAAAATTTCATTCTACAAGCAAACTGGAAGTTCTCATTGTAATTCCCATTATTATAGTAAGTATTACAAATTGGCAAAATAAAATCAGAAAACCTCTTATCCATGGGGGTCTTTCTGCCCAGGAGCCAGATTTACACAACATACTTATGACAAGAAAAAGTTGTGTAGGTTAGACTTATGCAGCATTTCTTCCTTATACAGTTGATATTATATAAGAGGAAAATTTGTGCGGATATATTGTGCTTAACTTTACACAAACTTCATGGTAGTTCTGATTACAAAAATCAATAGCAACACATACAGAGGCACAGCATGGGACTGTACCTGTAAGCACAGAAGACCATGCTCATTCTTTCGACCATAACAGTTAATGCCATTGCTTTACAAATGACAAAACAAGATGCACCTGCAACTGCAAACATGCTAGTTCATGAGCATATATATTATACTTTTGCTGCATACTTTTACAAATGGGGTAAATTATTTTGTTAGTACTGTAAGCAGTGAACAAGTATTTTGAGTTACACAAGTCTTTATTAGTAAATCCTGCCCCAAAAGCTCCTACAGCATGTTGCAACCTGCCAAGTATTATATGACACAGGTCATGTTGGAACATCAATGGAGCCCAGCAGATTACAATTACAAGCACAAGCTAACACTGTGAATACCACTCAAGAAAGTTCTTATGCACAGCAAAAGTATTTACACAAAACCTAATATACACTTCTCTGTAAGTGCAGCCCCAGAAGCTACTACAGCATATTGCAACCTACAACTTAGCAGGACTTTCCCTGGCATTCTTTCATGTGAGATGGCCACCTCAAAGTTTTTGGCCCCCACCTCACAGAAATTTGCTATAATTGCCACCTGTACTGTACTAGCTATAGAAGTATTGATATCGTAGTTCTCCCTCACTGCTGGGACCAAAGCTGGCACCATATTACCCCCATAATACCACCACACACTCTCTAAAACCCAGAAACTGTGCCGTAAAACCTCATCTAACTCTAACTCTAAAACCCAGGGTGAACCCTGTATAGGACTGGTCATGCTGAACAACAAAAGCCCAGCAGATGACAATCAAATTACAAGCTTGGACTGGTAAGTATGCTCAGCAAAAAAGATCAACCAAAAGAGAGCAAGTCTAGAAGATCCCCTCTCATCATTGGGCTAAAATGTTGTAGACTGTCCAGGCCACTTGCAGGTACTTATTTCTAAAGGGAATAGCCAGTCCGCCAAACTTACTTTGACACATGAACTCAGTGTTACAAATCTTCTCTCATTTCTATTATGTTTCATAATGTTTTAAAATATAAATATGGCATTCTCAAGGCAGACAAAGTGGTTATTTTGCATAAATTTAAGACTTTGGGTACAAAATTGTTTTCACATAATTTTAAAGAGCAATTCATGGATACCAGGTATACATAGTAATTCAATATGATGTGACTGCATTTTCTCTAAAAGCAACCAAATTGGTTGTTTTTGTGGTTAAGAGACAAGAACTTGCTGTAAAGTTGCCCGGAAAATTTGCACCGTTCCTTGGGCTAGCCTACTGGCAGTAAGTACTGTATCTCATTCCTTCCCAAAAATTTAGGACCGAAGCAGTAATTGCAGTTTTGAACAAATACTATTGCAACCAGATCTTACCACAAAACATGGGCCCTGCGATAGCCTCTTACAGTTGTCAATCTCCACCATACACAAATGAGTGGTCTTGTGGTCAGTGGTAATATTGTCATGTACTCCCCATCTCATGTCCACAACCTCAAATTCCATTCCCCTCATTTGACAATATCTCTGAAGTTTTGGGTATATTTCTCGAAGGAGTCTGTTCCTCTCGTGCATCATATCTGAAAACAAAGCCATCCAAAAACAACCGTTAGCAGTAATGCTTTAATACAACATACATTTTGCAACCCCTAAAAATGCACTAAATATCAGTTTTCTCTTGTCCAGCATTAGACACTGGCTCACACTTTATCTATCACTTTGCACTTCTATATCTAGTTTTATTGTCTTTGTGTTTTAATAAATATGTTGTATTTTACCAAAAATATGCATAAATTTGATAAAGTTGTTTTACACTTACAATATTTTTTATTATCCTGCAGTACGTGTGAGACATTACATCCAAATAGTCAATCACTGAGTTTGAAAATATATAGGACTAATTCAACTTTCAACCTGGGGACTAACAGTGGGGATGTTTTGGTACAGTGATATTTGATAATGACATGTCCTGTCAGGTAAGGATGGTAAGGCATGGGTGAAGGTATGTTTATTTTCATTGCAACAACAATGGTGCACAATGAATTCAAAGAGCCATCAGCCACTTTAGCGAGGCCCTACTGTGAGCTGCCTTCTCAGGAAACTAAACAGACAAAGAAAAGGGCATTACAAAGAAAAAGGAGCAAAATGTGCATGTAAAATCAGCAAAAGTAAGTTAACTATAGTATGCTCTGCTTCATTTACCTTTAAATTAGTCTACGTATACAACAGGCATACACAAAAACAATTACCAGTGAAAGTAGAACTCAGGAAAACCCGAACTGTACTTGATTCTTGAGAAGGAACCGTTTCAAAAGTCCCTGACACAAGGTCAGCAAATGCTGGCAGTTCTTTTATTTCATCAGTTTCCATCACTCCGTGCAGAAGGAACTATGCTGAGATGAGCAACACTGACATACTTACAGGTCTGTTACTTCAGTTAAACATCTGCTGACCTTTACAATTTGCCAATACTTTCTGTTAAAGATACAATTATATAGCATATATGGTATTTAGTTAATTATCATCACCACATGTGGAAATGAATGACAAATTTCAAATAGGCTTGATATCGTTTTTAGTAAATCCCTCCTAATGTGAGGGATATGCAGGCCTTGAAAATAAAAGTCAAAACACACACACACAGAAAGGCACAATTTCAGAATACCTCGCGAGGGGCTATGCATGTGAAGCCTCTTCAAGACACAGTCTGAATCCTCACTGCGTATCATCGTAGCCTTGTAAAAAACAACCTAAATTTTGACTGCATATCCTTGTAGCCTCTAAAAGACAAGTTAACCCTCACAGGTTAGATAACAGGAATTTACCTCAGAATATCGACTTCATATCCCCATAGACTCTTGAAAACATGTCCCGGAGAGGGAATTAAATTTTTGCTCATTTGGCTTCTCACAAAAACACTGTAATAGTGTTGAGTTACCATGGGGGCGACTTGGATATTCCATACTGGCGACTGCGTAGGGACGACTTGGTCAATTTGCTTCAATACCGGTGTGAATTCCATGAAATTCAAAATGGCTCTTGTAGGCCACCATATGCATGCCATGAAAATGCCCATAAGCCTACAATCCCGGGTAGTCCCCCACAGCCCGGGAAAGTCTTATAAGTGATGGTCAGTAACTTTCACATTCTGTGGTTTTAGTCCAGCGAGTTGTATCTTCACAACCGTGCTCAATCTGGACATATGATCTGACCATGCCCAAGTAGCCACTGGAACTACTCATTATAAGCACAACAAGTCATTATTCGCTTTAGTGCACATTGTGCTGATAGAGCTGGAGTTCTGTTACCTTGTTATGATGCAAGCCTGATTAACTTTGGTCAGCTTCCACAAGAATTTGGACTAAAAGGACTTTCATGTCATGTGGCCCTTAACTGTGTGTTCAATGGTTATTCCCAGCGATCACACAATGTAGGTATTGTTATTCTTTTATTTGCCTATTTTTAAAGTGTACCTAAAGTCTGAAAATTCAAAAATATATATTACAGAGCATGAAAACTGAATTCCAATGGTCCAATTCCCATCTTCACACGACTTTCTTAAGCTGAGATATAAAATGTTGAAGTTTATTCACTCGATTTAAAAAGGTAGATTGCGCAATAATTTGTGATGTCATTGTTGTACTACTCAAATTACAATCTTTGTATTTCTTTGTTTTTCTGAAAGCCACCGCACCTTGTGCCAAAATGTGATCGCGTTCTTACTGCTTTGGGGTGACTTGACTATATAAGCCCTCTCTGTACAACATGCCATGCAAGAAAACAGGAAGCGGTCAAGGTCATATAAACATTTTTAATTTTAAAAGAAAACAAAGCATTTAATGTGAGTTGTACAACAAGAATGTCAAAAATTATTGTGCAATGAACTGTTTGGATTTAAGTGAATAAATTTTAACATTTAATATCTCAGCAATGGAATAAGCTATGACAATGGGAGTTGGACCAATAAGATTAATTTTGTAACCTCTAAAATATATATTTTTGAATTTTTAGACTTTAGGTCCACTTTAATGTAAACATGCGTTTATTCGTTTGTTATTTGTTTCAGTTTTTGCCATTGTCTGGACTCTGAAGCCTCACTTTTTCCAAAACAGAGCTTCTATGTGTGGGGTATTCCCACAAAAAATTGTACAGTAGCCTAGTCTTTTTGTAACAACATCATTGCATGAGATCAAGCTATCTGATGGTAGGATTGGATTCTGTATTGGGGAATTCTCTAACACAAGCCGTACATTGAAGATCAAGCATTACAGGTAAGCTTATCACCCACTAATGATGAAGAGGCTCATATTTCCACTTTTTTGGTGGTTAAATATTCCCCCACAAATAATTACATGGAAACTTGATGAAAAACCAAATTTTCTCATAGATACCAAAGAGGGGTAGAATTTGTAACAATTAGATCTGAAGGGCTCCTGATTGCTGAACTTATAAAGTCGTAAGTGGAGTTGTGCCTTGGACTTCTTATTATATATGAAGTCAATGTAGGCTCGGCTACAATGCATTAAACGGTGTGACAGTACCCAGTTTGTAATAGTGTTTTCACCCACTCAGTGGCTTCAGAATCCTAAGTTTCCATAGACAGGTCCTTCATACCTATGACTCACGTAAATTCTCAGTGTTCACAACGGACAGAAAAAAGCATAAACTGTCGTAAGAAGCCGTAAAATATTACTAGCCTAGGCCTAGAATTATTAGAAAGAGTGGCCAAATTATGACTTGCTGACGAGAGTGGAAAACAAACAGCCTAAATCATAGCAAGGTGTCTCTACCAATCACAATCAATTCAAGAACTCTGCCTTGAGGTTCCTCAACCGGGATGACTAGCCTTACTCTTGTGCACACCAAACCCTGCACGCTTGACCCCACCTAGACCTAACGTTAGGCCTTACAATTAACTGTGCAGTATTTTTCCAGATCCTAACGTAAGGCTAGCCTGGTATATAAACAGCAACAGACTGAGGCTTAGGTGTAACACGGATATTCCAGCTTTTAAATTACGGCGATACATGAACTAGTTCACACAGATAAATGTGTTTGAAAACATACATAAAGTTGACAAAAGAATATACCTACCCACTTCTGTACAAAAAAAGTTCATCATGAACTTCACATGCGTCCTTAGTTACATGCTACGCGGCCTGCCTCATTTGTTTTCCAAGAGGTTATGGGCAAATTTGACATTCAAAATGTTTCACATTTGTTTCTAAATCATAGTTAGGGAAACATTTAAGGTGAGGGTAACGTAGAAAGGGGTTATTTGGTCTCTTCTTTCATAATCCGGTGTAAGAATTACAATTAAAGTAGGGTCGAAAAGATGTCATTTTGGAACTAGGGGTGTGGCCTATTTCCAAGAAGCTGATTGGTCCATTGGTATGATTTGCCCATAACTTCGTGGGAAAACAAATTACTCATGCGGCCAGAGGATCTACCGTAACTTAGTTTTTCCATAAACAGTAACCAAAATTCCTACATTTCTGGAAATTTTTAAGGAACCTTCCAAGACTTCTCTACAAAAACTTACTTTTAGCGCAAAAAATAGAAAATGTAACAAAACTTGATAAATTGTTTTCCTTTTAATACTTTTTGTCGAAAATTGAGAAATCTATTTGGAAACCGTTGGTAAAAGTGGACATTCCATCTATACACCACCAATACATTATTATTTGTCCGCGCAAAAAGAATCGTGTGACTTTAAGCTGTTAAGACCAGTGGCGTGTGCAGGATTTAGGAGGTGGGGGGGGGGGCACAACCTGCGATTCCCCCGACTGACATGGAGGAGTGTCACAAGTGCACCGAAGGTGCACCACGAGCGCGAAGCGCGAGTTTGAACGCGTGGGGTCCAGGGGCCCGCGCTAGGGCCCCTGGCGGGGTCCAGGGGCAAAGGCCCCGGTTGGGGTCCAGGGGGCGAAGCCCCCGGAAGCTCCTGCAAAATATGGTAATAAGATCGCCGTAAATTGGTTCTAGAGGCCTTATTGATCAGGTTTCGTTTGTTTCAGATTTTGTGAAATTCGATGCCAATGACGGAGAGTTTAGGTTATCCTCTATGCGTTGTAAGCTGCAGCGTGCAGTGTGTGTCACAAACATTGACAGGACTGTACGTTTAAGATCACCAGACCAGTCAAGAAGGCTGCTTGAGTTGATCGCAAAAGTTAACAGATATAGCTGTACCATTACAGATGCTTTAAGAAATTAGGAAGGAAACTAAATGACAGTAGGCTTACCTGCACCATAGGCCAGGTATTCATATTGATAGCATCCTGTCTGATTATTCACTATAGGGCGATTGGAAGAGCTCTACCCTTTGGTAAACGACCAAATAATGAAAACATTCTCTCCTAATCTCATTCTGTTGGCTACTTCTAAGTTTTGAGTGCCAGGGATGGCGCCAGGATTTGCCCAACGGGTGGCCAGACGGGTGGAGGCCGCGACCTGAAGCCCCGATGTCGTCATCGGGATGGTGAGGAGGGGTCTGAAGAAAACCTGTGTACTAAACTATACCATTGTGGGGCATATATTTCATAAAATGTGTATACACTAGAGGAACGTAGTTTCAGTGCTGATTTAATGCTTTCCCCAGAATCTAAAGTGTAAAATTGCTAAGCGCGCGAAGCGCGCGAAATTTTTCTGGGTTAATTATATCCTACACTAAAAAGAATCGGTACTTATTAAAAGCTAATAAAGGTCAATTGTCCTCACTGGCAGTTGGTCCCTATCGGGCATAACTTACATTGTACTTCTGTCTTCATGTCACTATAGCCTTACCGCACGACAGACCCAAGAGAACATTGACTTGGCTATATCCCAACATTTACATAAATTCATGTATTCTACTTCTTCAGTTACTTGAAAAGGTGGAAATGGTTTGTACTATATTTAGCTTTAAGTAACAGAACTGAGGAAGAGTGGGCAAAGCGTACCGAAAATCTTGGGTTTCATTGCAAAAATGACCCTTTGAAAGCCAGAAGAAGTAAACCGATCATAGATGGCGACAGAATTTTCCCGACAGAGGGCTCGGCCATGCCAGCAACCCCAAGCTTCGACAGCCACTCTGTCGAAGAGGTGGTGGCAAGGGGATATGACTTAATATCCCATGCCATTCCTGGGCATATTTTGCATAATATCACTTTAATACTTCATGAGCCGAGTTGCGCACTTTATATAGTGTTCTTTCGAATCTGAACTTGAGTTTGCAAAGCGTGTGAAAATTTTTGGTAGGCTTACACAAAAAAGATAACGTGATCATTACGAACACAAAAAGAAAAAAAAAAAGAAAAACTGTAGGTTCTAGAACATATCTTGGATAGCATACATTTTATCGAAACACCTGGACTACCCTATGAAATAGCCAAACTTTGGTCCGTGAGTCGCTCCCAAACTGACCGTACCGTATGATACACACAAAAAACAGAAACTAGGCTTAGCGACATGGGATGGAATTTTCGACCACCACATAAACAGTGTACTCTACCGACATGTTTCGTGGTAAGGTTGGCAGGACCTGTACTATCTAGCAATGTGGAATGGAACTGCTGAGGATCCTGGAGTGACTGTACAGCGCGCGTAGCGCGCCGAAAATTTTGGGTACTTATTACCCAGGAGAAAAAAACAGTTGATTCCAGTTGGATATTGCAACTGGTTTTAACTGTGTCCAACTGGTTTTAACTGTGTCCAACTGGTCTCAACTGCTTCCAACTGGATTCCTTGGTAATCCCAACTGTATCCAACTGGTCTCACGTGTTTCCAACTGGACCATGACAAAGTCCCATCTGGAAATTTCGAGACCAGTTGGACCCAGTTGCTTTGTACTGAAACACAGTTGGGTTTTGGAAATCCAACTGAAACACTGTTGGGAAAAGGGTCCAGTTGGAAATAGGTGAAATAACTGATGAGTACAGTTGGATTCCAGCCATGTACCTGTAGTGTCAAGTTGTGAATGAGAACAGCACTAGTTGGGGGTATCAAGAGTAATTGAGTTGTCGAGTGTGTTCTTGAAGTATTGATCATTTACTCTTACTATATTTTTTATTTGATTGCTTTTGAATTTTAGGCTATTTTATTATTAGGCTACTTATATTCTTTACCTATTTCTTATATTGCATATAATTAGCTGCCCTGTTCTTCTACATCACACTCCCGTCCCTACATTACCGTTCATACAGTTTGAACCTGGTTTTTTAACTGAGCTTTCTCATATTTTATGTGACTTTTCCAGTATTTTGCATTCAGTCAAGAAAATAACTGGTGCAAGACAACAGAAGTTAAATGAAGCCTTGGACTGAACGGTCCTGACTATACATGTATTCCATATTACTGGATCGCCTATATTAAATTGACATGAAACAATACATGGAAATGGAAGTTTATTTGTTTTACATTTTTGGTATGAAACAGTTGGAAAATTCAGAGAGCAGTTGAGATCAGTCGAAGTTGAAAATAGTTGGAATCATTTGAGAATCTCTTTATAGGTAGTCACTCATCCCCCCCAAACTACAATTTCACCCTATGTATATCAAAAATCTCAATAGGTACAGCTCTTTGATTGACATCAAATTCAAAAAATGCAGAGTACCTCATATTACACAGCATGCACTGAGAGTGTTCTGATTACAAATTAATCGCTTAATTATGCTCACTAGTGTATGCCCTGAAGCAATAAACTAGGATTGTGTCTGGATAAAGACGAGTTTTAGATGTGGGAGGGGCTAGGAGTAAGTAGGTTGGGAGAATTGGAACTGTCTGGGGTGATGAAAATCTGCCTTTAAGTCCAGTTGAATCTAAGAAAGAAAAAACAGTTGGAAATTCTCAACTGGTTCCAGTAATTATTGTTACCAGTTGGAAAAATTTTGAATGGCATGTCAAACCAGTTGGAATGATTTCCAACTGGTTTCAACTGTTTTCAACTGGTTTGAACCATTTCCAAATGGTCATATTTACCTAATTTGCATAATCGAGCTAAAATGCATTTTATCAGCTCAGTCCTTTTGTAGGATGTTTTGTGATGGTTCCATTTTTATATTTTATTTCCAAAATTTGCAATTAACACATTTTAACAGTTTATAACAGTGTAAGCCTATTACTGATTTGTTTTTATCATTTTTGTTATGTTAAGTATATCTCAATCTCTAAATACTAAATACATAACACTTGACACAGCACAGCAGTGTCTTTACATGTAATATATTAAATGTTTTGGACTTGCCTCAAAATGCCTAAAGGTGCTGGGTAGGACGTAAAACTGCATCCGGTTGTGGAGCTTGTTAAAGCGTGGGGATAATGAGGTTACCCTTTGCCACAACTGCCTCCGGGGCACCCTTGGGCAAGGTGCACCTGTATTTGCCCCGGTGCTTTTTAAGTGCTGTTGCCTTTGGGCGTAGTGTTGCCTTCGGGCGTAGTGTTGCCTTTGGGGCGTGGTGTTGCCTTCGGGCTGAGTGTTGCCTTCGGGCGTGGTGTTGCCTTCGGGTGTAGTGTTGCCTTCGGGTGTAGTGTTGCCTTCAGGCGTAGTGTTGCCTTTGGGGCGTAGTGTTAAGAAAGAAGAGAAAAAAAAAGAGAAGAAATGCCTAAATGCATGCCGAAGTTCACCAATTACATCTGAATTTCCCTTCTGTGAGAGACACATTCGTGGCTTAAGGGTGCTCATTGATTGGCTGCCCGTTCTCCTGGATCCAGTTCAACTTAACTGGAAAAGGGTTCCCAGTTGAAAACAGTTGATCCCGGTTGGAAACATGATCACAACTGGAAGCGGTTGTGAATTTTTCCAACTGGTCCAAAAACACAGCTTGGAAACATGGTCACAACTGGAAACAGTTGTAAATTTTTCCAACTGGTCCAAAAACACAGCCTGGAAATTTTCCAACTGCTTCCAGTTGGAACCAGTTGAAAAGTCCCAACTGTTTTTTTCTTCTGGGTAGAGAAATTGTCCTCTCTCACGCGCCGTCAGGGACTGCATACTCTGTTGTATCGATTAAGACTCCCCAATGGGGGCCCCTGTCCCCACCTGGCGCCATCCGTGTTCAGTGTTCAGTGTGTCTCTTCAATCTTTTTCTCTTCCCCTAACCCTTAAATCCCCGGACTAAGGGATTTTCCCCCGACTGACCTCGGAAGTGGGGGGCCTGTGCCCCCCCCCGGCCCCCCCTTTGAACACGCTACTGGTTAAGACACCATTACATTATAATTTTTGGTTACCATTTCGAGGTTTGATGTTGGGTGGGTACACTTTTTATGTGAGTGTTGATCTTGGCGAACTCGTTGTTTGTAATTTAACTTGAATATTCGGCTGTTTGTGAGCAAAGTACTTCTTCCGAACAGGCGAAGCCATGCCATGCCAGCGCTTGGGAATTTTCCGAACATCTTGGGAAATTTGTGGCTGCCGCTGAAACTGAGCTGATGAAAATAACTTCAGTGTGTTACCTGAAATGCATGAAATCCCAACTAGTAGTAGTCCAGTTTTTTCAGTTCCCATGGAATTGCTACAAAGTTTCAGCAAAAACTAATACTCAGCTGAGAATTCCAACATGAAGCACAATATCTGGTAAAGAAAGATTTCTTTTAATTACTTAGGGCTAGGCAAACGACTCGATAGGGTCCGTTGCACGCATTTCGTGGAACAGGTACGGACGTAGGCTCTACCTATGTTAAGTGAAGTCTTTATGGCATAGGCCTAGGGCTTTGCCTGTATGCTATAGGTCAGTACTTGACCAGTCCTACTTTATGAATTATGGTGGCAGACAAGCCAGCCTTAAAAATGGCAAACCTTGAGGTTCTTGCAAGAAAACCTGGAAATCACAACTCAGACTTGGAGATTTTAAACTATTAGTCTCATACATGGATTGTGAAAAATGTTTTCTAAAGTAGCCTAGGCCGAGGAAGATTTTGCATATTTTGTTCACCCTCTTGATTAAAGTTAAAATGCCATCTACAAGTACAAAGCCAACACTTTGAAAAATTATTGACCTTTCTGACAACCATACATCTGCAGTTTAAATTAAGCCAGCGATGGAAAGCACTGATCTTGGTCGAAATAAGGAAACTTACCTGGCATTGCCTCAAAGCCAAAGTGCATTCCATGTCAGGCCCATGCTGAAGATACACCAAGGAAAAGCAATAGAAAACATAAGGAAAATGCCAACTCCATGTCGAAGATCTTCAGATTGAAGTGCACGAAATGCAGACTGGCCTCAAAGTAATTTTCACTGTGTGATCTGGCATTTTCACCGTGAGACGATGCCAGAAACAATGAGACTCACAGTGAAACTGTGAGAGTTGGCAAGTCTGTGGTGGAGTCTTGAATGCAGTTATGTTGGGCATTATTATCACCGATATCCATGCCTGCAAGAATTTCTCCTGGCTAATGGACACAGATTCCATGTCCCCAAGATTTTCTCAAGGCTAAGTAATGGAAAGGATGCCCTGCCCTGCAATGTTCATCAACATTAATACTAGGCCTAGGCCTATTACTGATGATGCAGGTACCGCGGAGACGGGGGGCTAGGGGGGCTTTAGCCCCTGCACTTTTTTTGCTGTGGGCATTTTGGGCCGCCTTAAAGTGTACCTAAAGTCTGAAAATTCAAAAATATATATTACAGAGCATGAAAACTGAATTCCAATGGTCCAATTCCCATCTTCACAGGACTTTCTTAAGCTGAGATATAAAATGTTGAAGTTTATTCACTCGATTTAAAAAGGTAGATTGCGCAATAATTTGTGATGTCATTGTTGTACTACTCAAATTACAATCTTTGTATTTCTTTGTTTTTCTGAAAGCCACCGCACCTTGTGTCAAAATGTGATCGCGTTTTTACTGCTTTGGGGTGACTTGACTATATAAGCCCTCTCTGTACAGCATGTCATGCAAGAAAACAGGAAGCGGTCAAGGTCATATAAACATTTTTAATTTTAAAAGAAAACAAAGCATTTAATGTGAGTTGTACAACAAGAATGTCAAAAATTATTGCGCAATGAACTGTTTGGATTTAAGTGAATAAATTTTAACATTTAATATCTCAGCAATGGAATAAGCTATGACAATGGGAGTTGGACCAATAAGATTAATTTTGTAACCTCTAAAATATATATTTTTGAATTTTTAGACTTTAGGTCCACTTTAAACTGCATTTTGGGCCGCCTTAAACTGCATTTATTTTATTGAACATATTGGGCCGCTTCGATGATTAGCCCCCGCACTTCAAAATTGGCTCCACGGCCTCTGTGATGAATAGTGGGTGTCCGGTGTCCAGACAGCTCAGCCCGGATACCTCGGCCCCAGAGACAAATTGGCCCATGAGACATGTGGGATTCTGAGACAACTTGGTACCCGAGACAAGTCGGCACCAGTTGAAGTCAGTAGTATAATATGAACATAGATCTGAGGTAGCTTCTTCTGGATGATGTGGTCATGCAAGTTTTGAAGTGGGCACAACATCAGATGGGATCAACGATGATATACAGTAATAAACTGTGTCAGACAGGAGAATAGGTCAACTAGACCAAAGCCCTGTTTGACGAAAAGTCTATGTGGGGTTAGATGAAGGTTCGCAGAAAATTAGAATTACCCTAAGGACTAGCCTTGGGAAGAATGAGTTTGTGATAATTTCCAGGTTTGTGGCCGTTGTAAGAAACTGTTGAAGTGTTTTTCTACTGTAGGATTTTAATAGTAAGTTCAACTTTTGACATAGAGTTGTTAGTGGAATATTCTGCCTGAGTTGGTTGTTAACTCCACTTCACACTTCATAGTTCTGTAATCCTTGAAAAAAATGCTCTGAAATTTTCTTCATTTTCTCTTTATCAGAAAATTTTTGAGTTAAAGTGGATGAAATATACAGCTGTTTCAGTTAGGGTCGAGTTTTCCACAAGGCTGAGATGTCTCAAGGCCGAGTTTTCTCAGGGCCAACATGTCCTAAGGGCAGAGATGCCTCAGGCCAACATGTGTCAGGGGCCCAAGTTGTCCCAGGGGTCAAGTTGTGCGTAAATGGAATAGTGCTGCCTAGGCACAGTAACAAGATTTGAGACATGACTGCAGTACTGCACTTGAAGAATTTTTAGGTGGTGTGAAGGTGTAAGTCTGGTAGCTTTGTTTTTTTTTTTTTTGGAGGGGGGGGGGGGGACAGGAGTGGGATGTAGCTTATAGGTTGCTTTTCTTACTCACATTTTGGTTTTGATGAAAGAGAAACCTATGCAGTTGGGATGGCATGTGTGGAGGTCAAAGGTCATCTGGGGTCACCAGGGGTCACACTTTGAAAACCTTGTTAACACGACATCTCAAGGTTGGAAGCTTGGATAGGTTTCATACTTAATATGTGGATACCTTATGGTGAGATCAAGAATGCTCTTGTTTTTTGTAGAGGTCAAAGGTCATCTGGGGTCACCGGGGTCAAACTCTAAAAACCTTGCTGACACGATATCTCAAGGTAGGAAGCTTCGATAGGTTTCATACATAGTTTGTTGGTGCCTTATGGTGACAGCAAGAATGCTATTGTTTTCAGTATAGGTCATTTGGAGTCACCAGGGTCAAACTCTGAAAACCTTGTTAACATGATATCTAAAGGTAGGAAGCTTGAATAGAGATCATTAAAAACGAGGTTTTCTCAAAATAATCCACCACTGAATTCAAAGAGGAAGCCAGTTAATTTCAGTGGTCATTCTCAAAGGGGTCTCTGAAATGAAAGTTGGCTTTTCCTCATGAAAGTCCATACACAACATCACATAGCATAATGCTCAGAAAAGCTGAAGTGTGCGAATATATATCCATGAACTGAAAATGTCCCTTTGAGTATTGCAGTGTATTCTATAGTCACTTCAAACATTCCCCCTCAGGTGCATAGCTATGTGGGGGGACCTGGGCCCCCCAGATGTTTGCCAGGCCCCCCCCCCAAAAATTGTGCGTGTCCTAATAAAATGTGTAAGAATTAAGGATGGCGATGGATACTGTGACCCCCAGTGATTTCACTGACTCGGGCACCCGTGTCAATGACGCACAGCTTTTCATTTTGACGCACAGACACAAAACTTCTGGGGTCAAACTGACGCACAGCTTTTTTTGCCTCAGCAATAAGTAATGATAACTCAATATTGCCAATATATTCATTGTGCAAATTAATTTGAATGTAGCACTTTCCATTTCCCATATTGATTATCGACAGAATGAATGTCATTTTTTACAAGAAAAAGAGAGTGGAAAAGCATCACAAATATAGAAAATAAACAAAAAACAGGAATAAAGTTTGTTGTATTAAAGTCAAATTTATTTTGACTCCTTCTCTTTTAAATTTGACTCTTGTAAATTTATTTTGAAGGGTCTGTGACTCCTGAAAAAAAAAATGATGAGTGAAAACCCTGACCCCCCATTTGATACTTAGGCCCCCCTAAAAATTTGATCTTAGCTACACCCCTGTTTCCCCTCCTCCCTCTGTCAGCAAACAGAGCCCTTCTCTTGGTAACTTTTCCAAAGAGCATGTGCATGATATCACAGGATTAAAGAAATCAAAGTGTGCCCATTGCTGAGGTATAAAGCCCCTTACATAAGCTAAATAATTCACATTATGGAGCATACATTTTTAGTCCTCTAACATGATAACAGTGCCAGTTGCAAAGAGGATGGTGACATCACTCCTAAGGCTGCTCTATTTAATTGGGTTATTCCATGAAAAATAATCAAATTTCTACAAGAGTTCACAGGTGACCATCCCTGCCTGAGTTGGATGGTTTCCCTCAGAATTGCTATACACTTAAATGTTGAGGCTGATACTCAAGCACTTTTGAAGTTATGGTCCAACACAAGATGCATGCTGAATACTGTCAGTTATGATTTTTCATGGCTTAGGATAAAAATAACTTTTCACAGGAATAAGACACAAGGCTCAAAACTTGAATGTGTGGTGTCTGGATGTAACATAATTAGTCATCTGGTGTCAGAGTAGGAGTAAGAGAGTTATCCTAAGTTTTAAGATGTGGGCCTTCAAAAGGGCAAATTTTCACTTTTGGAAGCAAGTTTTGCAATTTTGAAGGCCACCTATTGATTTAGTTTCAGATTTATTTTGCAGATGATCAGTTTTGGGATACAGACATAAACATGAATACGATTTACAGAATATAACATCTGCTGGACACTTGAAACACTTAATGCTGTGATGGTCCCACAATTAATGGTGCAGAGAGCTTTAATATTGTACCTTATTTGGTCGCTTGTTTATGAGCAGTAGTAAGCATTGCCAGATTGATACAAATACAGATTTGGCAAAGGTCCAGATTTGGTCCCAGAAAAATATTTTCTGAAAATGTACCTCCTTTTGAGAGGTCATTGACCTTTTGGGCAATTACCCACAGATTTGAAATTTTAAAGGTCAGTAAAGGAAGGAAACAAGTCCTATGTTAAATGTGCACAAAATTTCATATATATGTTCCTCCTTTGCGGTCAGTCAAGAGGATGAATATGGCCCATTTAGCCCCTGTGAATGTGTAATCTGCACCTGTTGTGCTGTGGGCCCTCTCATATGGTTTCAGGATGTATTGAAAGCTTTGGGATTGTTTTTGCTTGCACATGATCATGTTCAAAGTCAGAACAAATTTGAGTACTCTGTGTCTGTTACTTTTTGAATTAATGATCTCTGAAGTTGGGTAGCCAGACCCAGCACCAGTAATGAAACCTTCCTGACTGTTAAGGGGTGCTAAACAGTCTGGCCCATAATAAGTAGCCTAGGTGTAGATTGTGTGCACAGTTTTCTGGACAGGAGTCCTTATTATATTCAATGACCCACTTTTGACTGGGTAGGTGGCTCATTCAATTGGTACAGTAAGTGCATTCAAGACCCAATTTCTTTATCTTACAGCTGTAGGTAAACAGTGAAAGTTATCCCAAGTTACTTTTAACCTCTTTGCCAATTCAAAACATTACTAATTGTTTGTATCAGCTACTAGGCAATAAAATGTCCACACTTTAATTGCTCAAGGCCGTATATGCTATTTGTCTTGAAAACATTACTGTGTGTAATCTGAACAAACTATTGACCGATCAGATTACCTTACATTTAAAGGGCATCATTTGAACTCATGTTGTTTAAGATGTGATTTATACCAGTTGTGAATTACTGACACAGGTCTGCAGTTCCTTTTACATGTTGAGGATGATGCAAGTACTGCTTTATGCCCCTATGTACATACCTTAGACAAGATCCACCATAGTGGGCCGAGCCATTTATGAATTTAAAATGCTATGTCTCATTTTAACTGCATTTTGATTGGCCAAAACCATGACTTGGCAGATGTCATCCAGTTTTAAGTCACTTCCTGTGAAAATGTTTTGGGTGGTAGAAAAGCCACCCCTGATTTCACAGCTGTGCATGATGGAAATTTACTGACATCATATACTTCAGGCAGACTGATTTTGCTCAGGTACAGTACTTATTTAGACCATTGAAGAGTTTAGTTGTAACCTTTATTTCACAAACTTGTGAAAAGTGCAACCTACATAAAACTATTCAAGTACTTTTATTGGTGTAAAGATTCAAGGTGAAACAAACATTTATTTTTGAAGGGTGACATCACCCCCTCTGTTTCAGGAGCAGCCTTTCGTGGTCTTCCAAAGTAATTATCTCAAATTATTAACATGTGATCATTGTGGGGGGGGGGGGGAGGCATACTACAAAAATTATTCTTTTTCATTTTAATGGATCCTCTTAAAATGTCACTGAAATTTTTCTTCTTTGTACTGTATTATAAATTATTTGTGACAGATTTCTTCTTAAGATTCAGTTTTTATTTTGTGATGTCCTTCTTTTCAGTATGGTGTCTGACTTTTTCTACCCAAATATGGGTGGAGTTGAAAGTCATATTTACCAGCTGTCTCAATGCCTGATTCAGAGAGGCCACAAGGTGAGAACTTTCAAAGCTTGAGTGGATATCAGTTTTATGTTTGTGATAAATAACAGGACTTTGATTAGAAGTATACTGCTCAATTGCTTCAATTGGATTGTCAGGGTATTGTAAATTTTTGGTCCTATTGAAAGAAGGGAGACTTGGCAGCATGCATCTGTGATGGTCTGTGTGTGTATTTATGTATGTCTGTTTGTGTCACATTGCTTGTAAACATGATACCTCAAGAAGTTATTGTAGATGACATTTATCAGATACTAAATTGGATGTTTTAATATGTTGAAGGTGACCGGTCATTTGAGGTCATCATACTGTGGGTCCAGGTCTAAACAAAAAGGAACATTGGTAATTTTTGTATGTGGATGTTTGATAAATTTTGAATGAAAGAACCTGACCATAGATGTAGGAAAGGTCATTAGTGGTCTTCAAAGGTCAAACTCTTTAAATGCTGCAAGAACAATAGTCCAGGAAAAGAAGTAAGCATTCTACATCAAAAGTTGCTAGTTAACACTGTTATGGTGGTGTAACATACTGTATAAGGGTCTGTGTAATGAAGTAGCCAAAACCTTAATGCATTTTTGCATTCTTGTTGTGATGAATTTCAAATAATAGCAAATAAAAGAACATGAAGCTTCCAACTCACTGACCACTCACTGCACTTAGTATTTGCTGGAGGTATATTTTCAATGAGTTGAGAATGATTGAAGAAAGCTGAAAATTTGCAACATGAAACTAATGGCAAAATGCCCTTCATGACCATAAGCTGCTAAAAATAGAACTTGTTTTGTTTTCTCAGGTCATTATCATCACACATGCATATGGTAACAGATCTGGTGTCCGGTATCTTACAAATATGTTGAAGGTAAGAACCGTTTGCTAATTGTGTTTTTCAGCCATCCATGTTCAGAGCCACAGCCTTCACAGCATTTTTGTTTTCATTTTTATGTGGTGATGCAACTCATGCTCTTCGCCAGTTCATTGTCAAATGTTAGTCAACATTAGCGTCAGTGTTGGCATGACTTGAGTTAATGCAATGACCAGAGTCTTGATTAGAGAGACTTGTGTACCAGTTCAAGCTGCTCAACTCCTTATACAGTAAGTCCTTACTCGCAAATACTTTTCTGAATAGAGTCACTTAGTATTAAAGCTCATAGTCTTCATAAATTCATTTTCAATCAACTTAAAAATCAGATTGCAATGACTGGAGTCGGACATGATTTGAGCCTCGAGTACAGACTTAAATCCAACCTGAATTCTGAAGTCAAGGTACTCAAATCTACTAAAGTCTTTACTTGCAAACACTTACTTAGACTTGAGTTTCTAATTGGTAATGCTCATACTTTTCACCAGTTCATTGACAGTCAACTAAAACATCAGTGTTGTGATGACTGAGAGTCAATGACATGACAACAAATCCATGAGAAGTCATTAATCAGTACTTTAAGTGTCTCAAACTAACCAAGTTACATATTTAGAGACTCCAGATAACTCTTCTTACCAGGTGACTCAAGTACAAAGCCCAGGGAATCCCAGTTAAAGAGTGGCATGCAATCAAATGACTAAACTTGAACTTTTAAATATTTTAGACATGGTACCCTGTGAGTCAACATGACTCAAGTTTCCATAATCACTGATTGAACATGACTCCAGACTAAATATCAAGTAACTTTACAAGATGACAAGCATCCTCGTAGCATTACTTGAAGTGGCTCCCAGAGTGTCATCTAATCCATACTCAGCCTTCTAATGAAGAACCCCTTTACATTTATACTTTAGTCTCCAGTCATCATGTCACATTTCTCTCATTCTACTGAAAGAGTTTCTTGGATCTTGCAGAGAAAAAGATAGGCTCTTTTTATCCTTTTATGAATGAGAATCAACTTGTTCCATGGAGTACCTATCAGCAGGAGTAAACAGGTGCAGGAGGATTGAAAAATGTGACTTGGCAGCTCTGGTCTGACATCTGTGACCATTGCTGTCATTAGAAACATGATTCCAGATTCCTGCAACATATTCTAGAAAGTTACCTAGAAAATAATTCTACTTTAAAAGTGCAGGAATTATTTTTTTCTAACTGGTCTGAATCTCTCCCCTGTTTTTCTTTGTGACAGGTTTACTACATTCCAATGGGGCCATTCTACAACCAGTGTGTTCTTCCAACTCTTTTTACCAGTCTACCACTGATCAGAAATATTCTGATCCGAGAAAAAATTGCCATTGTCCATGGTCATTCGGTGAGTCATTTTTTTTTGGACAAAACTGTACATCTTTATGTGAAAAGTCATAGAAACAAGTGCTATTGAAATAAGGTAATGTCCTGCTACAAAATTGAAATTGCAGTGTTTATAGGCCTATCATGAAGGGCCTTAGGTTTGGGCAGATCATCTATTCTAAATGTTTGGCAGACAGTTCTTTGATTGACATGAATTCCAACTATACCCTTCAAATATAAACCACACTGATAAGTCAATGATAACTTGTGCTGGTCAGTGAAAAATAGCCTGCATTGTACAGTAGACAGGTGCACTCAGCAGAATCTGGCCTTGAGCAATCATTTAAAAAGGTTTGCCTTAAATGAGTCAGAGTCTGATATTTTTATCTTGGAGGAGGATCTGTAGAAGTAGTTGGCAAAAATTGACTTGACCATGATGAAGAAATTGTCCCTTTAAATGCAGTAATTCACCAAAATTATTATGAAGTAAAAATTGCATTTTAATATGCCCCTAATGTCATAAAATGTTAATTTCCCATTTTCTCCACTTTCAGGCATTCTCAGCTCTAGCTCATGAGACAATGTTTCATGCAAAGACTCTGCAACTTAAGACAATATTTACAGACCATTCTCTCTTTGGATTTGCTGATGCTAGCTCTCTACTGACCAATGAGATTCTGAAATTTTCATTGGCAGATTCAAACCATGCCATCTGTGTTTCACACACTAGGTGAGAAATTCATTTACAATAGTTTTATTTTGTATTCATAATGGACACTCATATATATCCCTTACAATGTTCATGGTGCTCAATTACACATATGTTGGAGACAGAATTTCTGGAAAATGGAGGGGGCAGAGAAAAGTGGTAAGACTGACAAATGTCATTACACACTGAAATATTGCTGCATTGTCATAAAGGAGCCAAATACAGTCATTGCAGGAAAACCTTTGAAAGGGAACCCATAGTCCCATGGCCCTCCCTGGCCCTCCTCTCCCCTGTATGGGTAGTCCATGAATAGAAACTGTTCTATATAGTTGACAGTGGCAATTATCATCAAGCTGGAAATTTCAGATGAAGTTACTTTGGTATGATGATTTGACAAGAAAGTTTTCCAACTGGATCGTTTCACAGATTTGTAGTGTAAATTTGTACTAAAAGGTTCCCAGGGTGAATATAAAAATCTTAACAAAACAGAAACTTCTTTCCATCATATCATAGTCAGAGGAGGCTCATATCTTTTTAAAGGTTTTTCAATATTTCGGAGATTAAATAAATTTATATTGGCCTTATGCAAGTATGCAAGCTGTGGAGATGATGTAATCCCCAAGATGTCAGAATATTGTGATGCACAATGCTTTGAACAGAGCAGATAGGAACCTCTTATTGCTGCTTGTGTAGAAGAGTGGCCAGATTGACCAGTATATGTTGTGGTCTGGTGGGAGGGAGGGGTGTGGCATGTGAAAAAGTAAGATTGAAGCCAAAAACATTTTTACAGTAAAACTATCTTTAGAAGTTAACCAGTTAATGGACAAATGATATGTATATATTATATTGTACCAGCACTATAGGCTAGTGGATAAAGTTGGTGACAGCATTCAAAGCAGTTTGATAGGTAGTTTGGGATTCCATACTTACCAGGTTCATAGTATCATAGGTTGTCCATCCAACAGCAATTTAGAGTTTTCCTGTGTGAAATGACTTTTGTTATTGAAAAAAAATTCCACATTTAACATCTAAATATTGACTGGAACCCCCTTCAGGTAGGTTTTTGATTCCTTGCCGTAGGCAGGCAAGGAATCTATGCGATGGTGATGTCGTGTGTGTGTGTGTATGTGTGTGTGTGTGTGTGTATGTGTGTGTATGTGTGTTTGTGACGCCGCTTGTAATCGCGATATATCAAGATAGGATTGACCAACACTTTTCATATTTGGTATATAGATTTGTCATGTTGAGAGGAAGAACCCTAATGTTTTTGGAGGAGGTCAAAGGTCATCGGAGGTCACCAGAGGTCAAAAACCGAAAACCTTGTAATCGCGTTATCTCGAGATAGCGACGACCGACACTTTTCATATTTGGTATATAGATTTGTCATGTTGAGAGGAAAAACCCTATTGTTTTTGGTGAAGGTCAAAGGTCATTTGAGGTCACCAGAGGTAAAAAGCCGAAAAGCTCGTAATCGCGATATCTCAAGATAGGAATGACGGACACTTTTCATATTTGATATGTAGGTTTTTCATCTTGAGAGAAAGAATGCTATTGTTTTTGGTGCAGGTCAAAGGTCATTTGAAGTCACCAGAGGTCAAAGACCAAAAACTTTGAAATCATGATATCTCAAGATAGGAGTGGCCTGTATGGATTTGTCATGTTGAAAGGAAGAACCGTATAGTTTTTGGTAGAGGTCAAAGGTCATCTGAGGTCACCAGAGGTCAAAAACCAAAAAACCTTTTAATCGCGGTATCTCGAGATAGGGATGACTGACACTTTTCATATTTGGTATGTAGATTTGTCATGTTGAGAGGAAGAGGCCTATTGTTTTTGGTGAAGGTCAAAGGTCAATTGGGGTCACCGGAGTTAAAAAGCCGAAAAGCTCCTTAATCACGATATCTCAAGATAGGAATGACAGACACTTTTCATATTTGGTATATAGACTTGTCATGTTGAGAGAAGGAATCCTATTGTTTTTGGTGGAGGTCAAAGGTCATTTGAGGTCACTAGAGGTCAAAGACCGAAAACCTTGAAATTGCCATATGTCAAGATGGGAATGGCCTATATAGATTTGTCATGTTGAGAGGAAGAATCCTATTGTTTTCGGTAGAGGTCAAAGGTCATCTGAGGTCACCAGAGGTTAAACTGCGAAAACCTCGTAAATGGCTTGTAAACACGATATCTCCAGATAGCAATGACCGACACTTTTCATATTTGGTATGTAGATTTGTCATGTTGACAGGAAGAAGTCTTTTGTTTTTGGTGAAGGTCAAAGGTCATTTGAGGTCACTGGAGATAAAAAGCTGAAAAGTTCATAATCACGATATCTCAAGATAGGAATGACCGACACTTTTCATATTTGGTATATAGATTTTTCATGATGTAAGGAAGAACCCTATTGTTTTTGGTGGAGGTCAAAGGTCATCTGGGTTACCAAAGGTCAAAAAGCAAAATTTTCCAAGAATTCCCAAGATTGTAATCTGGCATCACTGGGGTCAAAAAGCAAAATTTCCCAAAAATTCCCAAGATTGTTATATGGGGTCACCAGAGGTCAAAGAGCAAAATATCCCAAGAATTCCCAAGATTGTAATCTGGCGTCACTGGGGTAAAAAATCAACATTTCCCAAGAATTCCCAAGATCATCATCTGGAGTTATCAGAGGCCAAAAAGCAAAAGCAAAATTTTCCCAAGAATTCCCAAGATTGTTATATGGGGTCACCAGAGGTCAAAAGCAAAATATCCCAAGAATTCCCAAGATCATGATATGGGGTCACCAGAGGTCAAACAGCAAAATATCCCAAGTATTCCTAAGATCGTCATCTAGGGTCACCAGAGGTCATCTATAAAGCAAAATTTTCCAAGAATTTTCAAGATCCAAGATCCATTGGAGTTGAATCCCTTTAAAGACACTTCAGATTTTCTTTTTTGTTATATTTGGTGGGGTTCAAAGGTCATGTGAGGTCAGCAGAGGTCAAATTGTTAAAACATAAAATGATGTAGTCAAGAAAGATAAATTTGAGGGATAAACCTCAGTGCAACAAAGCATCCCCATTCGGCAAGGAATCACTAAGCCTTTGGGCTTTCTGGTTTTTTTTACAGTTATGACTGCCTCCCATCGTAAAATAACAGCCCTCAGTGCCTAAATTATTAGCTATCAATATATTGTTTTTGCTGCAGTGTGGTATAGTTACTGATCATGTGTGTAGTACTGTACTGTCAAAGAGTGACACAAAAGGTTCATCTTCGTCGTTGACACAGAAAATTATGCAAATAAAATGCACTGGTGTGCAAGCTATTCACCACCATTATAATCTTCTTATCTAAGTTTTTTTTTTTTTCTGAGGTGATTTTTTTTTTAATCTTAAATTTTGTCAAATATTTAGATTATGTAGATAGCCTCATGGGCCATGCTTCTTTAAAAATTTTCTCTTCGCCTTTCAGTAAAGAGAACACTGTTCTTAGAGCATCTCTGGTCCCTTCTTTGGTCTCTGTCATCCCAAATGCTGTAGATACATCTGTGTTTGCTCCGGATTTGACAAAGCGAAACCATAGTAAAAGTGAGTCAGCCTTTCTTACATGTATATGATACTATGTTCCTGAAAATTTTTATGCATTTGAAAACCATTTTGTAAGAGCTATTCACCAACATTATTCATTATGTGGTGTTAAGTTGAGGTTTTGTTTCAAAACCACTTTATTCCAAGTAGCTGAGTGGCTTCTGTCTTGAAATACTTTGATTCTTTTACAGCTTTAGTGATTGCCTATTGAAGTAATCAAGAATTATTGGAAATTTCTATGAAAAGGGAATTAGAATATTGTTTTCACCATTGCAGTTTGTAAACGATGAGCATTGTTAGTCCTTTGTCTGTTACATACAGTAGCTGATTTGTGGTGTTTAGATTACCTATGTTTGCTTTTCCATTTGATGATTTCTTAAAATCAATGGAAATCCACACGTGTTGCAAAAGCACAGTTTTTAAACTGTACTGGATGTTTAAATAGAAGGAAACTAGCTGAGTAAAATTATTCAGAAGCTACCTTTTATGTCTGGAGTTGCTTCTGTGATGACTCTTTTAAAAGTTTACTTAATTATGGAAGACAATAGATATTGTCATGTTGGATTATTCTTTGGTACTGTAAGTCTGTTTTGCACCAATGTAATAACTTGATTAAGTGCTTCACTTCACAATTGTGTTCAAACAGTAGCAAAGGGTTTACTTTCGGTTCTAGATTTGGTTTATATTTTTACTTTTTTCAAGAGCCTGCCAAAGTTTTTCCCATCTTCATTTGTTACAAAGGATGTAAGATACATTGCCTTTTGAGTTTTGATATAATGTACACAGAATATTTTCATTATTTCTTAGAAAAATGAGTATCTTTAAATGGAAACGTTTTAGTGATCAGTGTTAGTCGCTGAGGGCAAAATTGGTTGCTGATACAGAAAGACCAGAAATAAAGAGTCCCTAACAATCATGCATGGGTTACAAGTGTGTCTAGAAGTGTCTAGAACTAAGGTGGTCTCATTGTAATGAGCACATTGTCAATTAAAATCTCATAAATATTTGATGCATCTCTATGTTCTTTTTCCAGTTATCATTGTTGTTGTCAGTCGGCTGGTTTACCGCAAAGGGATGGATCTATTAGCAGGAATCATTCCAGAGATTTGTTGTAATCATCCTGATGTAGACTTTTTAATAGGTGAGAGATTCTGTGCAGTTCAAGTAAACAATATTTGAACCTTATACAATTTATATGGTAGTATCTTATCTGCAGTATGTATCATACATGTACTCTGACAGACATTCCATGTGGATGCTTTGCATGGGATTAAGAGACAGCACCCATGGCAAATGCGGTCAGTGCCCATAGAACTTGCCATGTTGCTCCTAAGAATCAAGGTCAACTGAGGGCATTAACTGCCTGTCCCTCTTCTTCATATGGCTATCAAAAGCCTGACCACCATGTAAGATTCTAACTTTACAGAGGCTTGTATTAAAGTAACTTGGGAGTAAATATAGAATACAGGGTCACTCGACCCAAGGGAAAATCTGAGCATCCAGATGCATGGATGCTCAGTTAACTTGAACTACAGTAGGCCTACGTGCGGAGGTTTTTGACATTTCCACTCCATGTATCTACTGGGTGGATGGGTAGATGCTTGGATATGAAGTCAATGATTTTTAGAAAGGAAATTGATTTAAGCTTGCTTCCGATATTCTTGAGTGGATGCTCAGATGAAGTGAAAGATTAACGAATGCAGAGACAAGTTTAATTTGAGAACATCTCATCATTGCTGTCCGTTTCTTAATTTAAGTCTGCAACCAGTATTCTTGAGTGGATGCTTGGAGGCAAAGTGAAGGATGTTATCAATATCCGTTTTGGGGTAGCTGCTCGAATGCGGACGGAGTCAGATTTTGGATGCTGGATGAACAGCAACACTTCGCATTCTCGCATTCAGATGCTAGGAAGTGTTACAGAGTGGCCCTGCATTCTAAAGTTGTAATGTAATATGGAATAATGAAGTACTCCTCCTCTGCTGGTATTTACTATGTCTTAGCATGAAATATCCTTCCATTACCATTTTCTGATGCATTGCCTGTATATAGATTAATGTATGGGGCCTGATCTCTGTTTCGAAGTCTCTTTATTCCGAAAAGTCTACATGATAGTCAATGTTAGGATAAGAGGTAGGTTAGTGTTAGGTTAGGATGATAGTATAAGGGTTACGTGTGTCAGAACATAGAGACATCAGAAGAAATAGGTGTAACCTACTGTATTACCGTGTTAGTAACTTCTGGTGCTAGCAACGCTATGTACCATGATCATTTTTAGCTCACACATTGTACACAGTACATGTGTGAGGTTATAAAATGGGGCAGATGTCGTCAACTTTTCTACAAAAGTTTTCAGCCTTTTGATGTGTGGAGATTTTGAGCTGAAATTTTGGGACATGATTGTTTGTCCACAGGGCATTAAAACTTGCCTATTTGCATTTTGATATACAAAAGTTAAATTTGGTTTTTAAGCAATTTTTGTAGGGCTGAGTTCACTGTGCCTGCTGAACAGGTAGCTGTTTATTCATTGCACTTATAGCAGTGTACTTGGTTGTGTGTTCAGTTGCTATCTCGCAACTGCCTGTGCAGGTTTGTTTTGAAATTTGATCCATTCACACACATTAGTCTTTGTTCATCAAGTGGCCCATGCAATCACAATGCCTTGGGGATAACTAATTGTATGATCATGATTTATTAAGCAAGGAGTTCCATGGGAACTCCCTGCATTGAGCAGCTACTTGATTCATGATAACAAAATCTGAAGCAACTCTGTGGTCAGTTTGGCTTACAAGAAAGGAAAATGGTTTAACCTGTTGTGGGAATATATCCCATTTTGTTCCTGGATCAATTGAGATGGTCAAGTCAAGTAATTGCAATACTGTAACTGTTTTGAGTTCAACTTCAGTAGCAGCTTTTTGAGTCTGTGGTTTGTTTTGATTGAGTGCAAACCTATGCAGTGTTTGATTGTGGTGTTGTAGGTGCAACTACATGTACTTTGCAAACTTAAACAGTTTAATAACATCAGTTTAATTTCAGTCTTGCTGCTAATTCAAGTATGTAACCTTTACAGGCCTTCTTGATTTAGAAAATATGCAGTGATATTTGTAGATCTGTCATCAAACAGTGTCAGTTGCAGTGTTTACATGCCTAAACGTGCTTGTGATTTTTCAGTCGGGTTTTGAGTTCATTTATTATTATGCTCTTTTCTTACGTTTTGCCTTTGCAAGGTAAGGAGGTTTTGTGGAAGTTGATGAATAAATGATAAAATTTGGTTCTTTTGAGTTCCTGTTTTTAACAGACAAGAGAAATTGTGTGAGCTACACAACAGCATTGCTGTTCTAGTCTTTATCCGGTTTTCCACAAGCACCTCCTCAAGAAACAAGCAATCAATTTATTGCACAAAATGTCAGGTTAACAGTGTTGTGAAATGGACTTGTGGTTAAAAGACCCTGGTTGGCTCGATGAAAGCAGACTTCTGGCATAACATACAACCATTAACACTTTGATATAAGAGAGAACAGAAAAACAAACAACTTGTCAAAGCCAGAATAAAACCAGTTGACTGAGAAAGGGACAGATAAGTCAGAACTTACTTCTCTCTGTAGCAGTTTCCATTCACTTGTGTATTAATAATTTACTTTGTTAAAGGTGGCGATGGACCCAAGAGAGTTGACATTGAGGAGGTTCGGGAAAGTTACCAACTTCAGGACAGAGTTGTCATGTTAGGAGCTTTGCCACATTCAGAGGTTCAGAATGTAAGTCTTTTGAAATGAGTACCATTCATACAAATTCTCTAATTACCAGTAGTTTACAGAATTCATTATATAGATAGTCGGGCCTCAGAAAGCTCATCAAGGACCCTGTATGTATAGATATTTAGGACACGGAAGACACTATGCCAAGTTGATTCTGGGTGAACTCATGAGAGATTTTTCTTCTCTTTTCAAGTAAATATTAGAGGGTAAGGAGGTAGGGGTGGACTGATAGCTCACATTCCTGTAACCAGGACCAACATTTAATGTCCTCACCTGACAGATGTCCCCAGTTGTTAGCCACTTTTCCCAAACGCTGGTAGTAATGGAGGACCCTTGCTCTTCACCACTTCTCGACGGCTGAACCGTGCAAAGATTTCAACTGGATGACTGTGAAAGGTCAGAGTGAGCTAGAAAGGAGGCTTGCATTAACTTAACTGGCTGTCTTGGGTCAACTTTCAGTGTGCAGTACCCTGCAAGGTTTTAGCTAGACTAATTTTAGTGGTGGGCTCCAAGTAAAGAGTCTGATTAGATCAGATCAAGGGGGGGGGGGCAAGCAAATTTTCTGAAGTCTTACAAATACCTGGCTCACAAGAATTTCTGACACGAGAATGTACTTGACTAATATTATTAAAGGACTGTATAGAACCTGCAAGTAGCTAGTCCAAGATCTGGCCCACTGGCCATAAGTTGGACAACCTCGATTTGATCTGTAGTAAAAAAAATAAAACATTATATTTGCTTTGCTTTTATTTATTGACAGGTTTTAAACCAAGGAGATATATTCCTGAATACGTCATTAACAGAAGCATTCTGCATTGCAATAGTTGAAGGTGCTTGTTGTGGGTATGACTTGCCTAAAAGATTTCTCTTTGCTTTTGGTGTAGACGTGAAATGTTTTACTATAACTGTGAAATGATAGAGGGGAGGTAAGGGGTAAGAAGTTACATGTATACCAAACACATAATGCTATGGTTAATCCATATACTTCATGCTTGTTAGTATTGCTATTATGTGATGTTGTTTGGTAGCCTTTCACAGTGCCTTCATTATAGTTATTGCTATTGTTGTTACACTGTTTTGCCTTGGCACAATCTTTCAAATCTTTGTGGGTGATTGTACATGTGAAGGGAAAATGTGTGTCAGTAGTATCAGTACAATCCTCTCACTGTCGTTTCACCAACAGATGTGACAATTTGAAAAAGTTTGTTGTTCTTTTTTCTGGAAAAGTTTTGGAAAAAGTTAACTCATAAAATTTTTCAGTATATCCTACAGATGTCAATGAAGCCGCCATGAATAATCTTTGTAACTTTTGATATTGGTCTCTATATACTTCATTGGTAAAATGTGGTTTATATGAGCTTTAAATAACAAACATTTTTGCGTAGTTTGTCTTTGTTGCAAGGAACAGGAATGTATGTATTCTTTGTCATGTGCCCCTTTTGAACAATTGTGTAGTGAGCTTTAAAACTTCTCCTTGATCTTATGCTTCAACATTGTTGGTGTCATGTTCAGTTTCAACTTGGATTTCTTTTAATCTGGGATGTGTTTTAATAGGCAGAGGATTAATAGCCAAATCTTCCTGAAGGATTCTGGAGGATTGAACTCTTAACCAGTCTATTCACTATGTGTACCACAGTGAAATCAGCACTGCAGGCACTGCTGGCCAAGTCTGTGGCATTATGCATGCATGGGAGGTGCTTACACTTCTGTGTGATGAACAAAGGAAGGCTTAAGGCCACCTGCCAGAGGTAGTTGCTAGGTTCTGTTGTGTCAACCTTGACTGGGTAAAAATCAACACTTGTTCAGAAATGATTCTATTCATTTCCCCCAAAGCCTATTCCTATTCATGACACTATGTGAGCTGTCATTTATACTTGGTTGCTAAGTGGTCTTTTGTTACGTATCAGAAGGCCTTTCCCACATCTTTTCCATTACCTCTAGTACAGCTCAGGGCTGTGTGCATTGATGCATGGAGACAAGCAAGGAACACACAATATACAGTTTTTTACCTGACGGAATCCTTCAGGAAGATTTGGCTATTAACCCTAAGCATGTAATTGGCTGAAATATCACTGGTTGCCATTTTTTTCACAGACTTCAAGTTGTCAGTACTAAAGTTGGAGGTGTACCCGAAGTACTACCAGAGGAGCTGATCTTACTAGCAGAGCCTAGTGTTAAATGTAAGATTTATTTGTTCACATTTTATGACCAGATCCTACTAGCAGAGCCTAGTGTTAAATGTAAGATTTATTTGTTAATATTTTATGACCAAGAGCTGACCAGGAGGGATATACCCACTAGACCGAAGGAAAGATCCACTTTTAATACATGAAAATCTACTTCTGGTTAGAGGTAGGGTTAGGAGTTAGGTTGGATACAAATTATATTTAGGATTAGAGCAAGGATAAGCCTCGGGTAGGATTTGGGTTTTGGGTTTTGGTTAGGGTTTTGGTTAGAGTTAGGATCAAGTTTGGAGTTAGGATCCTTCAGTCAAGTGAACCTTTGATCTGGATGACCTTCAATGTAGTGAACCCTGCCTGAGTTCACTACTGTTTAGCCATCACAATTAACACTGATGTACATACCTTACATCTGAATCCATCACTACTTAGTTATAGATTCACTGAACTTTCGGGACCAATTATATGTCGCAAAGCGATGTCTCTTCCAGTGGGATTTAGCAATGACTGTCACAGTAGATATAAAGAATTAACTTCATCACTGTTGCTGGTAGCAATGAGCCAATTCCATCAGTATGATTAGCAATGATTTGTACTTATAGTGAGCAATGTAGTAATCATCACAAAAATTCATGTTAGTGAAATCATCCCTAGGGTAGGTTTTAAATCGGTTTTTTGCAATATGAGTATGGTTAATCTTTGCAGGTGATTGCTGGTTGCATCATGTTGTAATGTAGTCACATAGTCCAGTACCAGAAAATCACTTGTCAATATATAGATCTTTCTCACAGGTAAATGCACTCACTCTGAATTGGATAAGTTTACTGCGAAATGCTAATTCATGAATGGCTCTTTTTGATCATGCTACAATATGTTTATTTCTTTAACAATTGTGCAATTCATGCAGAAAATGTCATCCTCTGTAGTAAATTTGAAATCATCTATCGTGATGTTCCAGGATCTAAATATTGCATGTGAAAGGAAATAAGAAGAGATTTGGACTATTTAGCTGATATTTCAGAAAACAGTTGGCATGACTGTGTATTCACAGGGTTACCAATGGCAGGGAAAATGGAAAAAGTGTGAGAAAAGTCTAAAAACTGTGTATGGTCTTGAGAGCGTGAAAGTCAGTTTGGACAAGTGAAAACCTTTCATTAATTGTTTCATGGAACCATATTGCTACATGTGTTCAAAGTGTTTAAATACCTAATGCATTTCCTTTCCGACATAATTATTTTAGTCTTCAAGTCAAAAAGTCTCAAATTCAGTCCTTTGCAATTATTGGAACCCTGTCAGGGTGTACAATGATGAAGCTGCTTTGAGGTCTTGTACCAGTTTGAATTTATAATTTACCCTTCCTTTTTAGTAGCATAGCTTGGGTGAGCTAATTATGCAGATTTGTTTTTTTTTTGGGAAGGGGGGGGGGTTGAGGGGGTTAGGGAGAGGAATTGGCTGTGTTTTTTTTTAGAAAGTATAAACTGAATGCAGTAAAAGTGACTTTCAGCCCAAGACACTGAGGATCTCTGTTCATGCTGTATATTTTACAGACTTCCCTGTATTATGGTCGTATAAGTCAGCTAACTGCATTGCTTTGGACTTTGTTGTAAACTACATTTTGAACTGTTGCTTAGAACACAAGGCTACGGCAAAAGCGGCATTATGCTTTGACAACAAGTGTTACCCTTATCACTTCCTGTTTGCAACAGTTTGCTGCCAAAAGGACAGACAATCTTTTTGTGAGACATGCCAAAGAAGCACTATAACATGACATCCGCACTGTATTTCTTCTTTTTTTTTTCTTAGCTCTGGTAAGTTCCCTTGAATGTGCAATAAAGAGAAAAAGAGATGGGACGGCCTTACCTCCAGAGGAAATGTACAAAAGAATGAGAGATGTGTACAGCTGGCAGAACGTTGCAATGAGAACAGAAAAGGTGTGATTACAAAAATATTTTTACATCCTAGCATATTCACTTTTATTCCCACCCTTGAAAGATGTATTGAACCTAGTTTTTATTTTACTAGAGAAAAAAATTGAATTTACTTGCAAATACTCAGGAAGTTGACATCTGAGGCAGAAGCTTCCTTTGTTTACTTGCATAAACAGTGTTTAAATTTTTCTAGAGTATATTTTAATTCACATAGAAAGATTTAACTGTCTGCCAATCAAATCTCATAAAGGTCTCTCATGTAGGATATGCTGCCGGGTGACTTCCTCCATAGATTTAACTGTGTCTTTTCTACCTTGAATGCTTTCGTAAGAGGTCTTCTGGCCTGGCTTTTGCTATCAGAGTGTTCTAATGGCAAAAGAATTATGTTGATTATGAGTAGCAGTGGCAGCTGTGTGGGGTGAGTGGGATGGGGGCAGTGGGGGGACCCTTGTAAGGATGCTTTGCCACAGACAAAAAAAAAATCTCTAGTTAGTGAGAATTCATAAACATGTAATCAGTTCAAAGATTTGCCAAAAAGGGAAGGGGCCTACCCTAAGACCCAGCCCAAAAAGTAAGAAGAGCTAGCTGAATAATTTCTAAATATGTAAATTTGTGTTGGAGAGACATTTCCAGCCATGTAAGTCTCATTTCACTCAGCAGTCTATTCTGTCCCTTTGACAGACAGCTTTTGGTAATAAAACCGTTGATTGACAAACCAAAAATAGGCTTTCTTCCAATCAGGAGTCAGGAGCTGGTGTGCAGGAAGGTTGTGCTTTAGATATAGTTCATTTGTAATAGAGCCTAGGTTCTCAAATGGTGGCCCTTGGGCCATGTGTGACCAGGGCATACATTAAAATGGCCAGCGGGAGATCCCAAGTAGCCCCAGATTTTATTAAGGAAACAAGCTGCTTAATTATGCTGTGGCTACTGCATAAGAATAAAAGATCTGTGGACACACAAATGTGATACCTGCCTGTTTGATGTAAAAAGCATTAAAAATGTTAAAAAATAGCCACAGTTTCCATCAAAATCCTTCAAATTTTGACCATTTACAAGAAAATTACTGTTCTTACACTCTCATCATGAATAAACATGAGCTACTTGTGCAAATTTTTGGCATGGAGAGAGGGACTCATGAAATAGGTGTTATGTTATCCTTTGTTGGTGTAACTGTCATTCCAAGGACAGCTATAGTATTGGCATGCCCTGAGGGGTTTTTGGGGAGGGGGTGGAGAAGTTATTTACTACTTTAAAAATGTCCACATTAAACTTCTAGAAACTAGAAACTAGCTAGTAAGTACTTAACAGATAATTTATAAAGGATTAACAAAAGAAATACAGACACTGTGCAACACTTCACTTTATAATTTGTGCATGGTTAATGAGCAATTTCAGAAATGGTCAAATTTTGAAGAGGTATATCTTGAGACAGTAAAAGATATTCAAATAATTTCAATGGATTTGTCATCCAGGGATCTTAATCTAACATTGAGTCAAACAACTGGTTTGGTTACATGTCCATAGACTTTTAAGAAAAATGTCAAGTAAAGGAAAAGCTTGTAATAGAGTATATGAGCATATTGGTCAACCGTGGCTTCAATGCTGCTCTTGATATGCATTTATTTTAAAATGCAAAATGTAAGCAAGAGTGGCACAGTATAAACATTTAGTCAGTCCAAAGCTTTACCACAAATAACACCATTTTGCAAGAAAGCTACCTTACATGAATGAAGCTTTCACACCTTTCTCCCTGGAAAGGGCCCTGCATGGGGTGACAAAGGAAGAATCTGCTCCGAGTGCCAATTATGCTATGTACTCTAAAAGTGTGTATCCATCCCAAAAGTTGTTGGAGGTCTTTAGGCTGAAATCATTTCAGTCTTGGGTGGTCTCTCAGTTTTTTACCGAAATGTAGAAAAAAACTGCAAAACTGACAATTCAATTGATGTAAATTTAATACCTTGTGTACAAGGCATGGCTTTCATTCACCACTGTAGAATAGGCCAAACCCTAGGTTATAATGTCTGTCTGCCAAAGTAACCCCTCTTAAAGGTCGAGATAAATCCCTTGATTATTTTCTACTATATTTTGTACTCATGATTTGCATCCATAGAGAAGATTGTATCATCCATCTATAGGCCCCATGCTGTTGTTCCATGAAATCTTACTTCAGGTTTTTTCCGAGTTGGCCTTAGGTGGTCTGAGAGCTTCATCGGATTGGGTGGTTTGACTTACCCCCAAACTGGTGTCGTTTTGGTGTCAAGTGGTCTGAGTTTGATGCTTCCGTCTCGTGTGGTCCTGGTTGTGTCCAAACTGACAACTGGTTGTTTTGGATAACAAAAATCAGACCAATGGATACATATAGTTAGTAAGCTACTGATTAGCTGTCTTTGAGAGAGTACTCTGAGAAATCGGATGGCTCATCATCAATCATTAATTCTGTCCTATTTACCTCAGGTACATCATGGGAAGGTGGGGGGGATGGGAAACAAAAATTTTTATGTCAACACTTTTTTGAGCAATCACAGTAGTACTTAAAGGGATGGGCTGAAATATACTTGAATAGTAGCCTGGGTTACTTCAAAAGTGCAAACTTTCTAAAGTGATATTGCTCTTTACTATCCACATGGGCTCCTATGGTAGGTCCTTGACCTCTGCTGAAATAACGATTGTGATGATGCTTCCCACATTATATTGCCCTGGGATGTTAGCACACTGACTTTTCTGACTTGGACATCTGCATCTGAAATTTTTGCCTCAAAATCTGGTTGTCCAATGTTTCATCCAGATACCCATTTATTTTCCCTTTAACATAGTGAATGTTGGTTTTCCTGTTTTGTCACAGTATATGGTATAAGCATGGATATTTTGAAAATTTTTATTGTACACCAGTGCCGTCTTGAGCTGGATGACAGGCCGTGACTTGTGATATGTCACTTGCCGTTGTCACATGTTACCTTGTGGCTCATAACAGCCTTGGTTTTCCACCCAGAGACATAGTTTAGCAGTTCTGTAGTGTGAATGTGCCAAGATAAGCATTATGTATCATGGGTTGTGTTTAAAAATCTATTTTCCATTGGATGTTGCTCTGTCTGTAATGTATAATTTGAAAGAATGTATGATGCAAAGGAATGTATAAATTAAAAGTTCAGTGTTCTTTTCATACTGTTCCTTTGTATCACTGTTGCTAGGTTTATGACTCCATCTCAAAGGACGATGATCTTGATCTTGGGGATCGTTTGTGGCGATATTGGAACCATGGTTTTGACTTTCCATCATTTTTGTTCATGGCTGTAGCTGTTATCGAATTTCTCTACTACTGTTTTTTGGAATGGTTGCTCCCTAGAAAGGTGAGATTATAGTGATAATACCCTGGGCTGTTTGGTCACAGCTGTATTGTCCTTCAGCCTATTGGTGCTATTGCCTATGAGTCTTACAGTTCATTAGTCCCACAGTCCATTGGCTCTTCTGTCAATGGGATTTTGTATGTAACTAAGCACTGTAGGACAGAATGATAGCAGACCAATGGGCTGTGGTACCAATTTGATATTTTGCTGTAGGACCTATAAGCTGTAGGACCTATAAGCTGCAGGACAAATGGGCTGCAGTACCAACAGTTGACTCTTTTGCTGTAGGACCAATTGGCTGTGGGACTACTTTATCATTTCCACTGTTAACTGTAGAACCAATGGGCTGAAGGACAGCGGGACAGCTGTACCTGCAAATAATGTGAACTTGAATTCATGACTTGTACAAGACAAAATTGCAGTCTTTCAGACCATTTCTATGATTTTTCTGAGCAGTGCATAGAAGGTAACTTAAATGCCAGGGTCAAATTCAGGGACACTAAGGGACTAAAGAACCATCCCCCCTTCTCGTTGGAGTTAAACAAAATTTGTTACCCTGAATATCCTTGCATTGACATTTTCAGTTTCCTTAGCAATTGCTACATAAACTGTTAATTCTTAGGCCTCACTAGAAACATTAATGACATTATAAGAGTCAGTAAAATGAAATTTGTTACCCTGAATATCCTTAAATTGACATTTTCAGTCCATAACAATTGCTACATAAACTGTTAATTCTTAGGCCTCACCAGAAACATTAATGATATTATAAGAGTCAGTAAAATGTAAAGAAAATATTTTATTTCTGTAAACTGTACTGCAAAGTAAGATGTCAAGGGGAAAATGAAAGGTTAGAGTGTGTTTTGAACTATTGTGGCCCTTTATTACAGTGACGGCGTTGCTTTTAAAATACTAGTAAAGATGTTTGCTTGTAACATACATCAAGCCTTGGACAATGATTTTATCTGAAGTTTTCATCGTATTCTACATCATTGTCATTGTTGTCTCATTGTAACTAATTTAGTATATTTAGTGATGGCCTATTAGTACATCTATCAATCATAGCCAATGCCAAGGCATTGAAGGTTTGTCACAGACAGAAGGAAGAAGAAACAGGAAACCTAAACTTAAACTTAAACTTTACTTAACTCACTTACCTTTACTTAAGTAGCCCTTATACTACAAGCATCATGAGAAAGTGCTTGACATGAGTGTCCCCACCCTTCCCCAAATTTGCCACCTACATTGTGTAAGTATGGAAGTTTCTGCGTTTGGTGTAAGTTGAGTTAATATTTCAGTTTTATCATATAAATTGAAGTTCTCTGGAAATAACAGCCAGATACAAATTTTTAGGATAAGAATCTTTTGTTGATTATGACAGATTTGCCATTTTCATTCCACTTTTTTTTTTCATTTTTTCCATCATTAAGTCAGATACATCCTTTGTTCATCTTGAATTGGAAGTAACAGTAACATCCTGTTTATCCAAACCCTGTTTAATTATCTGAAACCTGGTTTATCTAAACTGGCCTTGCAAATTTACCAGACAAGTGTTAAGCACAATTTAGTATCCACCAAGCTTCCTGTGCATTAGGCAAAAAAAAAAGGCAAAAGCTCAATGGAAATTTCAGCAGAAAGGCATTTATTTTCCCCTTTTATAGAGTTACAATAAGATTTCATCATTGTGCTATCTACAACAGCATGCATCATGGTAGAAAACTGAAGAACGTTCAAATTTGGAGGAAAAAATTTTCTGAGCTCGTTTTGAAATTCTTGCTTGGAGACACAAGTCAGTATAGCTAGACTCGGTATTTGATGTAATCTTCATAAATGTTAGGATAGGATAAGACTTAGTTTTAGTGACTCTGAAAAGTGAGTTTCAAAGTGGGCTTTGTACCAAGTAACAACAAAAGAAGATCTTATGAAAATAATTCATATTGCTGTTTGAGAGTTTCTACACATTTGACTACAATATATTTGGGAATTTATGCAAAATTCATAATCTAGATATCTCTGAAGATCGTTAGGGCTTCCCTTCACCACATTCACATATAAAGTGTGTATGAAGCATTCAGGAGACAATAGGCTGGAATTTCAGTTTCAGAATTCTACGAAATTGTTTGTCATATCATTGGTCACATAAAATAATAACTATATACTTTTTGGCATTTTTTGCTGCAAGTTTGCTAGCCATGTCAAAACAATTTGAGAAATGTTTGGAACACTTTCTTGAGGACCCCCTGTCAGGCACTTGAAGAAAAATCATGAAAACCTGTTCATCTAAACTTTTCTTTTATCTGAACTACTTTTGGTCCCAATGTGTTTGGATAAATGGGTTTTACTGAAATTTGAAACAGAGCAGTAGTTAATTAAAGAACATTGTCTGCAAAAACATTTGAATATTTCCTACCTTTTAATGCTTAATTTGCATTCGGTGCTGATTTGTAAAGTTTGAGGTGACTGGTTTTTGGTTATGATGCCACAGGCAGCATTGCAGCCATTGCAATCAACTTCTTTTTCTGGAACAAAATATCACCTTTGTGAATATTCATGAGTGGGCGGGGTAAATTTGAAAATGGCTGAAAATGCTTGTGTACAGGTGCAGCAAATGCATAGTAGGAAAGGTCTACTGTGCTTGATATTTGTGAAATTGTGCCCTAATGCTTTTGGCCTGGATACCATGCATAGTAATGAGTGGGTGGGGCTGAAAATGGCAATATCTCTCAATCAGGATGGCTGGTGAGCATTATACAGTATTTGGTACGGGTAACGTAATAGGTAGAGGTAATTGATTTTTTTTTTTTTTTTTTGGAACAGTTTATCAACTTCATTTGTATGTAAATGATTAAGTGGGGTAATTATGAAAATGTCCAAATGCATGAATAGTAAAATAACATAAGTCTGTGGAATCGTAACCATTGAAGAGTTGTCTCTTTTTTTTTTTTTTTTTTGCCAGGATATTGAACTTGCAGAAGATGTGTTTCATGATGAAGATTCTCAAAACCTGCAGGACAAAGGTGCTACAGTTGCTAACAAAATTGCTGATAGTCCAAAGTATTCTCTTAGAAAGAGAAAGGAGAGATGACAGCGTGAGTTATTGAAGCTAAGTTACCATTGTGACTAAAGTAGTTGATAATTTTGAAAGTAACATGTCTTACAGTGGTTTAGGTGTAGGGAAGGAGAAACCAGTGTGGACATTAAAAGCCAATAACCATTTCAAACCACTTGTTTTTGTGCTGGAATATGAATTGTCAATAGGGACTCTGGTGAGCATCCTGTTAATTCAAAAGCCTAAAATAAGCCACAAAGAGAGGTAAAACATCATCAAGCACTCAGCCATGTAAAGTCTTCTGTAGGTCAACTAACATCGGCAATCACAGCATGGTATCACCATAGACATAACATACTGTACAAAACTAGATAAGGAGTGCCAATGTAAAAGATGCCCTGAATTTTAAGCACACACAGAAATGGGTGACCTCGCTGACCATCACTTACTAATCTTTTCAACTCCAACAAAATGCTCTTGGGAAAAAGGCTCAAAGCATTGGTAAATAAATGGTTGGTAGTTTTCCTCTGTGAGCATACCTTTAAACATGTGGTATATTATGTTAACTGTCTTTCTTGATTCATGGTTTAAACTGTAAATACGGAAAGCAAAGAAGCATGAACAATTGGACGAAAATGAAACTCAATATTTCGGCATTTGCATACTGCATGTACTGGTAGAGATCTAGTGCACCCATTCAAGCATCAATAGTCCCTGTGACAACCATTGAATGCCAGGTCACAGTTAATGGTTAACACAAAGTAGACCCTCATTCTACTTTACTTTTATCCGTGGAACAGGTCACGTGGCACTGCTTGTCTGCTTCAATGTCACAGTGAAGAACAATCCGACTGGTTTATAGGATGTCTATGTGTATCACTCTGCAAGTAGGTGCACCACAAATAATTCTTGTATTGACATTCATACTAAACTGGCTTTGTTTCGTTATTCCAAAGCCTGTAAGTTTACAGTCATGACATGCATGCTACCCACCAAATGAAGTTAGTTAGATGAGATTTAATGGCACACCAACATGAATGTGTTATAGAGTGTCAACTAGATATAAAGGTAAAGTTAAAATACGGTTTCAAATACGGTTCAAGTTAAAATTTGGTTTCAAATACGGTGCAAGTCCTTCCCTTTAGTCGTCTCTTATGACAGGCGGGAAATACCTTGGGCATATTCTCACCAAATGAAGGCTATGGCTTTAATCCTTCGTGGGATTAACAAGTTACCATGGTATGACCATTAGATTTTGAGCTAGAAGAGGAGAAAGTTTAAAACTGTACACCTGTTGTGATCTGATCTTGAACAAGTAGAAAGACACCTACGTGGATGATGACAATTGTTCTGTCTTTATTTACATCTAACTGGTAACAGGTCTCGAAGTAAGAACACCATGTTTGGGAACTGCCATTAAGTAAGGGCGGTACAGAGAAATACCAGTTACAGAATACGTAACATGTGCCTCTCATTACATCTCCCTTTCTTGGAGGAAACAACACTTAGTTTTACAAAAAAGCACAAGACAAGTCACTCCAGCCTTGGAAACACTCAAGATGTTTCAGTAAGATGAAGGGGTTTCTTAATGTTTCTTGAGGATCTGCAAAGGTTTGGGATATCCTGATCGGGTTTCATTTGAACATCCCATGTGGGAATTGTCCCTCATACTTTGGGAGTCAGCTTTTCGTGGACTATGCATGAGAACATATGAGATGCTTCATTCTAATTCCCTCCCATATGGTGTGTCCTTGGGCTTTTGGGGGTGAACTCACTTTTTGAATGTCAATCTGATTTCTGCGCACTGTGGCACCTTTCTCAGTTTCGATTAAGAATGATCTAGGGGCGACTTGGCTTTTGTACCACCAGGACTGTCCATGTGATGATAGTCTCACTGGATCACCTGCAACCACTATGGGTAAGCTTTTAGCCCTTTGGTCATGATAGTACTTCTGCTTTGATTGATGGACTTGTCTGTGCTTGATAATTTTGCTATCTTTGGGTGACAACAGGTCCTCATGCATTGGAAGATCTGACTGTAGTCTCCTATTCATTAGCAACTGGGCAGGTGACCTTCCACATACCAGTGGAGTAGACCGAAGGACAAGAAGTCCCTTGTTGAAGTCTTGTGAACTTTCTTTACACTTTTTGCCTACGTTCTTTACTGTTTGAACAGACCATTCAATAAAGCCATTTGACTTTGCATAGTTTGGACTTGAAGTACAATTAATGCTTAAAGTCCCATTCATTACCAAACTGCTGACAGTGCCTACTACTAAACTGTTGGCCATTATCACTAAAAAGGGTTTCTGGGATCCCATGCAACCCAAACACACTCGTCAGTTTGGCTATCACTGCACTACTTGTGGTTGAAGTTAGGCTCACAACTTCTGGGTAATTTGAATAGTAATTAGTTTAATACCAACAGATATTCCTTACTCTCCCACATGAATAAGTCTGCACCCACTTTTTGCCAGGGTAACTCTGATACCTCATGGGGTAACAATGGTTCCCTTTGCTGTTTGTTCTGGAATTTTTTGGCAAGTTTCACATTTTGTGACCATTTCGGTTATGTCCGTGATCATACCTGGCCAGTATAGGGCCTCACGTGCACGGGATTTGCACTTCTCAATGTCCTGATGCCCTTCATGTACTTTGTTTAGAACCTCCTTATGGAGTAACTGCAGTACTATTCTCTTCCCTTTAAACACAACTCCATCAACAACACTGAGTTCATTTTGAATGGTCCAACATGGCCTAACCTACATGGTACTCTCATTTTTACTAGATGGCCATCCCTTGATGCACATTGCAGCAAGTGATTTAATTGTTTCATCTGACAATGACTCAGTTTTAATCTGCATGGTTAAGCCTATTGGAGGAGACTGGTATGGTTTCTGTGATCACACATGGCAAATACTTCTTGAAGTTTTGTTCCATGCTTCCATGTGCTGCTGTATGATCAGTTGCCCTTGAATGGGTGTCTGCCGTATACATGAATTTATCTGGGGTGTAAAATGCATCTGTGTCATATTTTTGCAACCTAATTAACATTCTTTGAATTCTCAAAGGACAATTATTAATTGCCTTTGAAAACAGTGGCACAAGTGATTTGTGAATGGTTTCCACCTTTACTTTTTGCCCGTAGATAAATCGGTGAAAACTTTCACATGCATACGTAATTGCCAAAAGCTTTCTCTATTTGAGCATATTTTGTTTCACCCTCTGTCATTGCCCTTGAGGCATATGCTACGGGTTGCCAGTTGTCATACGTTTGTAGTAGTACTGCTCCTAGCCCTGAACTTGATGCATCAGAAGATACTCTCACCATTTTACTAGGATCATAGAACTTAAGCACTGCTTCTGTAGAAAGCAGTTCTTTTGAGCAAGACCAGGCTTGCTCCTGTGTTGGCGTCCAGTCCCATTCTATCTCTTTCGTCTAATACGATCCTAAGAGATGCGGTTATAGTGGACCAGGGATGTATAGCTAGCCAAATTTCAGTGCCGGGTAATTGTCTGATCTGGGGAAAGTTTCTCACCCCACCCCATGGCATCTACCCCATTTTTCAGCCATTAATTTTTCATTTTTCCATCATTTTACTTTAGGGAGTAAATGTAGGGCTAGTTTTAGGTTTCAGTAGGCAGATTTGTGGTGGGCGGGGAGACGTGTGTTTGCCTGGAGTGCCGGGCGGGAATGTCGAGCGCTGGGTGTCACCGCCCAGCGCCGCCCACCATAGATACATCCCTGTAGTGGACAAATCAGGAATGAACTTGGCCAAGTAGTTGACCATGCCTAGTACCCTTTGGAGATCTTCCTTACACTTAGGCCTTGGCATATTCCTTATAGCAGACACCTTTCCTGGGTATGGACCAGTCTCCTCACTAGAGAGAATGCCCCCAATGAACTTCTGTCATGTTCGCCCTAACTGACACTTTTCCCAGTTGAGTTTCAGGTTTGCTTTCCTTGTGACTTCTAACACTTGTTTTAGATGTGAGTCATATTCCTCTTTAGTGTTGCCCCATACTGTGATGTCATCCATAGAAGTATTTACACCACTAATACCTTGGAATAGTGAACTGACTGTTTGATGGTAAACCTCTGGTGCTGAAGCCATACCAAATGGTAATGACAGGAAGCAATATCTTCCAAGTGGTGTTATAAATGTGCAGATATTTCTGCTACTGTCGTCAAGTCGCAACTGCAAAAATCCTGACGACACATCAAGTTTACTAAAAAATTTTGTGTTGGTGAATTCAGCCATGATTTCCTCATGAGCTGGCAACTTAGAATGTTCCCTCTGGATTTGTTTGTTTAGATCCTTGGGGTCCAGGCAAACCCTCAATTTGCCATTTTTCTTGCCTACTATCACCAGTGGACTGGACCCAGTCTGTGAGTTTATAACTATCTTTTCAATTACCTGTTGAGATTCCATTCTGTCTAGCTCTTTCTTAAGTTGATCCCTGATTTTGAAAAGAACCTTTCTACATGCATGAACCACTGGCTGTGCATTTCCCTTAAGTTTAATTTTATGTACACCTGGGAGACATCCCTAACCTGGAAATACGTTCTTGTACTCCTCTAATAACTCCTGATAGCTTGAATCCTCAGCTTCTATAGACAAAACTCTCTTAACTGTTTTGAGTTTGTCACATGTCAATAAATCTAAGATGGGCTGTACCTCCTGAGGTACCACTTCAAATGATGTATGTGATGTATAAGTAAAGTGAAATACAGCCCTCTGTAGGCAGCTCACTTGTGACTTGTACATATTACCAGAATATATACTCTCTCTTGGTTAAAACAGAAGAGCGTTGTGTGTGTGTCTTTATTCAGTGGGATTTCTGGTGAAGATATCGCACAATGTATACACGTAACATTCTTATAATGCACAGTACCCATACACTTACTGAGATGTGGAATCTTAGTCCCACCATAACTTATAATCTTAGTGTTCATTTTATGTAGCTTTGGTTTACCCTTAAGCTTAAGAAACTCTTTCTCAGGTAGTACATTAACCTCTGCCCCAGTGTCTAGTTTGAAGGGTATAACTGTCCTGCTAACAGTGATTGGAACTATCCACTGTTTTTCTTCCTGCTCCCTGTTGATTGAATCAATCACAAACGCTTCCCCTTTGGACTGTTCACAGTGTTTATCTTCCACAACATGGACTTTGGTTCTGGATCGGCAGGGTTTGGCAAAATGCCCAATCTTGTGACACTTATTGCAAGGTTTCCCTTTCTCTGAACACTGTTGCAGTGGGTGATTGCACCCACATTTGCCAAACTGTTTCCTTTGGAAGGATTTGGAATCTCTTCTGTGCGATTCTTTTTTTATGTGATTTGTCCTTGGCACCTACTGCATGCATGGACAGGCTTTCCTTCCTCTGTTGATTGCACACCTAACAGTTCTTTTGCTCTAGACTTTGTGGTCTCTGCTGCTCTGCACACATGGACAGCCTTTGTCAGTGTCAAGTCTTCTTCTCAGAGAAGACGCTCTCTTTAAAGCATTATCGGGTATTCCACATACTATTCTATCTCTTATTAGAGGAACACCTAGATCCCTGAATTTGCATGTTTTCACTTTAGTCAAGTTCTCTAAGATATTGATTGATGGTGTCATGTGGCCTTTGAGAGCATGTAAAAAACGTATGATGCTCATACACTGTGTTAGACTTCGGGCTACAGTGTGTCTCAAATTTTCCCACGACAACATCCAGTTTCATATTGGTCGGGTCCCCATTGTTGTCCTTTTCAAACTTGAAGGTGTTATACAATTCCAGAGCTTCTTCGCCAGTTACATGAAGGAGTAGAGAAGTTTTTGTTTTCTCCTCTTTGTAATCATATCCTGTTGCAGTCACATATAGCTGGATCGCTGTTTAAATTTTTTCCAGTCTTCTGCAGTGTTACCTTCCAAGTGCAAGGCTGGGGTGGCGTTAGGGTATCCATCTGATTTGATTTCTAACAATCTCACTGCAGAATTTACTACTTTTCTCCCTCTAGAGTTATAGATTTTTCTGGTAAGATAAGCTAGGCTAATTAACTGTCCTAACGATAAGCCAGTATTCAATAACTGTGTGCGGTAACAAGTTACAGTACTATCACTGTGAAGTGTGATGCCTCAGTAGTGTAGTGTTTCTGTTTTATGCAATCTCCAGTTGGAATCGAGTTACTCATGTATAGTTCCTACAAGGTGAAAGTTAACCTTTCATCTGTCCTGATCCTGACCAAAAAGCTACACATCCCACTTCTGACACCATGTTGTGATCTGATCTTGAATAAGTAGAAAGACACCTACATCGAAGATGACGATTGTTCTGTCTTTATTTAAATTTAATTGGTAACAGGTCTCAAAGAACGCCATGTTTGGGAACACCATTAAATGAGGGCAGTATACTAGACATACAAATTACAGAATCCATAGCTTTGTGCTACTCACTACAACACCCACCCTCTAAGGGCTGATCATATAGTGAAGATCTATCCTTTCATTCATGAAACATCCAAATTATCTTAACCACCTCCAGTCCCCCCAAACTTCCACAACATCAATACTTTCATTGATGCTCTGCCATGCCCACTTAAACGTAATTACCAATTAGCCATGAAATGGCACCATTAACTTATTAAGTCAACCAAAATATTTTAACGGCACTTTTATAGATGATGTACATGTGGGTGCTGAATGTTTCGCTACATTGTGGTGTGCCTCCTTAGATGGGCTCATTGAGTTGATATTGAATATTTTGTAACGGGTTTGAACGAAATTATTGCATGACAGTGCTTCTCATTAGCCTCATTAGCCATTTCTCACTTGCCTCATTAGCCATTTCTCACTTCCTATGGTTACCAAAAATGTGAAAAGTCATAGTTTTTATGGGATCAAGAGCTTGTAGTTTGCAATGCTCTTTCAAACTCACGATAGACCAGCCTCTCTGGAAAATACATGTATTTACAACTGAAGCCTTGATCACAACAGTTGTTTGTAAGAGGAGTTGAGAGCCTGTCAATCAAGTTGTTATAAGCTTTACTCATTGGTTGTATTTGAAAAGGGGTTGCATATGATTACTACCTAATGGCAAAAGGTGTCTGGGTCACAAGTTTGTAATAAATGATTTTACAGTAATCATTAATTACCCAATCATAGACATTTTTATAGTTGTGTGTTAGATGTGCAGAATCTCTTAGTTTGACAATTTTACCATCAACAGAAGTGACAAAAAATCAGGAAATTCATGAACCAACTCAATAAGCCCTTTTAAAGAGGAAGCCCTCCATTAGAAGTTTGCATTTTTAAGTTTATAAAAGACCTACAATGACATTTATTGTTATGGAGAGGAGATGTCCAGTTCACTCTATAGTTTCATATTGTTTGATTCAGACTATGTGCTCATGCATTATGCATATATATATATATATCTGTGTGTGTATGTGTGTGATATTTAAAGTGATCAGGGTATTTGAAAATATGCAAGCTGTCAAGATTACTGAGGAAGTGAGAATGATTCTTTAAGCTGCAGAATGGAATAATGTTTATGAGTGTCATTGACAATGTCTACCAATTTATGTGAAACTTTCCATGATGCATTAGATCTTAAAGTGTACCTAAAGTCTAAAATTTTTGTTACAAAGCTTGAAAAAAAGCATCCAGGTGGTCCAACTCCCATCTTCACAGGACATTCCTAAGCCAAGATATAAAGTGTTGAAGCTTATTCACTCAATTTAAAATGGTAGATTGCATAATAATTTGTGATGTCATTCTTGTACTTTACAGTCCTTGTTTTTCTTTGTTTTTTCGAAAGCCACTGTTCCTTGTGCCAAAATGTGATCACTGTCTTACTGTAATAGGGTGATTGGCTATATAAGCCCTATCCCTACAACATGCTATGCAAGGGAACGGTAAATGTTTCAAGGTCATATAAACATCTTAATTTTAAAAGAAAACAAAAGCAGGTAATGTGAGTTGTACAAAAAGGGCATCACAAATTATTGTGCAATTGACTATTTCAAATTAAGTGAATAAATTTCAAAATTTTATATCTCAGCAACAGAGTAAGCTATGAAGATGGGAGTTGGATGAATGGAATTCATTAAAGCCTAGATTTCATATGCATGATTAGACTTATCAAGAAAATTGACACACAAGTAGTGTGGTAGGATCAGAGAATCAGCTTGAATATTGATTTAAGGTTCAAAGCAGATTGTGGCTAAAAATATAAAATAGGGCTCTTTTTAGTTTTGGACAACTTCTACGATCAAATTTTCCAGCTAGGCATTTTTATTGAAAGTTGACTCAATAGCTGAATTGTGTCGTTGGGACCTAGGCTTTAGAATGTACCTAAGAGATTCAGTTATCTGCAGATTTGGATGGTTTTGTAGGTATTTTTCCTTCTTCTTTAATGACAGTTTAGCTGTCTAACCTCCCTCTCAGTAGTAATGAAGTGAAAGTATCTAAGGAGAAGTGCTAATGGTGTACATGATACACCTTTTGTATCACCAAATGAGGCTCTTATTTTGTTTCTTATCTTAGTTGACACGTTGAGAGTTCTATTCTTGTTGTGTTTTCTTCTTAAAGTAGAAGAAGAGGACTTTTCATATCCAATGACTTTGATGGCCTTGCCAAAATTAAATCAAAATGGCAGTAACAGACAAAAGGTTTGGACTGTGCAAAAAATTGTGGCAGCATTCATGTTCTAATGTGTCCAAGTGTTTCTGTGTTCATATGCTTTAGAGTTTAGGGTAAGGAGGTTAGGTTTAGATCAGGGTCAGGGGTTTAGGGATGATGACCATGGTCAGTGAAAGAAGAGAAAACAGAAGCTGTTTATCTCAAAGAAAAAAATGTGGCTTTTAACTTTATGTTTAAGATGTAAAACCTCTCGTCAATACAACACCATACAAAATTCATTCTATGCAATTTCCTACATTATGCTGCGGTATGTACGTACTGCAGAATCTCATAATTCTATGCAATTATTTGCTTAGCTATTATTAGGTTGATTTTGATGATATTGAATGTTATTATACATAAATGCAGATGTTATGCACCAAATATCATCATGGCATTCATATAAAATAGAGATATGTCAGAAAGATGGAAGATGTAATCATTTCTATTGTGTTTGTTTTTGTTCTGTCAGATTTTTAATGCAGTTTAAAGGCTCTCCAATCTCACCACTGACATTAACAATTCTCCATACTAAGTTTACTTCAAGGCCCACCTCCAACTTAAAACAAGCCACCCCTCTAGTACACCCCCAAGACAGACACAATAGCCTGCACTGATGAGTTTAAATTTGCTTGAGGCAATCTGATCTTTGTCACAGATGTGCACCTGTGAGCTACTTAATTGAGAACAAAACTGACTGTACAAGTCTTTGTTGACCATCCAGAGTGGAGGTATATTGTTTGAATAAAAATCAAAGTGCAATCATCAATTGTATTTAGAACTCTAGGCCTATTCCTAAATATGTTTGGACAGGGAGTTTAGGTACTCCATAGTTTGGGGGAGGGGGGAGGGGGATTCAAACATAACTTAGGTATATTAGGAGTTTGATATCATAAGGAAATAACCTTCATGGAAACCTCTCTTATCCAGAATCTCATTTTCTTCATTCCAAAATTTGAAGGACTACTCTGACCTATACACTAATGTTGGTCAATGATGGTCAGCCTGGATCTGTAGGAATTATTGGAAATTGTAAAAGAATCCATTGCATGTCATGCAATTTAATATGCTAGCCTTCTTTGTCAAAGTTGAACAGCACAGATTGTTGACCAGTAAGTTATGTTTTACGTGTCAAGGTACATTGTCAAGTAGCATTCATTCATCATGGAATCAAATCTGTGTACATGACATATGCATACCTGCCAGGGTTAGTACCCTGCAGGAGAGGTTACTACCCTCCAGTGTTACAGGTAAGAATTACAGTAAAGTTACCTGTACATCAGGGGCATTGCTAGGATGAAATTTTTAGGGGCCTAGGTATCAAATGGGGGGGGTCACAGCATTCAGAAAATTTTGAATGGTTAGGTAACCTTGAATGCAATCTGTTGCTACACTACGATCTTCTCAGCCCATAAGGAATACCACCTGAGTCCCCTGTCAAGTTTTGACCAAAAACGGGAGATTAAATATCTACCCGAGTAACATTAGCCTCATTGAATGCTCTACTGCACAAATTGCTTCTTAGATAACCACCAGTTGACCTCCAAAGGTAGTGGACTACAAATATTCACAATAGCATATAGTGCACTATAAATAGCTTGTACAGTTGGTCTGCATGTCTACAATCACACATGGCTCAGTGCCAATTGTGTGCACTCAAGGGCAAGTCCTACTACTGGCAGCTTTTTTGGTAGTTAGTTTACTATCGAGTGTCAAATTATTACACCCTCAATGAATCTCAGGACCAATCTTTAATGGGCTGCATTGGCCATCATGTATATTTTTCATCACTTGAACTGAATTTATGTTCAAAAATTATTGATTTCATATGTGCACAAAATGTGTCTTATTATTTTTTCTTAATTCTGACACATTTTATTAGGACACAAACAATTTTTTGGGGAGCATAACAAACATCTGGGAGGCCCCCTGCAGCTACATGCCTGCTGTACACACAATATATGACAGACAAATGTTTTTTTTCCATATGTTGACAGAGAATATATTTTCTCTTCATTATAAAACAGCACTATTGTCAAGAAAAAGTGTTAAAATTGTGGAAGTCATCTAGTCAATAAAAAGTAAAGAAATAAGCATTTTACCAAGATGATCACAAGGAGCAATCATATTCACTTGGAAGGAAAACTTCTTTGGGACATGGTAACCATATCTACAGTATTAAAATGTATTGCTTTTACAGGACAGAAAAACTGTAGCAGGAATGGATTAACTGTAACCATGTTATATTTTACTGTAGGTGTTATAATTGAAGTACCTTGTAGCCCACAACAGATGAACATGTTTTTCTCTGTTAAGAAGAATAATGCTTTATGCTGGCCAGTCCATTTTTCTTTTACAAATGCATTAAGCATCCCTCACAGGGGGGGGGGGGGGGGGACAAATCCTGATGGAGGGCCAGATCTGGTATGCAGGCCATATGTGTTACCAACCTCTGCTGTAGCCTACACTGTCTGCTCAAATTTCTTTCACTGCCCACACACAGCAGGACCTATGGTGATCCTTCAGGAATAATTTAAATTGATAAAATCTCCATTGTCCTGCTCTGCATTTCTATCAAATGCAACTGGGCAACGAAACAAACATAAAACCACTGCATGATGACCATTATGCAGCAAGCCCTTGCTATGCACTTCACCAGTGCTGGTGAAAGGACTCTGAGATGGTTTTACATTCAAAACAAAATTACCATGTTTTGGCTTTTAAGAAACCAACAAACTCATTACATTTTAAGGAAGAACTCTTGTAAACATTTTTTGCAAGAAATGAAGAACTTAAGTGCAGCAAAAGATTGAAAAGAAACCACTGTTCAATCCAAGCTACTTATATTAAAAAGCCTGTAACTTATATCTACCTCAATATACTTCAAGTGGCCTATGTATATTTTGTTCAGTGCATAGCTTTCACATAAACACACAGCACAACAAAGTGACTGCTCTAGACTCTTTAAACATTTTTGAAAACCCTGTTAATGTTTCAAACTTCTCTAGAAACTTAGTAAAAGTTAAGAAATATTACTATAAAATATTATGAAATATAGGATTGTAATCCAATAACAATCCATTTGTGATTTATACACTGATGCTAAGGCCACATAAAAAAAATAACTTGATTCTCATCACTGACATCTGAAAGCATCCGTCACCCAGTCCTTTTTTATTTTTTGTTTTTTGTCACAAATCAATTTTCAGTGTGTTCTTTCTGGGCCCTATTTTATATTATACATTGTTTATCCAGAGTGTTCTTGTCAAGTCAGCCCAGTTGGTCGCAAGTACGGGAGGAACGTTTGATTGTGGGATTTGGTCAGAGTGATTTTAGGCAATCTATGTATGCAAAAACTGTCAGGAACAATGAGATCAGATTTTGGAAAAAATTACGTCAGCCCAGGAGGTTTTATGTATTAATACAAAATAAAAAAAAATCCACCCGGCATCCAAAATCAGCCTGGCCGATAATGAGAATCAAGTTATTTTTTTTATAAGGCCTAATAACTATAAATTCTCTCCTTCGCAAAGATGGTTATTTCATCTGAATTTCAAAACCTACGTACCATTCCGGCACCATGTCAAAATTAGCTGAACTGCAGCTGCCTCAGCCAAGCTGCAGCAGCTGCACTCATGCTTTGCTACGACTATCATTACATTACAACATCAAGATTACATTAATCTTGCTGTTGTAATGCATGAAGTAACAAAGTCCCTGCAGCTTTACTGAGGGAGCTGCAGCATAGCTGAGGTAGCTTCAGCCTGTGGTTTTGACATGGTACCTATGTTAACAACTATCTCTACAGTGAACTCACATTATAAGATGTGTCAGATAATTTGTTCAATAATGCCATGAGTTTGAAAAGTACCACATGGTACGTAATTAAACACTAATACTTCAACCTTACATGCTCTTGTTATTAGTTTTTAATCAGCTGCAAATACGACCCACTAGGTTTGGAAGTAGTGAAGACTAACATTCAAGGAGACTTTACAAAGTCACTAGCCTAAACCAAAAAAGTTGAAATATCTGCAGATTTCCACATAAATCGCTGCATCAACATTTGCCTTTGACATCTGTCTCTAATTGCAAGTAACTGCAAAATTGATTCTACTCCCAACAGGGTAATAATGGTGGCAAAGCCTGAAAATTTTCCATATGTGGTAGTTGGGGGCAGAGAGGTATCTCCACCATTTTTTCATGGGGAAGGGTCTTCAGATTCAAAAGTGGAGGAATTGCCAAGAAGGACCCCTATGGTGTGAATATTGTGCTAACAAGAAACTACCCTCCAACCAAATGCCTCTTTATGTAATTTTAACATTCCAAACCCTATCCCTTGGAGCAGGCCTGGTGAGGAGTTTTTGGGCAGACGGGCAATGGTTGCCCATCTTAGGCAAGTTCTAACAGTTATTTTTAGGAGCCAAGACAGGCCTTTAGTTGGGCACAGGCAATTGCCTGTCTTATAATGCCAGGCCTGCCTTGGAGGGACAACTTCGTGCAATTAAACACAAACCTGACCATTGATTGACAAGGTAATACTATGCCTACTTTGAATCAGGGAGCTGATAAACAACCTGTGAGGAAGTTGCTGCTATGTGATACAACCCCTGAGTAATTTGGCAAATTATCGATGGACCACACTGTGTGTGCCTTTGATACATATTGTCGTTTAGAAGGTGAGATACCAGGCATAGGCATAGGCAGCTGTTCTTAGCTAGGGGGCCAAACATTTCAGACCACTGTCCTGGGGGTGGGGTCTGAGGGACTGCTTTGGAGAAATTTCTGAATACTTGAGCATCCTAATATGCACCCTGATGCTACATTGCAGTATTTGAATGATATTATTGAAAGTTTTGTTTAATTATTGAGAAAGTCAGAGGCAAAAAGTGGTTTTCTACCTTGAAAGTGGGGGAAGGTACTTTAGCCCCTACAATTTTTACTAGAGCAAGCCTCCTCCCCCTCCCCTCTTCCCATGTCTATAATATTGGGAAAGTCATCACATGCCTATCAAACACTACACACCTGAAAAAAAAAATCTGTTAAAACTGTATGGAATTGAAAACCATCTGGAAATTAGAATTATATGGCTAACTGCCATGAGCCAAAGGGAATGCAGCATCAGATAAATGTGATAACGTAAGTCATTATCATGAATTTTTACTCCTGGATTGCTTGACCTTCTTTGCCAAAATTCCTGGTAAAAGCATCACCACAGCAACAGCCCCAAACTTCACCATGATGGAGGTGGTCATAACATCTTTGACAGAGCTTATTTCTGTTAGAATGGATCCAGTTTGAACACACACAAAGTTGTAAGGCATAAGACCTGGTAGAACAAACAAAAGTTCATCACACAGTCGGTACTAAAGAAGCAACAACGAAGATATGACAGAAAACCTGCACTTTGATAGAAAAAAAATGTAATTCATGGTCAGGGATGTAGCTATTACATGGATGACAGCAGCTGGCTTAAGCCAGCAATCACAGTTGCCCACCAGTCACAACTAACAGGGCGGCAAAAAATGTTTATTTCCCTTAGGAAATAAACATTTTTCGCAACTTGCAACTTGCAAGTAAAATTTCCCACAATTTTTAAAATGTTTGCACATACAATAAGCTAAATTTCCCTTCAACTGCCAAAATCTCCCTGCCATACCAAGATTTCTAGACAAGGAGCTTCAAGGATTTCTGATTTTTTCTACCCATGATCATTAGAGAAAAATTTTACAATTACCAGCCACCACCTGCACAACCAGCACTTTTTCTATGCTGCTAAAAATAAACAGATATCAAAAGTGTATAGTTACATTTGGGTTGGTTGGATATTTTCAAGCATATATTCAAAACATATCTTTTATACTGCAATGTAAAACTGTCAGGGAAGCTTAGTTGGCACTACGTCTCGGAATTTAAGGGGGCAATTCTACCCCCCTTCCAAAATAAGTTGAGGGGGATTTTGGTTCAAAGTAGGGGATCTCAACAAATTGGCAACATAAAAGTCAACTTTTTCCCAACAGGTGGGGGACATTACCACATGCCATTTTAGACTTGTGGAATATTTGACAAAAGTGTGGAAATCGCACAATCCTGCTGCCTATATATGCAAACACTGCAGGCAAGTTACACACAAACATGCCAAATACTGCACCATTTTGCATCTGAGCACAAGTTGAATTATGCAAATTCTTTTGAAAGGGAGAACCTCTTCCCTTATACCCCTCCTTTCTTCCCCCTCCTCCCAGGCCAGGGATCACAAACCAGCCACTATTAAATCAAGATCAACCACCCTGATCACAGCTCCTGCATGCTTCCTAAATGAGATACACAGCTTTGCAGAGAGTTTGATGTATGTAGCCTGCAACATAATTAATTTACCAAAAACATATGATGAAATGCAACTTTCACTGCACAGTTTATTGCTATTTTTGGAGGTGCTCCCATTTGCCACTTCCCAAGAAATCCTAAATCTGCCAAAAACTACCATCTCATACATTCACACGAATACACTGACTTACACTGACTTAATAAAATGCAATAACATAGTGGTATTGTCAGTGTCGTGGTTCTTAACCCCCACCCCTTGAAAAAATTCTGTTGTGACTTACCAATTAAAACAGAAAAGAAAAATTGAATAAGAGGTACATCAAGTATTGGCGCAGCCATATTAATAAACCAATTAGGAGTCATTGGAAATATTCTTATGGAGAGTAGGAAGAAAAAGAGGCTCTCTAGGTTTTCTGTCACCTGGAAAGGAACAGAAAAGTGGAAATGAATTTTCACTTTCACTTTTGTAGTGCAATTTGCAATACAAAAGAGCTCAGTGTACTTTGTTTCTATTCCACATGTCCTACACTTGTCTAATGTATATCCATTTGGGTTGTATAGGCCTAGATGTTTCTCTTGCCCAGGATAAATGATCATAACAATGAAAAGTTTAGTTAATTTTCTCTGATATATTTTTCACTTCATTTTTGTACTGTTCAAGCTCTCAATGGTGTCTAGATGGGAACTGGAGGAAGTTCTGTCTGAAGACTTTTTCCAGCAGGCTTCCAGGTCAAGGTGCATGACATCACCTTTATAATTATGCATTAATGTACAACCAATTACAGTTGATTAAAGTCCTCTGTGATTCTACTGACTGAAAAGGACCTTGAAGAGGCTTGAGTAAGCCATAAATACTCTACACAACAATACTATGGGTAGTCTACTGTCTATTAAGCAAAGGTTTCACCCAGAGAATTCTGGAATGACTCAATATATTGAGTGCATATGAGTGCAGGCACTGTATGTTACAAGTATATATATCTGATTCAGACTCCTTAGCTAACCATTCTGTCTACGGGGCCAGTCACTACAGCAATTTTCAATCCGAAATCCGATCCGAATTTTTCTAAATCGAACCAATAGTTTTTTATTCAGACTTTGTTCTCAGGATGATCACGCTACATCAATAACTGATCCTGGTTTGTCTCACGATAAACTGTTTTGGTACGGTTTTGCTTCCATTATATAATTTATACCGCTCAAAAAAGTGGTACTTGTTCGAAAATCAATCCAATTGTTTGCAAGCGCATCCAATAAACCCTGTGTGCCGATGTGACGTCACAAAATAATTAGTTTAGATTTCATTTCATAGTCCTCGGATACAAATCATATATTTTCATAGGTTGGCAAAGTTTTGGCTCTTTCCAACCAGGAATGGAGGAAATTTTAACTAAAATTCACAAAAATCGGACTGTAATCTTATCCGGAATCGCTCTAGTGTGGCCTGCGCTTAAAGCCCTGCTATAAAAAGATTGAAAATTCCTCAAATAGGCAAACTACTACCGCACTCAGAATGTAATGCCTAAGCTGGCTTTCAATGTTAACACTGTACAGAGCACATTACACCACTTTAGCATACTTTTTAAAATTTTAAGTCAAAAGCTATATCAAACAGTGCCTCATTCAAAATTATAGAATTATTGCTAAGTAGATTAGAAATTAATTCATATCCTTACCATCTTTTGTAATGGTTCAAGCTTTTCAGCAAAAAACTTCATGACGAGAACTCTTCCAAAAAACTTGGAAAGTAAAAAACATGAAGATGCTCCCACAGCTGAGAGGACACAACAGAGCGGAAATGCGGTCCACACTCCAAATATTGCACCACCCAAAAGATTCTGTACAAAGAACAATGAGAATGTCACAAAGATGTGAGACACGATGAGTCTGATACTGTAAGACTGTGATATATGAAGTGTTTAAAGTTTCCTTTAATCCTTCAGTCCCCTCATTCTTTTTGTTGTTCCTCATACCTCTTTCCATCTCCACAGGTACAGTATGTATTTCTTTCTTGACTCTCTGGGAATTCTGGGTGGGTCTGTCTGTCTAGGTGTGTCTGTCTGTCTGTCTGAACGAACAGACGGACGGACGGAATGAATGATGCCCTCCCATAATAGGCCTACAGCTTCTGATAACTTCTATTTGCATGACCTTAAAGGCTCTAATCTGGCCCAGACAATAAACATTCTTCTTACTAAGTTAAACACTAGCCCCTCTTCCAATTTAAAAAAAAAACCTGTCTAAAAAGCTACACAGTATGGTTTGAACTAATATTTGTCACACAATAGTCAAAGTGAATTCACCGATTGTATTTAGGGATATGACCATATACCTAAATATGTTTGGGGAGAAGTTGCACAGTAGGGCTTTAACTCTTCAATTTCATATACACGTTTGTACTTTTACAAAGCAACTGAATCGCATGGAGGGACATGCTACAGTACTGATCTACTGTAGTAGAATAAGTGGCAAGACATGCAACAAAAATATGAAATCCAAACTTTTGTGGCTGTAGGAACAGCCTGATCAGAAAGCCGGTCGGTGTGTCTCACCATAAACACTGATCCAGGAATTGCAAATGTTTGCTTGTAGAGGTAGGCACTGCAAAATAGTAATGTTATGTAACCAAAATGATCTGCTCTGTACTGCTTCAACATCTCTGCAGTTTCACTCAAATCTTCCAAATCCTTTGGGAAGTGAAGTTCCTTGCTCTGCAAACTAAAAATGAGAAATGAATCAATGAACAATTAAAGGGAGAATGCAGTCACCCCAATAAAGAATTATATAGTAGACTATCCCATTACCTGAATGGATCTTGAGAATCATGTGACAGTATTTTTCTCACTCAATTGTAAAATCTACAAGGAGCAACTGCTTGGTTAACCTTGAATATGCAATATTTATGTCCTAAAATATTATGAAAGATACTTGGAAGAGAAATAAGAAGGAATTTGTGAAATTTAGCTATTGTTTCAAAATAAGTTTGGGGCAACTGCTTTTGACCTTTAAGTTACAAACATTATGAACTGTAGTAAGTATTTGCCACACTAATTTTGAGATGATTTGATTGAAATAATACATGAGGCTAGAATTCAATAGGAGGATTTAGCCATCAGGCGACTTAATACGTCTACATTTTTCACCCAGGAAAATGGCCTTTTCCCAGGGAACTTTGGCCAAACGAGCCTATTGAATTCTAGTAGCATGATGAGAAGTAAACAAAATGTACAGTCGCCTACAACTAAAAGAAACTGACATGCTAGGCAGTGTTCAGGGTTGTCACCAGGCCAAACTTAGTGCCGGGTAATTCTTGACTGTGACCCTTTAGTGATCACCGTCCTTAGATTTAGATAACGTTTGGATATTTTTCTGCACTCTAAATTAATGCTCCAATTGGCTGTCTCATTCTGAGATTAATACTACATCCAAATTTCTTTCAAAAATTATAAAATTATAGTACCATTATTGGGAAAAAGTGCTGGGTGAAATCTTTTTATTTTAACATGAGTGGCGGGCGCAATTCACTAGTCCCGGGTGGGGCTGCGCAGCGCCACCCAGGGTAGTGTCATCCCTGGCAGTGTTTCCTCTAAGAAAGTATCCAGTGGGTCAATATACACAATTTGAGAAAATTTGACTCACTAGAAATTTCAAAGCCATGCATTCACATAGTATCAACTTAAAGGAATGAATGAAACCCTAATTTTCAATTTTTTGACATGAATATCAGTGCGTCAAATGGAAAAGTCACTGCGTCAAAATCGCGTCATAGCGGCTTAGTATAGAAACACTGATGCTAGGGTTAGTCATGTCAATGACGGGACTTCCAGTACTGAATACTAGCATGAAATGGTGGCTTAAGCCCAATAAGATGCCCTGAAGGCCACTTCACTCTGAGCTAGCCTACCCACCCCCCCCCCCCTCCCCCCATGGTCTGATACATAGCTGATGTGTTTAAAGGGAACTTGCAGTCAACCCAAACTGAAATAGTATATATACTCAGGTATCCTAATTCATGAGTGGCTCTTTTAAATCATGTGACAACAATTTTGTAACTGAATTTTCTAATTTATGAAAAACTGCCCCTTTGTTTACCTTGAAAATGCCACCTTTATGCTCTGAAACATTATGCATGATACTTGCAAGGGAAATGTGAGGAGATTTGTAATATTCAGTTCATGTGTCAAAGCACATGTAAGTTTGGGGCAGCAGATTTCCTTTAAACTTTAAAATGGTGAGAACCACTTTAATTGAACCATCGACAAACTGCCTCGGAGTTAGTACTGTACTGAAATAAGATCTCACAGCTCTTTAAGAGCATAATTTAGTCACCAAATTTGATGTTTTTAAAATAATTCTCTGTCAGGCAGTGAAACTCCCAAATCTCAATAGCATGCTGCAATTTCAGTAGAATGTTTGATGAAATACTCTTTTCTTAGCTTCTACAGTATATGCTTATCTGTGATGTCATCTAAGCATATTGATCAGGCATAGCTTTTGCATTTCTTGATAATGTTGATACCACAATATGGAATATTTCATAACTTGATTAGCTTTATCATAATAGATATGGAATAGCTTTACACCACCGACAGATCTGCATGGGAAACATCCAACATTAGGCAGTCATCTGCTTAGAGATCCAGACCCTATTTTTGGAACCATAAACTGTGTACACATTTGCTTCCTAATCCAATTCAAGTTGGTCCCTGCCTATATAGTTGATTGATTTCTGGTGACATCTCAGCCCTTCTTTCAGTAAACCAGAAAGCCAAAAGGCCTTGTGTTTCCTTGCTGTAGAAAATTTTGAGATTTTCTCAGATAACCTTTGACCTGTCTTTTGTGTAATGCAATGTATGCAGACATCAAGTACAACAGGTTTTGCAGTTTTCCCTCAGGTGAATTCAGGTCACCTTTGACTTCAATCCCCCCAAAGTAGGGTTGTTTCTCTCAGTCTGATTACTGTGTACTATACCTAATAGCTACTTCATATCCTATCCACCTACTTTGAGGGTACATCCCACTTATCCATTTGTGTCGAATGTGCACCCGTAACTCATACATGGGGCACACACAAAATTTCACTTCACACATATCTTATTACTGGTCATTTTATGCCACTGTGAACCAAAATCAGAAACCATAATACTGCAGATTTTTTGTAGTGCTTTCAGCTTCACAATTCTCTGATATTTGACCAATGAAGGCATATTTTGTAGCCATGCACTGGGCCATTTGTGATGAAAAAGTATTAAATGGGAGACATCCTGTTTACAAAGTTTTCAGTTTTGGACCTGTGGTGACCTCAAATGGCTTTTGATCTCCATCAAAAACAATAGGATTCTTCTTCTCAACATGACAAATCTATATCAAACATAAAAACTACTGTATCCATCATTTGCATTTTGAGATACGTTTACAAGCCATTCACAATCTTCTTGCAATCTTTACTGACCTCAGATGACTTTTGACCTCCAACAAAAACAATAGGGCTCTTCTACTCACAATGATCCATCTAGTACACACTATGTATGACAATTAGTGTCTATGCTTCCTCTCTTGCAATGTACAGTAATGTTTACAAAGTTTGTTTTTGACCTCTGGTGACCTCATATGACTTGTGACCTCCACCAATATCCAGCCACAGATGACTGAACATGTACACTTTGTGAAGTGTACAAGCTCTGGTGAAGGACATGAGTAACATAATGATCGATGGCTCACTAATAAATAAGGTACAAACAGCAATTTATTTTAAAACCCAATTTTGCTCACTGAAATTTGACAAATAATTTTTTCAAAAAATGACAATTTGGGGCAGTACAGTAGCTTTTGGAACTTGCAGGCAGTTGATGGAAATCGATGCCTTTAATTCCCTTGGCCCGAGAATGAACTAGAATTTAACATTAAGTCACTCTTAATAACCAAAATTGGTGACGAGGATGTCTGGAGTAAAACCTTAATTCACAATTTGGATAGAAAAGACCCTTGCTTTTTGTTTAAATTTTATGGCTCTTGACTTTTGAAATTAACAGTATGTTAGATGTCCTCTTTCTGAAGTGATTGATTCATGGTTCCATCATAAACATTTGTGTTGTGTATACTGCCACCTTCAATTCAAAACTTATTCTCTGGAGACTGCACATGCTGAACACTTAACCAAAATACAGAAGAATGAAAGAGACACATTAAAAAATATTACTGAAAAGTTGCATTCATTTTAATTTTTACCATCTACTGTAGACCTAGGCTATATTCGTTAACGATCAACTTGTGATACCTTGCGTAAAAGTAATTCTCCCTTTTCCCCACTGAATGCAGTATCAAGCATTTGTAAAAATGTTTGGGGACACAAAATGGCTGTATTACCTGTCTGTTTCTTCAGCCTCACTTGACGATAGGGAAGGCAGGTTCACTGATAAAAAATAGAGCCATCCTGTTGCTGCAGCAAAGCTCAAAGCAATAGCACCAATTGAAGTCCAGGCAGACATTTTCTCCTCCAAGCCTAGTTTATTAATTGCAAATTTTCTGTGCATACACTCTAACCACTTTTATACCGTCCACAACCTACAACTGGCTGCTTCATAACTCTTAGTGCTCCTTCATGAGAAGGCTGCACAATAACCCTTTGTGAAAGCTGCTGTGCAGCACAATTAGTGGATATGGCCTAAGTGCAAACCATATAGCCTATAGCCTAAATTAACTCAATGGTATTAATACGGGAATATTGGTAAGAATGTATATTTATGATGAGAAAAGCCCTATTTTTCGGGAGATTCCAAAATCTTGCATCAACTCTGTCAACAACACAACCGCTAATAACAGCACATCTGAGGTTCGAGGTGAAATTCCGCAGCAGTCACCTTCCTGAGCTCGATAACCTTTCGTCCATTCAGCACCAGTCTGAAGCTAGCACAGGATTCAGCACAGGATTCGCCTAGCATTCAGCACAGGATTCGCCTAGGATTCAGCACAGGATTTGAAGCTAGCACAGGATTCGCCTAGCATTCAGCACAGGATTCGCCTAGCATTCAGCACAGGATTCGCCGAGGATTCAGCACAGGATTCGCCTAGGATTCATAGACCAGCACAGGATTCAGCACAGGATTTGAATTTAGCACAGGATTCGCCCAGGATTCAGCACAGGATTCATAGACCAGCACAGGATTCGCCTAGCATTCAGCACAGGATTCGCCTAGGATTCATAGACCAGCACAGGATTCGCCTAGGATTTGAATTTAGCACAGGATTCGCATAGGATTCAGACATCAGCACAGGATTCGCCTAGAATTCATACTAGACCAGCACAGGATTCAGCACAGGATTTGAATTTAGCCTAGCACAGGATTCGCATAGGATTCAGACATCAGCACAGGATTCGCCTAGGATTCAGAGACCACCGCAGGATTCAGCACATGATTTGAAACTACTGTAGCAGCAAAGGGTTCGCTGTGGATTCAGACATCAGGGGACATACTAAAACGAATGCCAGCGAATGCCCACACTATACTGTTAAATTACGACGAATGCCAGCGAATGCCAATTCATTTGCACTAAAGTGGCGAATGCCAATAGACGTAGTGGTAAAAGCAACTACGGAAGCCTATAAAGAGCATAAGGCTTTTAGATAGTCTTGTTTAACATGCTCGTACGCCTTTTCTTGTTGCCGGTTTGCACAAACTGGCCTCAACTAGTACAAAGTAGGTAGTTTTAACATTTCAAGTTCACATTTATGGTATTGCGTTTTAATTACCCAAAAATTACAAGATGCTATACAGCAGTTCAGTGCAGTCCACGAGTAAGTCATGGTGTATATCTAGGGTGTATTAAGGTTTCGGAGCGAGCGCCATCTTTTTGGAATCTGCTGCACGGAGCGGACCACTAATTTTATAAATGTTCTTGAGCTTGAAAATGTTGCCTGTACAAATGAAGTCCCTTAGAAAATTTATGGGAGGTTGTTTCTGACTGTGTTACTTATAAAATATGATCAATGTTTCATATGGTTTTATAGGCAATGAGTTGCAATACAGAATGTGCAAAATTGAAGGGAATTCGACCAATTTTAATGCCATTTTTGGATGGTATTACTCCACTCTGTGTGAAATGCCGTCTCTGAGTAAGGATCAGGGCTGGAAACACGTACATATTACTCAAGCACTTCTAGCTCAAAATTCCAATGGTTATGGTATGTAAATTTGATAATGCCATAAAAGCCCACATTGTGAGCTTTAACCAAAGGGGTGGCTTGTCTAGTTTGAAAACTTCTACAAGGAACTACGGGGTGGGGAAGTAGGCTGATTTAGTGTATAAGTCAATGGGGCAAATAATTAGTGACGCGCTACCTGTAAGGTCTGCTTCGCAACTACATTTATGAACACTTTAATATTGAACGCAGTACCGTTCTCAAAATAACCATTTTCAGTTTATTTTCTAATATTTATAAGAAAGTACCTTATAGGAACAATATTCCAAGAACCGCACACTCTCTATAATGACAAGAAAGTGTCAGGGTCAGGGAATATATGAGATGCAAGAAGCTAATCTGGGACATCTCAGGAACATGGGCGGCGCCACAGGGGGGCAGGGCAGGCATTTGCCCCCCTATGGTTTTTTACCCCCAAAATAAAATCGTCTAAATAACGTTTTAAGACACATAATTTTTGTAGGGGGTGGGGTGAGGTGTAACAGTATCATGGGATAAAGTATTGTGATACATTATCCGTCGCATATAGGACATTTTCGGTGTAAATCCTCGAAAATTTTGCGCGCTTCGCGCGCGTTGTTTTCTCTGTCTAACTCATTGTACACCCGCCCCATACTGCAATAGTCCTTCGTGCAAATATTTGGAATGTTCGAGTATACACGCATTCATTATTTGCTATATAGCCTATCTTCACCCCCCTCAGAGCTTACACTTAGGCCTCTTCTACATCCCAGAAGACCCATGATTGAATTTCTCTCTGAGTTTTTTTTTTTTTTTTGTCTTTTAAGGGTAAATACCTAGTAGCGTAAACAATAGGGGGGCTAAAATACAGCATATCCCCTGGCGAGATTCTGTGAAAATTGCTGTCTATTTGAAAACAAGCAAAACATAGTATTCAACACTAAACTGACTGATTTGAGTGATTAGAAGTTAATTCAAATCCGTATTTGACCGACGTATTTATCAATATTCTGTAAATTCTCGGACTACGCGCGAATGTAGTATCTATTACGAATTCCATGGCTACCTTCACGACCGTGGCTCACGGAGAAGTAGGCCTACATCATATTTTAGTGTGTAAATCCAGTACGCATGGACCTACCAGCTCTAGTTGTACACTTGCCCAGCACATGCAGTGACATGTCTGTAGTGCAGTATCGTATCCAACCAGGGGAGGAGGAAAATCCAACCAGAGTAGGATTTCACTTTCGTGTACATTGTTCAATCATGTCACAGCAATCACAAAATGGTTAAACTGGTACACAGGGAAGGTTATACCGGAGGAAGAGTAACAGTTCCGTGAAAGTGGGAAAATATATATAAGGCGTATAACTTATCTAGATGTCTTCAGTGCAATTTGAAAGATCTGGGAAGGGCCATTTCTTGCGATCTGGGAGCTGTTTTGGCAAAAATTTTATCTGCACAGTCCGCGCCAGCCAATAGAAATCATGCAACATATCAAGATGGCTTCAGTGCAATATGAAAGGTCTGAGAAGGACCATTTAATAGCGATATAGACTGCCATTTTGGCAACATTTTAAACGGTACGCTCCGTGCCAACCGTTAGTGGCGCTCCGCTTCTATACCAACGTAACTAAACGCCGTTCACACGCTCATGTCTGTCAGTCGTCACGTATCAAGTATCGTACGGTTCAAAACTGCCTCCAAGATCCCGAGAAGTGCCATTTCATGCAGTCTGGGGGTCTGTAGGGCGAATTTTCTTGTACGCTTCGCACCAAACTATGATAGCGCTCCGCTTCGATGGCAACTTCCATTCTGCGCCCCTCCCCCAATAGCCAACACAAATCGCCGCCCTTGCCCGTTTGTTATGTAATCGTCGACAATAAGTGCAACAAAATTGGAAAACTGTAGTCGGCCAAAAGTAAAGAACTTTGGATTACTTACCTAGAAACTAGATTTCTCGAGAAAAAATATGACTTCAAAAGATGCAAAATATTGTACCAGATTGCGTCTAAGGCTTCCCGGTAATCGAAAAATCTTTCACACCCCCTCCCCTTACCCCTCCCTCTGAACCTCGGTCACTCATCTCATGCCTGGGGCGGATGCAGTCGCACCCAAAAAATTCAAGAAAAAAGTCAAAAACGTTTGTTAAGCTATAGTATGAGGAGGGGACAGGATGCAAGTACGCTGTATCTTCGGTCTATGTCCGTCTCCTATACGTTTCTTTGCCTGTGTTTTTTCGTTTCTTCAGTTAAACGTACGTTACCTATCCGTTCATTGTCAGTTCTATTCCTTTACGCTTCCGTTACTTATGCGTTAGTGTCCGTCGAACATTCGGTACAGGTACTGTACTTCTACGTTTCATCCGTTTGTTGTCCGGTAATGATCCGGTGAGCAAATAGCAATCACCGGAGACGAACGGATACTAACGGAGAAGTTCAGTATGAGAAACGCACGAGAAATGATAAAACGGAAGCTTAACGGATAAGTAACGGATACGTATGGGGGACCTTTTTCGGTCGACGTCCGGTCCAAGTTTTGTGCATGTTCAAAATCTCTCGCCGTTCATACCGGACGTTCCCGGTCATGAAACGAAGTCGGCGGAGAACAGGAGACTAAACGGATACTAACGTACATCAACGGAGTGCCATTTTGGGTCTTCGTTTCCTCTCCGTTATTGCAATCCGGTGAGGTGTGACAGGCGGGCGCTTAAAGACTGACGTGTGTTATGGTACGGTATCTCCCTCCCTCCTCCCTCTCCCTCCCTGGTGACGCCATCCCAACCAATTATTTATACCTCTGCCTGTGAATCCATTCTTAAGGTTTAAGTCCAAATTTTACATAAATAATACTGCAATGAAATGAATTTCAATCAGTTTTGTCTCTTATCCCATACATGCACGTTTCACTTTAGGAGTTTATTTAAAGTGGACCTGAAGTGTAGAATTATAAGAATATATATTTTAGACATTGGAAACGAATTTCACTCATCCAACTCTCATTTTCATAGCTCACCCTGTTGCTGAGATATGAAAAGTTAGAATTTATTCACTTTATTTGAAATAGTCGATAGCGCAATAATTTGAGATGATCTTCTTGTAAAGCTCACATTACGGTACTTGGTTTTGTTTCCTCTGGAAATTGAAATGTTTAAATAACCTTGCAAAACTTACTGCTGTACGGAGAGGTTTTTTATAGTCAAGTCACCCTATACCAGTGGGAAAGTGATCACATTTTGGCACAAGGTGCAGAGGCTTTCGAAAAAATAAAGAAAACAAAGAATGTAATTTGAGTAGTACAAGAATGACATTACAAATTATTGCGCCATCTACCATTTTAAATTAAATAAGCACCAACATTTTATATATCTCAGCTCAGGAATTCCTGTAAAGATGGCAGTTAGACCATTTGGATTCATTTTTCAAGCTTTGTAACATATGTTTTTGAATTTTTAGCCTTTAGGTACACTTTAAATTTATCTAAAATTTGGCAGTTCTTTGTAGACGAAAAAAAATGCATTTTCTATGCGCGTTTCTTTCAATATAAAAAGTTGATTTAACTGTATTTTCAAAGCAAAGTGAACTCAAAGCAAGCTGGAGTGATTTCACATTCTCACATTGATGAGCAGTTCTCCCTTTTCTGTGCCTTTCAATCGTGTTGACTTACAGACCCTTAAGGGTGCAATTTGCAAAATTTCAATATCTCCTATGCATATTACGTAATGATACCATACGATTATGAAGGGCACTAAATCGGATTTAAACTTAATGATATACATCAATCAGTCTATCAATGTGAGGAAATGACGTCACTCCTGTTTGCGTAAAGTTTACTTTAGCTTGCAAATTTGGTTACATCACTGGTTCAAAAACTCGAAAAACTATAGGTAAAAATTGAATGTTATCTCATAAGAGTTATGATTCCTCTCCCTTTTATAAAATTCAATTTTGCGTATAACCCTTCCTCAGTGATTCGGCTTTTCTATAAGCAAGAAAAAAATTACATGATGAGGATTAATTTTTTCTCATTAATTAAGAAATTGCAGACATGAGATCCATATTTCAAGGATGAATACATACAGTTTAGAACACTCGGGAAGTGCCGTTTCCGGGCATCTGGAGGGTTTGCAAAGTCAAAATTTTCTTGAACGCTCCGCGCCAACTGATGGTGGCGCTCCGCTTAGAAATATGTATTACCATTTTTCATAGATTTCTGTTTTTCTCCTTAATTGAGAAACTGCAGACATATGATCCATATTTCAAGGCTGGGTACATGCAGCTTAGAACACTCGGGAAGTGCCATTTCCGGCCATCTGGAGGGTTTGTGAAGCCAAAAATTTTCTTGTACGCTCCGCGCCAACCGATGGTGGCACTCCGCTTAGATAGTTTTGCTGCACTCAGCCCCCCCCCCCCAATATTTTTTCGTTCCGCCGCTCCTGCTGCATAGTTGAAGCGTCTCATTCAGTGAGGGGCCGATTTTCACTGACAGACAACCAACCCTTCTCACAGTTCGTATTTATTTTAGAAGAAAAAGTTTTTTTGAGAGAGAAAAATAAAGTCCAAGAAAATGAAAACGCAAAAAATGCAGGTTCTGACACGGAGGGGGGGGGGGGGGTAGGGTGAGTCTCGGAAGTCTTCAATGCCTGCACCCTCCAATTAATAAAGCTGGGTCCGACCCAGAATGCTTTGCCCCCCTATCGAAAAACCCTGGCGCCGCCCCTGCTCAGGAATAATGGAGGACGCACTTAACAATAATCGCAAACGTAGACTTACCAGGGGCAGGGGGGTGCACTGACTAGTAGCAGAGAGCTGTAACTCACCACTAGTTCTTTGATCTTATTCAAGACTACCAGACTTACGTACAGTAATTGTAGTGTAGCTTTGTGGAATGTAACTATTGAAGAAACTGGGGTGATTTCGGGTCCTTATTGAAGAAACTGTCCTCTTTCTGACACTTTTTCCTTTCTTTTGCTCATGTTTCTAGTCAGGGGCGTATCCAGCAGTTTTCAATAGAGGGGGCGCAAGTTTTGATTGATCGCTGTCCTGAGTTAGGGGTATGAGGGGAGGAGAGTACTCTCTCTTCTGGAAAATTTTTGCTTTTGGAAGAGGGCTGAGACGAAAAATTGTGATATACTTGACACATTTCCAAACATTTTCTCTTTCTGCCTCAACTTTTTTCACGCATGACGGCCAATAGGATGGGCGCGCGCCTGTATGCGCCACTGCTGGTGCAGAATTTGCCGACTCAACGGCAGATTACTACATTACCATAAAAGAGAAACTCCTGTAGTGAACAATGAGACTGCAAAAAGCCCTATGTAGCTTTTTTCTCCCCCCCCCCTTTTTCTCATTCTTCTTCCCTCTAACTTCCTTCGTTTGCACTTCCCTCTTTCCTTCATTTTGCCGACTAGTGCAGGATTTTGCCGACTACGTGGATGAATGGGGGGGGGGGGTATCACACCCCACACCCTCTCTAGAAACGGCCATGAGTGTAAAGCAAAAATGCTCCAAGCTGACCGCTTATATGTAGTATCCAGTAAAAGAACCATGGAAGACAATGTATAATATCACAGAATTTCGAAAATGGAGAAAAAAGTACACAAAAGAATCATCTTTAAGGGTTGCACCGTTGAGCAAGACAATCACATTGTATCCTTTTATGTTAGTCAGTACTCTAATTGAGGGAGGTGCCACATGTAGAAGGAGAAATTCTCATGTGATTTTTCTAGTCCAGTTTTTCATGAGGAACAAGAATATATGAGGTAAAAAGGCTGTAACCTTGTATCGTTATTACATTAAGCTAAGGCTTACGTAAAGGTAAGGTAAAGGTAAAGCTAAAGGTACGTACGTGGGCTGCCAGAATTTGGTTATTTATAGGGGTGGGGCACAAAAAATGACGCTTTAATACCACACAAAGTCTGCGTTAATCGTACTCTTTTTGAGCTTCCCTGAAATGGTATACAGCACGGGGGTCCTTTCCTTGTCACTACATAAAGACATGTCGGGGTGGGGGTGCAGTCGTAGGGAAGGGATTCCCCATCCACTTTGAGAAATTTTTGTTTCAGATGTAGTATTGTTTAGCAGTAAATGGTGCTATCGTTGGGAAATTCTTAGAACCGATCATGCATTCATGGAAAATGTCCATAATCTAGCCACTTTTCCTTAAGTGGAAGAAGAGAGTACTTTACCTAAGAGAAGTGTATGTTGTCAAGACACCGCCTGAAGCCGCCCTTTTGGCTACTTTGCTACCTTCTATTTGGTAAAGTTTTTGCGCAAAAACGAGTGCATGGAGTCCACATGAACCCTGTAAGACTATTACGAAGCTTCTGTTACATTCAGTAATCACTTCACTATAAATGATAGTATATAGTATGACTCCGAGCAGTAGCATACTGGGGTGCCTCAAGTGGGGGGGGGGGGGGTGGATGAAAGTACGGTAAATGTACCGACAACATATAGTCAATGTACCCATACTTTTTCAAAGGGTTATCACTTAACAAGTCACCCCTCGCATCCGTGACCCACTCCTACATACGGGGGTGGCGCCAGGATTTGCCCGACGTAGGGATGGGGGAAGACAAATAATTTCACCATCGGGGGCGACAGAATTTTCCCGACAGCAGACCCGGCCGTGTCAGCGACCACAGGTTCCGACAGCCATTATACCGAGGGGTGGTGAGAAGTAGATATGAAGGAACCTGTCTATTCCATGACATTGCAGGGCATATTTTGCATATTATCACTTATTACTTTAAGAGCCGATTTACGCACTGATAGTGTTCTTTTGAGCCTGAATCGTGAAAATGCAAAGCGCGGGAAAATTTTTAGCAGGCTTACACTAAAAACAAAATAGCCAAACTTTCTCTGTTTGTAGCTCACCAACTGACCCTACGGCATGAAACACATTAGATAACAGTAACTAGCTTTGCTTTAAGATGAAATTTACCTCAACATAACCTGTGTACTCTGCATACATGTTACTTGGTAAGGTTGATAGGACTTATGCTATCTAGCCATTTGGGATGGAACTATTGAAGAAACGATAGTGACCATAAAGCGCGCATGGTGCCCTGAAAATTTTGGGTTATTACTAGAGAAATTATCCTCTTGAGAGCAAAGACAGGTAAACCGTCAGGGGACTAGTCGCCGTTCACACTGGGCGGATGTACCGACAAGATCAGCAGATGTACAGACAGACCATCCCAAAATCTCAAGTGAGGGGAGAGGCGACCGCCCCCTGCCCCCTTCAGTCACGCTAGTGACTCTGAGCACTTCGCAAATATCGTATTTTTACTAATTTTGGACGAAACCCCAGCGAATAGATTCCAGCAATGGGGAATGTGACTGAGGGAGAGTATAGTTGCAAAGAGGTGATATTAGACATAGCTGATAGATATAGCAAAGGGGGCCAAAGACTTACTTACTAGTGCGTTTTAGAATAATGCTTCTTCATTGTATGTTTATTAACAACATACTTTTAGTGGAGTTCAAAATTGAGAGTACGAGTACGAGTACATAGACCAGAGTACGAGTATGAATACGAGTACATAATTTCCGGAGGGGAGGACTTGCGCTATATTTGAACTGTATTTGAAACCGAATTTGAAACGTATTTATCTAGTTGACACAATATAACACATTACGGGGTCTTAGGTCAGGACCGGTAAAGATTGCAAGAGAATTCCCCAGCAGCTGAAGCTGCCCTCGAAGTAGGCGAGTAGACGACCGTGCTTCAGGGCAGGATGCGCTCCAAGGCAGGTACGTGCAGCCGCGTGTGACTTCTCATTGCAGTGGCCAAATTGTGGGGCAGCTAAGCCAGTTCCGAGCCGCTCGAGAACTAGGAAAGACGTGCGAGAGCGAAGCTCTCGCCTGCTGCCCGGCAGCCGCCAAGGCTACGTTTGTGAATGTACAAAGCAAGGGAGCACACACACGCAGAGAAAACATTAAGATAACCTTATCCAAGAGAATTTCCATCTTGGTTTCGGCTATACAAGGTATTTGATCAGCGCCCGCCGTACTTATGTCTCCTTAAACTTACAGAAACATACTGGATCTGGGTCACAATATAAGGCAAAAGCGAGAGATATTGGGCCCATAAAGGGTCCAATGGCCACTCTGTCCACTAATATCTCTGCAGCATATGAGGGGGGGGGGGGAGTTGCCTCATTTTTCAAAAAAATTACTGCGTGAAAATCAAACTCAATGGATGACTTCTCAAATATCGGGGAGACACGTCCACCGCCCCCTCTTAACTCTTACTTAATGAATTGCTTTATATGCAAACTTTGTATCTCTGTCTAGTCTCTATTTGGCGTATATAGACAAAGCTAGCTTTGTGACCTGCTATGTTTTTATTTTGCTCTTTGCAATTTCTCTCATCAAAGCCTGAGATCTTCCCCTGTAACATATTGTCCGACGTGTTTTAAAGATCAACACAATGAATAAAACATTGGGAAAGATGTTAGTAACATGGCATCCTAACTCACTTTCGGTTTCGCGAACCTTCGTTCTCGCGGACCTTTGGTCTCATGGACCTTCGGTCTCGCGGACCTTCTGTCACGTGGACCCTAATTCCCTGTCGGTCTCGCGGACCTTTGGTCTCGCGAACCTTAATAAACGTAAGATTACACGTCAACTAAGTTGCAGTTCAATGCAATTTCGGTCTCGCGGACCTTCGATCTCGCGGACTTCGTTCTCGCGGGAACTTAAAAAAAAAAACCCGAGCTGACCATTGTGTACGTATGCACATCCATAGGTTCTGTGTATGTAATAGTTCCGCTTTCTCGAGCGTTTGGATACATAATAGCACCACGCGAATTGGGACAGCTATGTCGCAACTCTCTCAACATATATGGCACTGACGTGTTATATATGCGACTGCCCTCTATCTGTAAGATACTTAAAGGACTTTTGTACCCAAAGTGATTCAAATGCGAAGGGACATTTCATTCGGTTGATCTGAGTAGTATTTGGTCAAAAATTGGCTTATTATTGGAAACCCTGTCGTCCAATCCTTGACCTTGCTGGTCAGTTAAATACTTACCACTCTCATTACCAGGCCACCTCCATGCTCAGAGAGCCCTACCGAATGTCCCCTTTGCAAGCATATGTCTCGAGTGACCAGATCTGAAGAATCGGTGATCACATTTCAGTGGATTTCGTGGTTTCGAAAATGTCTTATTTCATCGTGCATCTTTCAAACCTCCCGATACAATAAAGAGAGCTGTGCTTGTTGTTCGAACAATGCAATAGAGGTTGAATTTGGTTTCAATGATAAGAAACACTTATGCATTCATTATCAGGCGCGTATGCAGGAATTTTGTTCCCCTGGGGGGGGGGGCACGACCATCTAAACAGAGCGCCACCATGATTGGCGCGGAGGGTTCTCATACCTCCCAGATGGCCGGAAATGGCCCGTCTCATGCTTAAACCAATTTGGTTAGAAACTGAGCCGTAAAACCTCATCTAACTAACTAACCCTTCCCATGCTTACTTGAAAGTTATAGAAACCCCCTTTTTCAATCCCATATAATCCGTTTTACCTTTGTAAATTGTATGTATTAGTTTCCATGATAACAGCGGTAATAGAAGAAAATAAAAACAAAATAAACCGAAGGTATAAAATACAGTAAATGTGGATATTTAGTCTTAGTTATTTCAACCATACCGTTAATACTCAGAAAAGACAAGAAATTATTTCAGTTTCTTTCCGTAGTTGCATAGTATAACATTCATTCCAGGCATGTGTGTCATGCTCTTTCCTAAAGTGTTATTCCTAGGCCAAAAACAAGTTGCGTTGTTGTACTGAGAATTTAGAGAGGGATGAGAAACCCCTTATCGAAAATTGCAGAGTGAAAAATGTGTCAAATACAATATCAAACAAGAGATCTTCGTGTCTCAAGTTCATTTTAACCTCTTCTTTCTTTTAAAAATGTTCACCATTCTTCACATAAGCTCGAACCACAAAAAGATACAAAACTGCGTTTCCTTCAAGTAAATAACTCGATTAGAATTTTCAATGTTCGCCATGTAAGATTGACAACGATTAGTACAAACTTCCGTCATTTTCTTACGTTCTTTACTTTCCGTGTCCACCTCCTGGTTTGCCGTATGTTGAACCGAAATCGCGCGATGTAGCAAGATTGTCCTACTACGTTATGGGTGCACAAAAATTGGGAGCGCTTTTCGTTAAATTGTAGATTTCAGATTATTAAACTTTAGATGCCTTTACAAGATACACTAGAAATATTAACATTCTTCGCGAAATAAACAGTGTAATATCTTCAGATAGCATGAAAATTGGGAAGGAATGGGATGAATATTTCTACGGTAGCCTGTACTAGACCTGAGTGCTGCGCTCGCTCAGGGTCTCCCACCTGCCCCAATATTTTGGTTACGGACAGAATATCCTTCACCACCCCTTCCCAAATATTTGATAATATATTAATCATATTTATGAGAAGGAGACAACTACTTAAATGTCACGTGATCCGCTCGCACCGTTGAGAAAATTCATGGCAACGAATTATATCAGGTGCATGGAGAAAATTAATGTGAAAATATTCGTGTATATACCGATCGAGTAATAGCATAGAAACATCCTTGTACGTTTTCGTAGAATTAATGTATCCCAATGAGTTTAGGCAACGTGTACATCACTGCGAACAGTCCTCCTCCACCCATCCATCTCCCAAACCCACCCAAGCCCCAAACCCACCTACCATCCCATCACAAACCCTCGGAGTCCCTTCCTAGTATAACCGTCAAAGACAAATTTGCTACGACTTCATATTATTTCACATTTAATAAATTCTCAACCAAAAAGTAAGAAGCAGAATTAAAACTAAATTTTAGTCATAAGAATAATATTACCTTTAGACTACGGCAGTGCTATCGCCAATGTACTACCAGAGTTTCGACTGAGTAATTTTTTTGTGCGGCAAGTCAAGTCAACCACAGCTATTTAAGCAGCTCGGTTTAAGTCACTAACTCAACCCCTTGGGTTATTTCAATTGGGGGTATTCTCTATAATTGGTAAAGTCAGGAAGTTTGAAAGTGGTGCTTCCTCGGGTCGTAGCTTGATTACAATTTTGGGCACGTATTTCAACTTGGTAAAATTAGGGAAACATCCTCGTCTGATGACCATGATGACACTTTACGTCACTTACATCAAATTTTTAAAATTTTCAATAATCCATCAGTAGATGTTCTATCCTACGAGGACATTTCTATCGGCCTGAATCGAAGTTTAATTGAAATGAACGCTGATGGAAGACAACAGCAAGATATCGCAGAGTTTTTTAGCTGTGTTATCACAAGGTTATTTACAAAGAATTTAATAGACAATAAAATAAGTATAAAAGAAACAAGATTTTGCATGAATGTTGCAAGTCGCTTCGCCAGAGTCTTATATCCCCCTTGTAGCGAGCCCAACATTTTTTCCATGTCGTCCGTCCCCGTTACCTTGAAAAAACCTAGTTTGCAAACTTGTTTGGACGATTTCTTTATCGATGACTATTTTGAAGATTACAAGTGCGACAATAAAGATTGTAAATCAGACATGTCAATGACAAATAAACACATCCTTCGTGCTCCACGCTTCCTCATCTTAGAATTAAAAAGGTACACGCATACTGATTCATGTAATGCAGCTGGTTTTATTGTTAAGGATACCACTCCACTTATATTTCCCTCCGACTTGAAAGTTATGTTAAATTGCAATGACACTCATAGACAGTACAAAATCATATGTGTTGTGTGTCATATCGGTAACACACTTACATCGGGACATTACTTTTCTTTGCATTTTCACGACCACAACAGAATATCAAAATGTAACGACGAGGACGTATCTTTCACCACCTTTGATGATATACAGGACGTTTTACAGACTTCTTCGTATCTAGTGGCTATGACTCTCACAGACAATGACAGTGGCACCGGTATGACCTCCGGGAGCATCCTTAGAGGAGATGACGAAGGACACGACGACTTGACCGACGACAACTCTAAACATGGAGATAGACAAACCAGGGATTCATCAATCGGACACACTAATCAGGGGGCAGTCAATAAAACTACCCCGCCAGGGCCATCTTTCGACCAACCCAGCCAGGCCTATAGTACACATGCAGATCATTTGTCAGAATCATCAAGTGACCCCCTGAGGTTGATATAGGTCTTTCTGATGAAAGCAACATTCCATCAGAGCGTAGTTTTGTTTTAGACGAAGCCAAACGTCGTCATGTTACAACCAAAAACAATGTTAACAAGGTTGACAATTCTTATGATTCTGTTTTAGAAATAGCTAAAAAGGTCTGGTCTGCTTCCAAAAGCCATCTTCCGTTTTCTCGTGCTCTTACCGTATACAGGGAACCAGTAACTTGGGTAGATTTGATTCGCATTTTACCGAAAACAGAATCTTACTTCACAAAACATAGGAACGTATTGTATCCAGACAACATACCGGGTTGGCTTTCAGACAGTTTCATTGAAACGTATAACAAAGCTTTAGTCAACAAAGGAAATGAACACGTTGGGAACGTTTATGGTTATCTCCCCTTTGGTACGATTGGCCTAACGCGAGCTGGGTGGAAATCCCTTATGACACGTCGTCAAAATATTTCGTCTTTCACTAGAAACGGACAAGTCTCTAATATAATTACGGTTCCAATAAATCGTTCCAATCACTACGTTTTATATGTAATCGATCAATCAAGGAAAGTAGTTAGACTTTTCAACTCATTAATTGGTACAGAAAGTTACATGGAAGTGATGTATATGCAAGAGTATTTCAGATCATTATATGATAGAGGGCTTATAAGATCTAAACCAGATATAGTAATTGAAAATGGATGGTGGAAAGTACTTAACGAACCATTTGTTTCTCAGCCTGACAGTTCAAGTTGTGGCGTTTGTTGTTGTTATGCAATACGGCACGTCTGTTTAAATGAGAGTATACCACCGATGGCCAACGAAGGTGATATGGCAATGTGTAGGCGACAGTTAGTCAGTTCGGTGATAAATCTGTCAGAGTGGCGTAGTGATGATCTGCTGTGATGAATGAAATGTGAATACATTTTTAAGAGAAATGCAGTCATTCCAACTTGAATTAGTGTATCCGGTGTAATATTTCATGAATGGTTCTTTTAAATCGTGTGGCTAATTTAGTGTCATTGAATTGTTAAATTCTTATAGAATGATTCCTTATTTTACCTGAAATATGCTATTCAAAAAGTATGTTTTGAAACATAATAAAGATACTTAAAAGTGAAATAAGGGAAGCTTTCAAAGACTCGGCTGACGTTTTAAAGAGGGATTTGCATCACCCCAAGTATTACTTTTACTTAGTGGTAAGCCCCGCCCATAATTGTCTTTACTGCTTCTCCTTGTGCAGACACAAACATAGTTCACTGCTCAAGGCCACATCCTGGTGAGGATAAAGACCCTATGTGTAATCAAAACATTCTCTGTGCATGCTGTGTAATATGAGCTGCTCTGCATGTTTTGAATTTTGTAACTCTGATGTCAATGAAAGAGTAGTCACCAACTGAGACTTTTGCTTACCCCCAACTAAAAGTCATACTTGGGGTGATGCAAATCCGTCTTTAAACAACATTTGGGGTGGTCGTTTCTTCTGTTTAAATCCGTTGTATAGGAGGAACATTTTGTAGTAGTTTCACGTAAGAGAGGAGAAATCATTACATGTCATCTAAACCTGCGCAATAACGCCATCCCTACAGACGCAACTTTTTGTCAAGAGCAAATAATTTTCTTAAGTTCACAGGAAGTGATGCCAAGTAATGGAATTGCATGACAGTTCTTCTATTACTCTTTGATTAGATACCTTGTCGTTCTTTAAATTTGCCATACTTTCGCAATGTCAAGTGTTTGTGTTCATAGTGTAAAACTGTTCAATACTTATGGAAGAGCGAACGAAGTTACGAAATATTCAATAAAATAGTGTCAACATTAAAAAGATACAAACACTACGTAAAAGCAATGTGCACAGATGACATATCAGATTTCATATCATACCTGGCGAAAGCGGAAAAGGTAGGCCTATATTTCTTCAAGAATGTGTATCTTCCAAATGCAAGGTGCTATTGAAATGGGCCTTTCAATGTCAATGCAGAAAAAATGTTCTGTTTTGCTTTTAAATATCAAAGTTGATCACGAGAACATACTTTTAAATATTAGAACAAAGAGAGAATAGACCATTACAGTGTAATAATTACAAGGGGTACTAATAATATAACCAGGGAGCTGTTATTTGGATGGAGATAGAACGTAAAGTTTAATTTATGCTAATACTTTAAGACCCACTAAATCGAGGGGAGATTACCAACGATAAGCCGTTTATTTTGAGCAAAGGCATTTTTCCCTTTGTTTGGTGGCTCCAATTTGATGGCACTCACCTTGCGATATCATTCAAGTCACGTAATCCTTTAACAAGTGACCTGCGCAGAACAATACTTTGATGTGTAGGTTTGCGCCGCCAACATGTTTAGAGCAGGTGTTAATTAACTCGAAACGGCTGTTCAGTTGAATTTAAAAGAATGCAGTTAGCCCCTTCTCATACAAGATACCGTATGCAAATGAGTTGACGAGGTATAAGTCTAGCTTTTGTTACAACAATATGAAAAGTTTCCGGAAGTTTCCAGAAATAACCAGATATAGATTCTTGTTCATATTTCAACATAAAACCTAACTGATATACTGTCATGCGCGTCGCCGAGCGTCGAAAGATGCAATATTTTTCATTTTCCTTGGCGACTGGCAATGCTGTGGCAGTGGAGGAAAACCCTCAGTCTTACTGTAGATTTAGCAGACGACAAATCCCTTTTGTGTTAACTTCCTAATCCAGTGTAAGTCTTATAGAAATGTCAAGAAAGATACAAGGGATGGATTACTGAGTGACCTTGGCGGTACAAACCTCACTTCAAAGCGATCTATCTCCATCCAAATAACAGCTCCCTGATATAACTGTTTGGGGGAATTGTATTACCCGATCACAATGGTCCTCATAATTATGAAAAGTGCACCAAAGTGAAATAAAATGTAAGTTAAACCATCCACTATTCTATCGTGTAGAAATGTGAAGTTTGGATAAATGAACTTTGATCTGGTTTTGTGCATTATGGGATGACTTCATTGTTAGAGTCTCGAGGATCAAAGCATGTATTGTCAATACGTTAATGCAAACGCATTACCAGACAAATGTATTTGCGGCAACGAATTAATCGTTACGTCGACAGTGGCGGCTACTCGACGGTTTAAAGGGCAGTGCAACCCTGGTATGGCTAATGAGGGTGAAGATTGAATGTAGGGTAGTGGTGATTGCGTTTTAACAGTATCGACTTGCCAGTCTTTCGTAAAATATAGGCGAATTACTTTACATTGGTCATTTATTCCCATATTCATTGTAAATAAATATTTGAGAAGATATGTATGTACTAATATAACATCAATATGTAATAGGTTGGTAAGTCGCTAGCAATATATCCCGTGTTTTGCAATGATATAAGGCGGTGGCTTCATGTTAAGCATTCGTCTACAAGTGAAGTGTACGTGATATCACACACGTTGCAACAAGAACAAGGGGACCCCCCACCAACACTACCACCGCCAAAAAGATGAAATCAGTAGTTTTTCACATAAAATTACCAATAGAGGGGGAAAGATATAAGATACTACATCATTTGACATGTTAAATCCTAAACTTAGTAAAATTTTCTCAAATGGGAGGGAGTCTCCCCCTTTTCATACCTTTTAGACGAAGATTACGCTGTGCCGGTGTCGTCCTTCACAGCCCCAGTTCGTGGTTCTGGCTGGCCACGGACCAGAATGACACGAAGCCAATACCAATCTCAGCCATGCGAAATGCCGGAGACGGCGAGATAGATTCCAAGTGGAAGTATAAGGGGTTATATCAAAATGTGTGATGTTGTGACAATCATGCTATCTACAAATTTTATGCTAGCGACTTTTAGATAGATACCGCTCATGGTCATTTATTACGGGCCTGCATGGAGCATAACCTACAATCATCAGAAAGAAATGCACAAATACAAATAGCAAGTGCAACGGGTAAATTAATGTTTGATGTTTCAAAGTATGATAAAATGCAGAGAACGCGTTCCATGCCTGTTGGCCGTGGACTGAAAGTTGCGGGCTTAAACAATGGGCAACCTTGTGAGCACTTTAAGGAAGAGACCCCAACCCACGCATCCTCCATATGCAGTCATGAGTAGCATTTGTTAAACGTGTATTTTTTCGTGGGAGAGGTTTGCAAAGACATCATGTTGTAGTGAGTGCGCTATACAAGTGTGTTCACACCCTGCCATAAAACTGTTGTAGTCATGTCAGGGATTCCGCCAGAAACTAAAAAAAAAGGGGGGGGGGATTTATTACTGCCAAGCCATCATTTCGAATTGATGCTGTCCTTGTCCAAAGTTACAAGTGGGTTCTGGGGGGAAAACGCTTGCTTCACGGCCCGTGTAAGGTTCAATTTGAAGGGTTTCGAAGGCTATTTGTTTATGTAACTTCAAATATTGCTGCAAAAGTGTCCTCTTTTTAGGAAACCACAAAATGGACAATTTATATTTTATGGAAATGAAAAGGGGGATTTTACCCCTTCTTCTCTGGAAAGGGGGAAATCCCCTCCTTTACCCCTCTTGACGGAAACCCTGAGGGTATATATTGTTTTACTAATACCATAGCCTGTGATAAGACCGTGGCAAATCCAAAGGGGTTGTAGAAGATGGGGACACAAATAAAAATGTAACCTACGTATGTCAGTGTACAACTTAGCGTGAAATAAATTTCATGCGTTTTTATGTATATTTCGTTCATTTATTTTGCTTAACTTTGACTCCTTACTTGTATCATAGAGTATATGGGATATGTAAATGCGTGTATTACACATTTTGAACAATCTGATGTATAGTCTGTGCCTGGGTGCTGAATCACAAAACAAACAAAACATAGTACCTTTAACCGTAATGGTGACGGTTCCGTGCTTGAATCCCGAAGGTTATATGTAATGTGCATTTCGAATGGCAACCCCATAAAGAATTGTAAAGTAACCATAAATACAACTATTATTTTAGCAAAGCACATGGCGATTCGTTTATCAAAATAAACGGTTTCAAAATTGATCAGTTATTCTTTCTTTTTTAACATGTGACTTTCTGAGAATGACCGTGAATTTGGCGATTGTTAGCATTTAACATGGGCCAATGATGAATGCTGCGGACAGGCCCGTAGCCCGAATAACCAGTTTTGCCGGGGTGCACATTGATGTTGTAGTTTTGCCGGCCTGGGGGAAGGGTCTAAGGGGTGGGTGTCCTCTTCCCCTTCGAAAATTTTTGCCTATTTCAAGGATTCTAGATGCAAAACGGTACGAGACTTTCCATTTTTTTTCTCATATTTGTATTCCACAAATGTTGGTCAAATTTTTCCTCCTCCTTGCAGTGCAAGAACTTTTAGTAAAAATGTTTTGGGGCTCGTGCCCCCGTGGCTACGTGCCTGGCTACGGAGAATCCCCGTTTTCGAGTTAGGATTCTGTAATCGCCTCTTGAGCGAATTTGCTACAATAAGATCTTTCACAAAGATTTGGTATAAAAATTTAAATATTCACTCTCTTTGTCCTGTTCCCAAAAAGTGTTGGGGTCAACAGTATTTTGGCGCTGGTGGTAACTGGTGGTAGGCAAAGAATGGAGTTGGGGGAAGTATGTACAGGCGTTGATTCTGCAAACTGTATACCTTTGTACATGAGCTGAATACAGAGCGGGGAAAGTCAAATGCTATGAATGGGGGAAAATACGAAGCCATTGGCGAAACCACTTCACTTCATCGTTCTGTCGTTGCATATTTTGGCGATGGATTCTGAGACTGACAGTGGAGGGGAGAAGATGGGTTGAGTTAAGCCACCAAACTTAAAAAAAAAACGGGGGGCACTCGTTTCCTTATGGTCGACGCACATAGTATGGGACCATAAATGTATGCACAAACTGAGCAACCTCCCGACTCCAACAATACAGTGGTCTCGTCGTACCCTAAGGATGATCGCCATCATCCTGTTTTATTATCATGTAAAGTAAGTTTTTTTTTACTCTTTAGTAAGATTTAAAAGCCTAAAAACATTGGCTTTGTAATGATCAGTTATTACAGTTTTTTCAATCGTGTCATATGAAAAAAACATTTAACACTTTTTATGTTTTAATGAACTGTCTAAGCTGGGTTGAACTTCCTATATTGATACCATCACATCAGGTTTGAGGATGTTTGTCAAAGGCTATTTCATCGCTCGTGAAACACCAATTTGGGACTGTTCATGAACTCTACCGATTTTCTGCGACAGTGATATTCAAACACTGCATTAAAAAAAAAAGAAAACACAAAAGAAAAAATACAATACATGAGTCAATTATTGTTTGAGGGAGAAAAATCTAGTTTTCCAGTGTGCGAAATACAAGTATGATTTTACCGGGGGTCAAGACTTTTCTCTTAGCTCTTGTCTGAGCTAACTACCCTAAGAGTTCCCACAGGAACTCTACAAGACTGAAACTATTTAAACAGCACTCTTGGAAGAGTAATTTTTGTAAACACAAAACATACTAGTTTCTTCAGTTATCCCGTCCAATTTGCTAAAAGCATCTCCTACCGTAACCGTAAGAGGCCCAAAATGGCAAAATAGGGTAACAAATCAAAAATCCCTTCTTCTGCAGAGAGTATAGAAAGTTTTCCAGAACCCTGAAAAGGGAGAAACTTCGTGTAAGATCTCATTCCAAAGGAACTGTACAGCCATTAGAGGTCAAATTAAAACAGCTGAAAATAGTCTGAAGGCGGAATAAACCGAACACCGTACTTCATTACTGAAAACCTCTCCGAAAGACCACTGTCAGACATAGAGATAACAGCTCCTGGTAGGGGTTTAAAGTTCATAGCTACCACCACTAAACTAACCAATATCAATCTTCCAGCCCTAAAAGAATTAGAACAATGACGATACGATATACTCTGCTCGGGGAACAATAAAAAATGCTGTCAAGGTTCTCTCTAAAATCCAATTGGTTTCTTGCTAACTTATAGCCATAACTTGGAAGATTACTACCTCGAAGCCACAAAAGTAGAACTGGCAAAAATGCCTATACACGATGTATCAAGCAATACCTCCAAGGCAGAAAAAAAATGCCTTACAGTTACTTAAACGACTGTTCCGTGGCCTTAAACCCCTTTCAGTGACAAGCCTGAAGGGGTATTTGTCTTGTTCAAGACTCTCGTTCATTTCCGCCTACCATATATCGGCTGTTAAGCATACGTACGCCCTCTAACCTACCATTAAACTCACCAGATACTGATTGAACTGTCAGAACTAGATCTGAGAGTTCAATAGTAGATTTAGAGGGCGCACTGGTACGTATGCTTCACAGCCGATATATGGTGGACGGAAATGAACTAGAGTCTTGAACAAGACCGTATACCCAACGAGCATAAGACACCACCGATAAACACAAAATTTATCAGTAGACCCACAATAAGCGGCAATGGATCACCAACCGAAAAAATCAGAATTTGTAAATTATTTCTTCCTTCCAATTGTCAAACAACAGGAGATTTATGTGAAAGACACATATTGTTGTGTTAGGTTCGCGCCATATGCCTAGGCTGCTCACAAAACTTCTCCAAAAATTAGAGAAAGACATCAATTCTGATTCAAGTCATTTTACTAGCAATTTTCTTCTGATAAAAATTCAGTCGCAGTGAAAAAACATATTTATTTGCCAGCAAAATCATGACGATGTATGATATAGTACTGATTGGAAGTCGGTATCGAAGTCTCGAGATGTCAGAAACTTACTTGAAACATTTAAGACACTACTTTTCAATTGACAGTTCCCTCTATGCTACTGATTGGTCACTTCAATCATGGAAGTACTACCTCCGAGGTAGTAATTACATGCTTCAATTCTTGGATACAAAAATATAAACATTTAAGTTACTTTCTCGAAATGTCCATTCAGAGTTGTATCAAAACAAACTAAGGATTCGCCTGTAAATTTGATTACGTAACGCCAAGACTGCGTTTGTTCACGGCTGTATGCAGCTCTGACTATGAACAAAGGAGGATTGATGGTAAACAGGAAGGAAGTGATCTATGAGGCAAGAAAGCAAATATTATCTTTAAAGAAGAGGATGCAAGGAGTATTACATGACAATATCACACCATCAGGCTTTTGGAAGCAATCCGGCTACATGAAAATGTTCTGCGAGCGACACTAGATGTGGTCTCTATGTACGACAAATACTTCACAAGAGGAGTCAACAAATGTACCAAAAATCTCAACTGCCTGTCTCCGCAACCTCATCCTAGTAAGAAACCTGACTGTTTCGAGTTTAGCTCAAAAAAAAAAAATCGGTTGTGCAATGGGCAGTCAAGCCTCGCCAGACATGTGAGACGTTTTCATGTATAAACTTGAAAAAGGCATCATACCGACAGGTCCTAAAATCATTCGTTGGTTTCGCTATCGGGATGACATTTTATTGTTGTACAAATGCAACAGTACGGAACTTTCCTCACTATTGGGAAAAATGAACAAAATTCATGAAACAATATTAAAGCTCACAATGGAAGCGTCTCACGAATCGGTCACGTATCTAGACCTCACGATTTTCAAAGGCTCATTCGATCTTATACCCCAGTGTTGTAATACAGGATAGCATTTATACGTCGAGAAAGGTTTTTACCGCAAGTTTTCGGTGTAGGCTTAGTCATTTTACAGGGTTAGGGCAGAGTTAGGGACAAATGTAGTTTATTCTTCGTCGGGAGGAGGAGGCAACAGGAAAATGCCTCCGACTGATCTCGGCATCCTATCACAAAAAAGTGGCGCCGCCAGGATTTTGGTGATTGGGGGGCACCACAGATGACGTCGTGATGCCACCTCAGTTAACCCACCCCCAAGTCTGCGTAAATTGTAGACCTACCTCTTTTATGCGTCCCTGCGATTGTATACAGCAGTGTGGGACCCTTCCTTTGTCACTACATAAAGCTGCCGTCCTAGGGAGGGGTTCAAGGGAAGGTGGTGTCCCCCTCCCCTTTGAGAAATTTTTGTTAACTTAAGGTTGCTTAGATGCAAAGTGGTGCCATCTTTGGGGTATTTTTGGACTGAAGTGATCATATATGGCTGGAAAATATCCATAATTTAGTGAATTCTAATTTTTGGTTACGTGAAAGAGGAGAGTATGTTGTCAAAGAGAAGGGTATGTTGTCAACAAACCTCCTGAAGCCCCAGTTTTGGCTACTTTAATGCCTTCTATTCGGGGGAAAGATTTTACGTGGGTGGAGTCCACGGAAACATTGTTGGACTATTACGAAATTTTTCCTTTGCTTCATTGTGCATTATAAAAGGGTACCCCGGGCTCGCAGACACCGGTACATAGGGTCTCCTAGAAGTTGTGAGTTAAATTATACAAAATGGGGCACTGACATGATGCTTATTACCCGACATCCAAATGATACTATAGAGCAGCGCTTCTCAACTGGTGGGCCGCGGCCCACTGGTGGCCCGTGAAGCTCTCCCAGGTGGACCGGGTGATCCTCCATTAAAAAAAAATAATAAAGAAAAACGAATAAACTTTTTGTTTTTGTAAGGTGGGCCTCAGAAATATTCTGAGAGTCAAAGTGGTCCTCGAGTTAAGAAAGGTTGAGAAGCACTGCTATAGAGTATGATACCGAACACTTTACAACTATCGTATTTTTGCTAAGTGTGAACGAAAGTCCAGACGAACAGCTTCCAGAAATGGGGAATGGGAGGGAGACTATAGGTGCAGGGAGGTGACATTAGACCTCCCTGATAGGTATAGGAAATGGGGTTAAGGACTAGAAAGCGCGTTTCAGAATGCTTTTTCGTCATAAGTGTATTAACAATCACCATCTATAACGGTAATGGCTGCGCGCGAAGCGCTCGGTAAAATTTTTTTTTGAAAAATTTATAACGGCAAATACGTGCTTTCAACCTTCCACATCATGCTACAAATTAGTTTGAAAGATCCCATAGGCCCATACAGAGGTTTGGGATATACTTCTTTTTCCGGGAAAGTGTTGTAAACAGAATAGTTGCATGTATCACTACCTTAATAATAGGCATGAGATGGATTGCAAACCGTGACGAATGTGCGCCGCAATTTTTTATTAAATAAGATTACCATTACAAAACCAGCATTCATGCTCTGCATCGAGACACTTTCAATTCCCCAACAAACCTATTTGCCAATCACAAAGCCAGTCTTTTATCTGAGAATTCGTAAACAGCTTTCAACTTTTGTTGCTGTCCTTCTGCGGGAGTTGCTACCGGAAATTATTGATAATAAGGACAATACTACGGTAAGATTTGGAGCGCGCTAAAATTTTGATAATTTGCGAAGGATTTCTGAAAATTCTGATAGACTGATGACCATTTGTGATAGTAAATGATTGCGATAGATCCATCATTCGGTCAAAAACACACCTCACCCTACCCCCTACAGAAATCTATAGCTTAAACGCCTTTTGGAATCGTTTTAAAATTTTCCAAGAAAAAAATCTGAAATCGATTAAGAGGGGGGGAGGGGGGCAGGCGCCTCTCCATGCCCCCCCCCCCCGTGCAGGCGACACTAAAAAAAAAAACACTAACGACAATACTGTACTATTTTCCCTCATTATATTAAGTCAGTTCCTGAAAAAATATGCGTTTATTCGAGTTTGACATTTTATTGAAAACGTTTAATTATAGTTTCATACTGTAGACGAAGCAGTTTTCGTCCTTGTAAAGTGGGTCAGCATCATACTTTGGACCTCTACCATCTTATCCCTCATCCGGTATCCCTCGCCGATTCCTTCGCCTTTGTAGATATGCACACTGCATGGCGACTTAAGGGATGACGGCAAGGGTACGGTATTTTATGGTATTTACGTAGGACTATATGACTGGAACTTCTAATGACACGATCTATTTAGAAAATCCATGCCATGTAACGAGCGTCCTAGTAAAAAAATAAATTATCAACTGAGGTTGCAACATGAAAAAAAAATCTGTTTATAAGTCACTTTTGAGCTGTTAGAGTTTAACTTTATAAAATGTATGTGACCGAAATTGCTCACATTAACTTAAAGGCATCCTTTACAACAATGCAATGCCGACTGAAAAAGGGATTTTTGGTGCGTTTTTTTAAAACCCTTACTTTTTGAACCTTTTCAAATTTCACCGAAAGAGAATTTGAAATTATTTTTTGTGGATAAATAACTATTGTCTTCTAAGGGGCCGCCTATATTGGGTTTTTAAAAAAAGGGGGTGGGGGAATTTCTGAAAACTATTTAAGAATTGGGTACCGTAAAAATCCCGTAAAAGTCGGGGGTTGAAAACCCTTTAGAATTTAAGGGGGGGGGGGGAAAATTTAGGTTTTTTCAGGGTTTCGGTTTTTTGACGCCAAGGGAAAATATGGGTACTTCCAAAGCCGAAACGCCGATTTTGGGGGCTCCTACGTACTGTACTTCTTTTGAATTTATTTGTCTGTTTCGTTTTTAAAAAGACTGGTAATTTTGGGAAAGGGGTTCATTTTCCCTTAAAGTTATTGTTTTAACCCCACTTTAAAAACTTCAGTCCCCCTCAATAGCTGGGCAAAAGAAACGGGTTTATTAGTATTACGTGCCGTGCCTTTCCGTAGGGATACATATAAATGATTCAGCCCAAATCGGGAACATCGTTTCCCCCAAACTTCAATTTCTATGGCCGAACCCAGTCAAAATGTCGCGTGATCACCGGAATGTTTGAATTTTTTTGCGGGCCCTTCGAAAAAAAAGAACCTAATTAAAGAGCGTGTAACCCTTAATTCTTTTAACTTTATGTCAGTTTACGTGGCTCAGATAATTTAGTTTACTATCCCTTGCTGAATGAACTTTTGGAAAAAAATTTTCCTTTATGCTTAAAAACGGAAACATATCGGGGGTTTTAAAATTGCCATACCTAACCTACGTGTCCTAAACATTTTCCCGGGCAGACTATCAAATCTATTCCTTCTTTAATTCCTGTGAACAATTGTACCTATAATTTTATTTAACAGTGTGGTAGGGGGTTTCTTACGCCTTGATCCTACGTTCGGGAAATCATCGACATCAATCTTTTTCCCCTTCCTGCCCCCCCGAAAAATAGTAACTTCCCCAAAATTGTATTTGAAAAATGACTTGTATTTTATATTTTTCCCCGGGGTCAGACAAGGAAAGGGATTGGCATGCAGAAAAAAATGATTTTAAAAACCGAGAACTTTATGCATATCACTGACTTTACCGGAATATATCGTGTAGTGGGAATCCACCCTTTCCCTCTTTTTCTTTAAAAAATATCGTGGGCTATGCCTTCAATGGCAAAAAAAACCCTAAAAGATCCAAAAGTGGGAGCTACGGGTCTCATCACCCCTCTTACCTGTTTGAACCCTTCCGACGGGCCCCTGCTATCACTATTATACAACATTTACGATTACAAATTTGGAAATTTACGTGTTCCGTGAAAAATTCCTAAATTGCTTTCAATAAGTATCTGATCGTAAATCACAGACTGCGTAATAAATTTGATATACCTGTACGCTTCCGGCTGTGCTTAGGTGAGACGGTAGTCAAACTTGTAAAGTAAAGACACGCACTGAATTTTTGGGAAGGTCTGATTGAAATCCCCTCCAATTTTGAAAAACTGTGTGTATTGTTTTATGTGACGTTGTGTTTTTTCTACAACTAAAAGGGACACTCAGCTTCACCTAAAATAATAAATATTTTAATGAGGACTCTTTGCTTTTTTCGTGCCTAAAAAAGGACACGAGAGGAACAAATACAAAAAAAACCGGGACCAACATGAACCAAAGGCAAACCTATTTCTTTAATATCTAATGAATTAACCATTTTTCCGCAAAGTTTTGTGTAGAAATTAACGCCCAAAAAGTTTATGATTTGAATTTGTGAATATTTTAAGTTTTCCTTGCAGTCCCATAGAAGACTTTTTTAAATTTTATCTTCTGGGGCAGTACTAACTTACGTGGGAAAATTTTGGGTCATACCTTTTACTTTTGTCTTTGCACACGGGAACCTTTTACATGCAACAAACATTTTATTTTTTTTCTTCGATATTACTTTACTGCAATAGGGGACCGCATGTATGGCTGAAACCGTTTCACGATTGGGATCCAAGGTGCCTCCACGCCTGTTGATAATATTTGCATATCACACCGGTTCATAAACAATGTAAATGTTCATTTCTAAATTTATTGGTAAACCATCCTTGCCAGCGGCGGTTCTCAACTTTCTGTACGCCTCCCAACGAAAATTGTGACTTGCCATCTTTAAAGCGTAATAACTTAAAGGAATTTTTACCCTGAGGCTCGAAGTCGTAAAAGGGTCCTTGGCTGTAGATCGCTTTTGGATTGGTTAAAGTGCAGTCTAGTTCCTTAGTAAATTGGCCATTGTTCGTCTTCTACTTTTCAATTCGGAGTTATTTCTGAAAATATCATTTTGTTAATCTCACAGGCCGTGGGCTTTGTGAAGTGTAAAGCCGCGGTCACACTACAACGAATTGGGATCGATCAACCGGGATTTTTGTGAGTTTTTATTAAATCTTCTCCATCCTGTCAGAAAGAGCCAAAATTTTGCCAACCAGTGTAAATAATGATTTCATCGGTCTATGAAAATAAATTTACTGTTTTTTCGTGACGCCACACGACAAACCCCTTTTTTATCGACACGCTAGTCCGATAAAACTGTCTGTCGATGTACGTCACGAAATAATTCGTATAAATTAATTTTCGTAGTTCCTGCGATAAAATCATATATTACACAGGCTGGCAAATTTTGGGTTCTTTCCGACCCAAATGGAGAAGATTTTAATAAAAACTCACAAAAGTCGGATCGTTCCGTCCGAATTCGTTGTATGTGACCGGGCTTTAACCCCTTTTCACTTTGAAAAATGTAACCCTGAACCCCATTCTCAACATGCCCAAACTTAATTTATTAGCTTTCTAAACAATTAAGAGTGTCGAAGTAAAAAAAATTTTTCCACTTTTCCCAAAATTGTTCGTACTTTCTATCTATACTGGAATTTCCCGTCTCCAGTCAGTCTCTGCAGAGATCTTTTGCTGGGGAAAACCTTCAAACTGCTAAAACAGCTTTGCCGCATATATAAAATAAAAGAGGTGAAAAATAAAAGATCGAATCAGGATCTCAACGTAATTCTAATGTTTTTTACATTTTGTAAATATTGAACTGTTACCCCGTTTCAACCAGACCGTGAGACATTTATAAACCACCCTTTAAAGGGGTTTACATTTTAAAATTTTTGTGTAATTAGGCCCCTTTTTAAATATTGAGTATAGAGCTTATGCACGTGACTCAGCGCTTTCATTTGGTTACGGGATGAATGCCATACTATGGTGTGCTAAAGATACGCGCTCACGTAGCCCTTGTAAAATTGTTTCCAATGTACCCCTGGAGGAAAATAGAAAACGTGACGTAGGCCCCCCCCCTAAGCTCTATCAACTAAAAAAGGGATACGTTTTACCCCCCTAATCTGCTCGGGAGGGGTTTAATGGGAAAAATTGTAAAAATTCTTTCTGTTTTCCTGACAGGTGCCGTCACATCAGTTACAAACCAAAGACCGCCCTCGTGGAAAACAAAGATCCCTGGAGATGATTGTGACTCCTCTATAAAATTGGGGGGTTTCCTTTCCCTTAGGGAAAATAAAACGTAAAACCACGTACCGGTACCATAAAAGGGGAAATGCTGCAAGTGAACATTAACACAGATATTTTATTCACCATGCTTAAGAGTCTGAAATCTCCGGGAAAAAGAAACGAATGACATATCAACTATACCAAACGTATGCAGGTACAATACATTTTCAAAAAAAGGTTAGATATGGTATTTTTATATCCTTCCCTTTCACTTAAAAAAATAATTTTTCAATTTTTTTCATTCTCATTTTTGAAAGGCTCCATCGCAAACAATGAATTTATTGTTTCTACAGTGTTTTCTCAATTCTGAAAACAATAGGCCCAAAATTTTTTAGTATCTCGAATTCTTTTCCCCAAAAAAACAAGGGTACATAATTTTGACTATTTTTTTGTTTTTTTTTAATGTTAAATTTTATTCTAAAATTAGTTAGACCTGCTGATGTCTCCTAGAAAACAGGTTTAGGGTTTGACTCTGCCATAAGTCTGAGCATATAAAAGAATGTTTAGTGAAAACCTCTGCGACCCCTCATACAAAGACATTACCTAATCCTATTTTTAGGGAAATCACTGGGAATCACTTTGGGGCGCCCTCACCTTGGGCGAAAAATAATAAAAACCCCTAAGGTCTTTGAGCTCTTTTTGGATTAATCAACGTTATTTCAAAGGCCCCCATACGTTCGTATTAACGGGTAGGTTCCGTAAATCGTCGACATTGAAATAAAAGTATTGATTGTCAAAATACATATACCTATAATAATATGCTATAACATGTAATAATTATTAATTTAATATACAATATACATAACACTACAATTGCTAATACATAAATTTTTAATATATCTATCATATTATATATATATTAATTTACATACACATACATAACATATATACATACATAGTATATATCCCTTCACCCACTGCTTTTTAAAGTCTATTACGGTTTTTTGAAGACACTAACTGTTCCAAAAATTTTATTGTCTCGAAAACCTAAACAAACCCGTCGATACGTTTGATCTAGGATTTTTTCAGTTTACAGCTGATCTCTTTTAGTATTATTTTCACGCTGTAATAACTGTAAGGTTTTTGGCAGTCTAGTTTTGATTTTTGTCGTTCCACCAGCACACGGCACACCCGCGAAGACGTTTTTAAGAAAATTAAACTTTTAAATAAAGCTACAGCAAAAGCCGCTCTTATTTCATCTGAAATCCGGCTTTACAGTGTTTTCTGAAACACTTTGGGGTACAACTGTAAAAAACTCCCAACAGTCCCTTCCTTGCCCTCACTTGGCTGTATCTTTATAGACTGTTAACGAACGTATAGTCATTCACAAATTTCTCATCACCATTGTTCCTTTTTGTAATGTTCAAAAAAAGTGTGAAACTAAGGGCGTTCATACCTGTTTAAATAAAACCCAAAATTTCAGTTACCCGGCCCCCTTATTATTATGTAAAAGATTGAATTGTCCAAGGTAGGATAGACCTAAAGAAATTTGATTTGGGTATTCAAAACGAGAACCCCTATCACTGAATTTTGTAAGATGGAAAGTAAGTCAGTTTCATGCAGTGAATGAAAAAAATAAAAAAACAAAGATTTAATCGATTTTTTTAATCAAAAAAACAATAGTCCACTTGGAAGGGGAAATCGGGGTTTTGCGACATTCTTGCTTATTTTTTTGTTCAATATCTATATACCTATGAGGCCTCTTCCCTTTTCTTTATTTGCGGCCCCATTTTTCGTTCACATGTTTTTTCAGCACAGACTCAAAAGTCTTTAAAAGACTTTCGTTCCACCCATTTTTGTACCAATTTTTAAACAAATCTTGTGCCTTTGAATATTTTTTTTCGAGAATCTTGATGTTTGATGCTTCCGGGGGGTTTTTTGAAAGTAACAACGTTTTGGGACTAACTTACCCGGTTTTTTCGAAAAAACGACACAGGATTTTCCTCTAGCAACAAACTTTTTAGGAAAAACCCCTCGAAAACCTTTATTAGATCCTTTTAGACCCATCCGATACTAACATCGAAAATTGCCGTACGCCCTTTAAAAGTGCTGCCGATTAGTGGCACTGTGTTTTTTCGCGCCAATTTGTAAAAAAAAAAAATTGGGATGGTCATGGAAAACGTGTCTTGTTTTGGTCGTTGCTTTTTTCTGTCCACTGATGGTTTTTACCCTTTAAAAGAGAAATTTTCCGCTTACCCTGCGCTGTCAAAGGGTAATTAAGGCTGGGTTTTAAAGATTTACTTTATCGTTAAACGAGGGACAAAATTCCTTTGGGTTTTGTTTTTCCCGAGGGAATGTCATGAAAAATGGGAAAATTTTTCGACACGTTGGGATAGGGGATTATTATGGAAAAGGGACATTAAATGTCACGTTGAAAAAGTATACATCTATCATGAACAATCGATTAGAAAACCATGATTTTTTGAAAAAAGCCCTCTTTAGGTATCACAGTGTACATTATTTATGATAGCATTAAAACGCAGTGATCTCACTGTGCTTAAATTAGTCTTTCTTACCACTGAAGCTTTTTCCTGATGGAAGGAGAAGGGGGGGGGGGGGGAAGGTGTGTAAAAAAAAAAATTGCCCTTTAAAAAAGAATTTACAAAATTGTTTTAGGTCTTATTGAAATTCATTTTGATTTGATACATTACTTTGAAAAATCTGCTATAGCACTTCGAGGGATTCCCTTTTTGTAACGGTGTCATGACGGGGGACCAATTAAGAGTAAATTAGGGACCAAAACGAACGGGGTGCTTTCGGTTTCCCCTGCATTTATTTTGAAAAGAAGGAGCACACAAGCATCGTAATAACACATCCACATTTGCATAAACCAAGGAGGGGCACACAAAGAGTTTCCCAATAACTCAAAGGGCCCCCACTTAAATTATTGTGGCTCCTAAAAAAAAATAGGGGTTAATTTAAAAATTTGCGTTATCACCAAGTTTTAAAAACAATGCTTGAAAATAGGGCTTAAAGTTTTACAATGGGGCACTTCTCAATGAAAAATAACATTTCCAGTTGTGCGGAAATTATAAAACCAGCAACCCATGTTTAAAAAAAAATGGGTTTTTTGGGAACCGGCTACCCCCAAAAAGTAAAAATTGAATTTAAAATTAAAAAACAAAAAAGGGGCGAAACAATACCCTTTGGGAACCCTTTGATGAAAAAGGGGTTTTTTTAAAAAAAAAAAAAAAGGGGGGTTAAAAAAAATTTTTTTAAAAATTTTTAAAAGGGCCCAAAAAATTTCCCGACCCCCCGGGCCAAGAACCCTTGGGATTTTCCCGTTTTTTTTTCCACCCCTTAGGGTTTTTCCTTTCCTTTGTACATAGTATATTTTTCAAAATTTTTAAAATTTTTTTCCCATGTCTTTACAAAGTGTATTACATAAGAGTGGCCCATTGCCCCAAAATGAAACTTTTTTTTTTAAACTTTTCATAAAATTTCCCCGCAAAGAAATTGTCCCCCTTTTTTTTTGTAAAAATTTAAATCATTTTTGGGACCCTTTTCAGAACATGTATAAGGGGGTTTGGGCTAGGTGTAAAATACCTCACAACGGGATATGTTATTTTTTCATTGAAAAAAGTGCGCTTGAAAACTTCACGCATTTTTTCCCACAGCTATTTTTTTGCATACTTCCCCTGAAAACTGCTTTTTTAAATCAAAAAATTTTAAATTGCGGTTAGCCCCAAAAATTCAAGGGGGGGCCTAAGTAGGGTAACCTCTTTTGTGTCACCCTCCTTGCTTTTAAATGCGAAATGGGGCTGAGTGTATATTACGCAGGCTTTTTGTGCTCCCCCTTTTCTTTTCTCAAAAAATGCGGGAAAAACCGAAACACCTGTTGTTTTTGCGTCCCCTAATTTTACTTTTAAATTGGGCATCCACCGTCATGACATCCTTTAAAAAGCGTAATCCATCGAAATGCTGCTATTTGCAGTTTTTTTTAAAAGAAATGTTAAAACCAAAGGGAAATTCAATAAAAACCTAACAAATTTTGAAAACCCTCTTTTTTAAGTGCAATTTTTTTTCATTTACACACCTTCACCCCCCCCCCCCCCCCTCTCTCCTTTCCATCGAGAAACTGTTTCCCAGTGGTAAAAATTTGACTAATTGAAGCACATTGGTATCACGGGCATTTTTTTAATCCCTACTCATAAATAACGGGGACACTTTTGCATACCAAAGAGGGTCTGTTTTCAAAAATCAAAGGTGTATCTAATCGATTTTCATGCATAGATTTATACTTCAACTGCTTTAATTGTTACCTTTTTTCCCTAAATAATCCCCCTATCCCAACGTGTCGCAAAATATTCCCTTTTCTCATGACATTCCCTCAAAACATTAACCAAAGGGAAAATATTTCCTCGTTTTAACGGGTAAAGGAAACTTTTTTGAACCTGCCCTTTAATTTCCCCTTTTACAGCGCAGCGTGTAAACGTGACAATTCTCTATTTAAGGGTCAAATTATCACTCGGACGACAAAAGCAAAGACCCAAAAAAAGACACGTTTTTCCATGACCAGCCCAAATTTTTTTTTTTACAAATTGGGGCGCAAAAAACAGTGCCCAAATATATTCGGGGAGCAAACGTTTTAAAGGGGTACGGCAATTTTTCGATGTTTTTTGTATCGGGGTCTATAAATTTTCTAAAATAAGGGTTTCGATTTGGTTTTTTTCCTCAAAGATTGTTGCTAAGTGAAATCCTGTTCCGGGGTTTTTTGCAAAAACCCGGGGTAAAGCCGGTTTTTGGCCCTTTTTGGGTTTTTTTTAAAAAAAAAAAACCGGGGTTTTTTTTTTTTATTTAATTGGAAAAAAAATTTTTAAAAGCTTTTCCCCGGGGGGGGGAAAAATTTTTTTGGAAGGCCCCAAAAAATTTTTAAAAAAAAACCCCCCAAACCTTTTTGGGGGTTTTTTTCCTTTTTAAATTTTCCCCCCCCCTTTTTTTTTTAAAAAAACCCTTTTAAAAGGAAAAAAGGGGTTTTTTTTCCCGGGTTTTTTGGGGGGGGGGGGAAAATTCCCCCCCCTTTCCCCGGGGGGGGGAAAAAAATTTTCCCCTTTTTTTTAAAATTTTTTAAAGGGGTTTTTTTTTTTTTTTTTAACCCCAAAAAACCCCCCCAAAAAAAATTTTTTTTTTAAAAAAAAAAAAAAAAAAATTAAAAATTTTTTTAAAAAAAAAAAAGGGTTAAATTTTTTTTTCCCCCAAATTTAAAAATTTTTTTTTCCCCCCCCAAAAAAAAAAACCCAAAAAAACCCCGTTTTTAAGGGGAAAATTTTTTTTACCTTTCCCCCAAAAAACCCCCAAAAAAAAAAAAAGGAAATTTTAAATTTTTGGAAATTTTCAAAAAATTTTAAAAATTTCAAATTTTTTTTAAAGGGGGGGGGAAAATTTTTGGTTTCCCCCCCCCAAAAAAAAAAAGGTTTTAAAAAATTTTTTAAAAACCCCCCCCCCCTTAAATTAAAAAAAATTTAAAAAAAAATTTTTTTTAAAAAAAGGGAAAAAAAATTTTTTAAAATTTTTTTGGTTTTTTAAAAAAAGGGGGGGAAAAAAATAATAAAAAAAAAATTTTAAAAAAAAAAAGGAAAAAAACCAAACCCAAAAAAGGGGGGAAAAAAAATTGGTTCCGGGGTTTTTTTTTTTAACCCCTTTTTTTTTTTTCCCCGGGGGGGGAAAAAAATTTTTTTTTAAAAAAAAAAATTTTTTTTTTTTTTAAACCCTTTTTTTCAAAAATTTTTTGGGAAAAAAATTTTTCCTTAAAATAAGTTGGGCCCTTTTTAAAAATTTTTTGGGGCCCCCTTTTAAAATTTCCCAAAAACCCTTTTTTTTTCCCCGGGGGGAAAGGGGGTAAAAATTTTTTAAACCTTTTCCCAAAATTTTAAAAAAACCCCCAATTTGGGGGAAATTTTGGGGGCCCCCCAAAAAAATTTGTTTTTAAAAAAAAAACCCCCCCAAAAAAAAAAAAATTTTTTTTTTTTTAATTTAAAAATTTTTAATTCCTTTTTTTGGGGGGGGGAAAAAAAAAAATTTTTTAAAAAAAACCTTTTTTGAAAAAAACCCAAAAAACCCCCCTTTTAAAAAAAAAATCCAAAAATTTTTTTTTTTTGTGGGGAAAAAAAATTCAGGCCAAATTTTTTTTTCCCCCCCAAGCAGGGGAAAAGGGGAAACCCTTTTTAAAAAAAGGGCCCCCCCAAAAAAATTTTAAAAAATTTTTAATTTTTTTTTAAAAAAAAACCCCTTTTTTTTTATTTAAAAAAATTAAAAAAAAAACATTTTAAAATTTTTTTTAAGGGGGGGGAAAAAAATTTTTTTTTTTCCCTTTTTTCCCCCCCCAAAAAAAAAATTTTTAAAAAAAAAACCCAAAAAAGGCCCAAAAAAACCCGGGGAATTTTTTTTTTCCCCTTTTTTTTTCCTGGGCCCCCCAAAAACCCCCCCCCTTTTGGGGGGGAAAAAAAAAACCCCTTTTTTTTTGGTTTTAAAAAAAAACCCTTTTAAAAGGGAAACCTTTTGGGAAAAAAAAAAAATAAAAAAAAACCCCAAAAAAAAAAACCCTTTCCTTTTTTGGGGGGGGAAAAAAAATTTTTTGGAAAGGGGGAAAGGGGCCCCAAAAAATTTTTTTCCCCCCCCCCAAAAAAGCCCCCAAAAAATTCCGGGAAAAAAAATTTTTTTTAATAAAAAAAAAAATCAACCCCCAAAAACCCCCCCAAAAAAATTTTTTTCCCAAAGGTTTTTTTTTTGGAAAAAACCCCAAAAAAAAAAAAACCGGGGAAAAAAACCAAAAAAATTTCAAAATTTTTTTTAAAAAAAAAGTTTTTAAATTTTTTTAAAAAAAACCCCCTTTTTTTTTTGGGGTTTTTTTTTTTTTTCCCGGGGGACCCTTTTTTTTAATTTAAATTTTTTTAAAAAAAAAAGAAGGGTTTTTTAAAAAAATTTTTTTTTTAAACCGGTTTTTAAAAAAATTTTATTTTTTATTTTTTTAAAAAACCCCCCCTTTTTAACCCCCTTTTGGGGGGTTTTTTTCCCTTTGGGTTTTTAACCCCCCCCCAAAAAACCCCCCAAATTTTTGGGGGAAAACCCCGCCCGGTTTAAATTTTTTTTTAAACCCCTTTTTTTTCGTTTTCCCCTTTTTTTTTTTTCCCAAAGGGGGGTTTTTTTTTTTTTTTTTTTGGGGGGTTTTTTGGCCTTTTAAGGGTTTTTTTTTCTTTTTTTTTTCCCCCCCGGGTTTAAAAAACCCCTTTTGGCCCCTTTGGGGGGTTTAAATGGAAACCCCAAAAAAAAAGGGGTTTTTTTTGGGGCCCCCCCCCCCCCCCCCCTTTTTTTAAAAAAATTTTTTTTCCCCCGGGGGGGGGAAAAAAAAAAAACCCCCCCCACCCAAAAAATTTCCCCCCCCCGTTCCCCTTTTTGGGGTTTTTTTTAAAAATTTTTTTTTTTCCCCCAAACCCCCCCCCCTTTTTTTTGGAAAAAAAATTTTTTTTGGGGTTTTTGGCCCCCCCCCTTTTTCCAAAGGTTTTAAAAGGGGGTTTTTTTTCCCCCCCAAAAATTTTTTAAAAAGGGGAAAAAAAAACCCCCCCCAAAAGGGTTTTTTAAAAAAAAATTTTAAAAACCCAAAAAAAACCCCCCTTTTAAAGGGGGGGAAAAAAACCCCCCCGGGGTTTTTTAAAAAAATTTAAAAAAAAAAAAAACCCTTTTTTAAAAAAAATTTTTTTTTTTAAACCCCCTTTTTTCCCCAAAAAACCCCCCAAGGGGGAACCCCAAAAAAAAAACCCCTTTTTCCCCCAAATTTTAAATTTTTTTTGTTTTTGGGGGGGGTTTTTAAAAAAAATTTTTTTTTAAAAATTTCCCCAAAAAAAAAAATTTTTTTGGGGGGGCCCCCCCCCTTTTTTTAAAAATTTTTTAAAAAAAAAAAAGGGAAAAAAGGGTTTTTTTTTTTTTATAAAAAAAAAAAAATTTAAAAAAAAAAAGGGGGCCCCCCCCTTTTTTTTTAAATTTAAAAAAAAATTTTTAAAATTTTAAAAAATTTAAAAATTTGGCCCAATTTTACCCCTTTTTTTTATAAAAATTTTTTAAATTTTTTTTTTCCGATCCCTTTTTTTTAAATTTTTTTCCCCCCTTTTGGCAAAAAGGACGGGGGGTTTAAAAAAAATTTTTTTAACAAATTAACCCCCCGGGGGGCCCAAAAAAAAAATTAAAAATTCCCTTTTTTTTTTTTTTTGGGGGCCCAAACAGGAAAAAAAATTAAAAACCTTTCTTTTAAAAAAAAGGGGGGTTTTTTTTAAAACCCCCGGGGGCCCCTTTTAAAAAACCCTTTTTGGGAAATTAAAAAAACCAAAAAAAAAAAAAAAACCCCCCCAAAAGGGGTTTTTTTTTTTTTTCCCCTTTTTAAAAGGGGGGGGTTTTTAACCCCAAAATTTGGGATTTTAATTTTTTTTTTTTTGGGATTTGGGAAAAAAAAAAAGGGGGGAAAAAAAAAAAACCCCCAAAAAAAAAAAAATTTTTTTTTGGGGGGGGGTTTTTTAAACCCCTTTTTAAAAATTCCCAAAAATTTTTTTAAAACCCCAAAAAAAAATTTTTTAAAAAGGGGGGGGGTTTTTTTTTAAAATTTAAATTTTTTTAAAAAAAAAAAACCCCTTTTTAAAAAAAATTTTTTTTTTTAAAAAAATTTTTTTAAAAAAAAATTTTCCCTTTTTTGGCTTTTTTGAAATTTTTTTTTCCCGGGGGGGAAAAAAAAATTTTTTTTCCCCCAAAAAAAAAAAAAAAAAAGGGGGAAAAAATTAAAGGGGGAAAATTAAAAAAATTTTTTTTTTTTTTTAGGTGGAAAAAAAAAAAAAAATTCCCCGGGGGGTTTTTTCCCTTTTTTTTAAGAAATTAAAGGGGGGGAAAATTTTTTTTGGTTTTTTTAAGGGGAGGGGGGAAAAAAAAAAATTTTTTAAAAAATTTTTTTTTCCCCCGGGGGGGGGGTTCCCTTTTTTTAAAAAAAATAAAAAGGGCCCTAAAATTTTTAAAAAATTTTTGTTTTTAAAAAAAAAACAAAAATTAAAAAATTAAAAATTTTTTTTTTCCCCAAAAATTTTTTCCCTGGGAAAAAAAAAAAAAATTTTTCCCCCCAAAAAACCCCCCCCCCCTTTTTTTTTTTTTTAAAAAAAGGGGGTTTTAAAAATTTTTTTTTTTTTAAAAAAAATTTCCCCAAATTTTTAAAAATTTTTTTTTTGTTCCAAAATTTTTTTTTTAAGCTTTAAAGGTTTTTTTTTTTAAAAAAAAATTTTTTTTTTTTTGGTGAAAAAAAAAAAAAAAAAAAATTTTCTTTAAAAATAAAAAAACCCTTTTTTGTTTTTAAAAAAAAAAAAACCCCCCCCCCCCCAAAAAAAAAAAACCCCCAAAAACCCCTTTTTTTTTTTTTTTTTAAAATTTTTAAAAAAAATTAAAAAAAAAGGGGGGCCCTTTTTTTTTAAAACCCCAAAAAAGGGGGGCCCCCCGGGGGTTTCCCCGGGGTTTTTTTTTTTTAAAAAATTTTTTTTCCCGGAAAACACCCAAAAAAAAAATTTTTTTTTAAAACCCAAAAAATTTTTTTTTTTTTAATTTTCCCCCAAAAAACAAAAAAAAAAAAACGTTTTTTTTAAAAAATTTTCCCCCCAAAAAAATTTGGGGAAAAAAAAGGGGGGGGGGGTTTTGGGGGGAAAAAAATTTTAAAATTTTTTTTACCCCCCCCGGGCCCCCCCTTTTTTTAATTTTTTTTTACAAAAAAAAATTTTAAAAAATTTTTTTTTTTTTTTTTTTTTTTTGTTAAAAAAAAAATTTTTTTTTAAAAAAATTTTTCTCCCAAAAAAAAAAAATTTTGGCCCCCCCAATCCGGGGAAAAAAAAAAAAAGGTTTTTTTAAAAATTTTTTTGGGGAAAAACAGCTGATCTCTTTTAGTAATTATTTTTCACGCTTGTAATAAAATTACAGGTTTTTGGCAGTCAGTAGTTTGATTTTGTTTTCCCCAGAAAACCGGCACACCCGCGAAGACGTTTTTAAGAAAATTAAACTTTTTCAATTATGAAAGCTAAGAATAACCCGCTTTTAGTTTCAGTGCTGAAGCACAGGTTTTACGTTTCTGAACACTTTGTGGTAGCAACTGTGAAAATCCCCAAGGACAGTCCCCTTCTGCCCTCACTTGGCGTGACTTTTAAAAGACTGTTAACGAAATGTTAGTTTTCACAAATTTTTCATCACTCGATTGTTGCCTTTCTTGTAATTTTCATAAAAGTTGAATAATGGCTTTCATCCCCTGTTAAATGAAACCAAAAATTTCGTTCCCGACCCCCCTTATTATTATGTATAAAGATTAAATTGTCAACAGGTGGGAAAATAGACACTCAAGAAAATTTGAGTTGGTCCCCAGAAACGAGAAAAACCAATGAAGTTTGTAAAGAGGCAAGAAAGGGCATGCTTTTCATGCTGATAAAAAAAATAAAAAAAAATAGTTTTAATCGATTTTTTTAAAACAAAAAAAACGAGAAGTCCATTTGGAAAAGGGGGAAAAGCGTTTTGCGACATTCGTGTTTAGTTTTTCGTTCAAATTCATATACTCTATGGGGCCCCCATTTTTTCTTATTTGGCGGCCCCCCATTTTTCCGTTCACAGTAGTTTTTCAGCACGAGTCAAAATGTGCTTAAAATTTGATTTGTTCCCCCCTATTTGTCCCAAATTTTTGAAGCAAAATTTGTCCCTTTAAATATTTTCTTCGAGAAAATTGAGTTTGAGTTTTCCGGGGGTTTTTTTGAAAGTAAACAAAAGTTTGTACTAACTTACTCCGGTTTTTTTTGCAAAAAAAAAAAAAAAACGAAACGGGATTTTCACTCTAGCAACAATTTTTGAGGAAAAAGAAACCAATCAAAAATCCTTAAAATTAGATCCCTTTTATAGACCATCGATACATAAACATCGAAAAAAATTGCCGTACGCCTTAAAACGATGCTGCCGAAATAGGGGGTGAAAACGGTTTTGCGCGCCCAATTTGAAAAAAAAAAATTTGGGCATGGTCAGGAAAAAAGTGTTTTGTTTTGGGTCGTTGCTTTTGTCTGTCCGACTGATAGGTTGACCCTTTTAAAGAGAATTGTCCGCTTAACGCTGCCCCTGTACTAAGGTAATTAAGGGGATGGTTCAAAGAGTTTACTTACGTTAAAAAAAAATGGTACATTAATTCCTGGTTAATGTTTCCCCCCAGGGGGAAGTCTGAGAAAAAAAGGGAATAGTTTGCGACACGTTGGGATAGGGGGTTTGTTAGGAAAAAGGAACAATTAAAAGTCACTGTTTAAAAGTTACATCAGCATGAAACAATCGATTAGAAAACCTGATTTTTTTGAAAACGACCCTCTTTAGGTATGCACAGTGTACAGTTTTTTGAGTAGGGATTAAAAACTGCAGTGATACCACTGTGCTTTAATAGTCATTTCTTACCCCTGGAAGCGTTTCTCGATGGAAAGGGGAGACGGGGGGGGGGGGGGGGGGTGAAAGGGGGTAAATGAAAAAAGTTGCACCTTAAAACAGAGATTTACAAAATTGTGTTGGGTTATTGAAAATTCATTGGTTTGATACATTACTTTGAAAAAAAACTGCAATAAGCAGCTTGCGGATTACGCTTTGTAAAACGGATGTCATGACGGTGGATGCCAATTAAGAGTAAAATTAGGGACGCAAATCGAAAAGGTCTTTTGGTTTTCCGGGATTTATTTGGGGAGAGAAAAGAGAACACAAGCATGGAATAACCATCCCGCAAATTTTCATTTAAAAACCCAAAGGGGGGTGACCAAAGAAAGGGTTTCATACCCTTTAAAGGCCCCACTTGAATTATTTGGGGGGCTACTGCAAAAAAATGGTGATTTTGCACGTGTCGCAAACTATTCCATTTCTCTCATGACTTACCCCCCTCAGGATAAAACATTAACCACGGGAATATATGTTACCTTCGGTTTTACGATAAAGTAAACTCTTTGAACCATGTCCCCCCCCCCTTAAATTTTAGCCTTAGTACAGCGCAGCGTGTAAGCGTTGCATTCTCTATTCCAGGGTCCACTCTATCAGACTCGGACAGACAAAGCAACGACCCAAAACGACAAGACACGTTTTTCCATGACCATGCCACTTTTTTTTTTTTACAATTGGCGCGCAAGAAACACAGTGCACATAGTATTCGGTATCGGCAGCATCGTTTTTAAGGGTAACTGCAATTTTTCGATGTTTATTGTATCGTATGGTCTATAAGGTAGCTAATATAAGGGATTTCGTTGGTTCTTTCTTTCTCTCAAGAATTGTTGCTAAGTGAAAATCCTGTGTTCGTTTTTTCTCGCAAAACCGGTGTATTATTCAAAAACTGTTGTTTACTTTCAAAATAACACCCCGGAACTCATCAAAACATCAGGATTCTCGAAAGAAAATATTCAAAGTCAACAGATTTTGCTTCAAAAATTGGTGACTAAATAGTGGAACGAAAGTCAAATTTTAAGCACATTTTGACGTCTGTGCTGAAAACTAATGTGAACGGAAAAATGGGGGCCGCCAAATATGAAAAGAATGAGGTCAAACTCATAGAGTATATAGAATATTGCACGAAAAAACTAGCAACGAATGTCTCACAAACGCGATTTCCTCCCTTCTTCCAAGTGGACTATCTCGTTTTATTGGTATCTAACAAATCGATCTAAGTCTATTTTTTTATTATTTTTATCATGTCACTGCATGAGCATGACTTACTTGCCATCTTTACTAAACTTCGTAAGTTTGCTCGTTTCTGAATACCAACTCAAAATTTTTACTTGATTGTCTATCCTACCTGTTGACAATCAATCTTTATACATAATTAATAAGGGGGCTCGGGTAACTGAATATTTTTGGTTTCATTAACAGATTATGACGCCATAGTTGCACCTTTTATGAACATTCCAAGAAAGGCACAATCGCGTGATGAGAAATTTGTGAATGACTAGTACAGTTTCGTTAACAGTCTTATAAAGTCACAGCCAAGTGAGGGCAAGGAAGGTGACTGTCCTTGAGAGAGATATTTCTCCAGTTGCTACCACAATGTTGTTACAGAACACTGTAAAGCCTGTGCATTCAGACTGAACTAGAAGCGCTTATGCTGTAGCTTTTTCATAATTGACAAAGTTGATATTTTCTTAAAATCGTCTTCGGGCGGGTGTGCCGTGTGCTGGGGACGACAAGAATCAAAACTACTGAACTGCAAAACCCTGTACATTTCTTACAGCGTGAAAAATAATTACTAAAATACTCACTGTACAAACTGAAAAAAATCCTAGATCAAACGTATCGACTGAGAGGTTTTTAGTGGGTTGGTTCGAGATCAATAGAAATTGTGGACAGTCTGACTAACAGTTATGTGTCCTTCATAACGTATAGACGTTTCCAGCAGTGGGTGAAGAGGATATATACTATGTATGTATATATGTATATGTATGTGTATGTACACGTATATATATGATATATATATCGATAGATATATATAACTCTATTGTATTATATGCCTATATGTATGTTAATGTGTTATATTACATATACATATATATATCTACATGTTATATGCATATCTATTTAATATGTATATGTATATTCGCACAAATCTCATATAGTACTCATGTCGACGAATTTACGGACACCTATCCGTTAATAGAACGTATGGCGGCCATTGAAATAGTTGATTATATCCAAAAAGAGCTCAAAAGCCTTAGTGGTTATTTTATTATTTTTTTCGCCTAAGGTGAGGGCGCTAAAGTGATTTCCTATTGATTTCCCCTATCGGATAGTGTAATCGTTAGAATATGGGTGGTCGCAGAGCTTACACTAAACATTTCTTTGAGACTGGCTCAGACTTATGCAGAGTCAAACCATAACCTCTGTTTACTAGGAGATCACTCACAGGTCTGAACTAATTTAGAATAAAGTATTAACTTAAAAAAATCCAACAAAAATAGTCAAATATACTGTTTACCTTGTTTTTCCTGTGGAAAAGAATTCGAGATACTAAAATTTGCGCTATTGTTCTTCATGAATTGAGAATACACTGTAGATAGCAAATCAATATCTCATTGTTTTGGTCGACTGTGCAGCCTTTCAAAACGTGCAGAATGAAAAATTAAAACTTATTTCATTAGTGAAGCCAAGGATATAAAAATACTCATATCAACCTTTTTCTGAAATGTATTGTACCTGCACTCACGTTTGGTACTACTTGATACTAGTCATTCGTTTCCTTTTTCCTCGGAGATTACAGACTCCTCTAAGCATGTCTGACAATAACAATCTAGTGGTTAATGTTAACTTGCAGCATTTCCGCTCTTATGGGTACCGGTACGTGGTTTTAACGTTTCATTTTCCATAAGGAAGGAAACTCCACACCAATTCTATAGAAGGATTTAACACTCCTCTCCTCAGGTACTTTTGTTTTCGTCACAGGGACGGTCTTTGTGTTAGTAATGTGTGACAGTCACCTGTGGCAGGAAATACGAACGAATTAGTCCAATTTTCCGATTAACTCACTCCGAGACAGATGTAGGGTGGATAAATTACGTATCCATTTATTATTTGTATAGAGCTTTATGCACCTACGTCCGTTTCTCTATTTTTCCATCCCCAGGCGTACATTGTGCAACAATTGTTACTAGGTGCTATCTGAGCGCGTAGCTTTTATCCCCCCCCCCCCCCACCCCCCCCCCCCCCCACCCCCCCCCCCCCCCACCCCCCCCCCCCCCCACCCCCCCCCCCCCCCACCCCCCCCCCCCCCCACCCCAAGTCAAGATGTGGAAACATTGATTACCTTTTCATAGATGAAAGACTTTCTGTTTTCAGTTGACTAATCTGATAAAGTCTAGACCTCCTAGCTGCCAAGTGACTTAGTCTGGAGAATATATAGCCCTTCCCCTCCCCCTCCTGTGTTTCTGTTTCAGTTGATACCCCTAATCATGTAATGTAAGTGGTCACCAGTGAGGGACAAGCTTATGGCTTTTCAGAAGCATCAATACATCAGATGGCTGACCAACTCAACAATTTAGGTCAAATTTCACAAGTGTCTTACTTTGACCTGGATGGGGATTGGACTTGAGACCTCCCCACTGTCTTTACTTTAAGTACAGTATATATGCTTACTGAATGTTTTGAAGTACCCAATGGTTCTAGGAAATAAGTCTGCTCCTGAAGAACTAATGTTATTAATTTTTGTTCAGTTGTTTACATGTAGTATTGGTTGTATTTTTAAGCTCTGTTGCAGGCTTGGGTGGGTTACCCAACCCCACTTTCCTTTATCATAACTCCTGTAGAATTTTCAGCTCTGTCAAAAACATACACAAAAACCATAATTTTGTGTGCCAAGGTGAGTGCCTAAAGTTCTTTCTAAAGCTTTATTAAGTGTTGCCACAAACCTCTGGCTCTTTGTTCTTTCACTTTTTTCCATATTACATTCAGTGGACTGCTGTAATTCTCTGACATCACCAAATCAGCTCTCTAGCTGTTGAAAATTCTGTAGTTTACAGTAGGCCTATACTTAAGTATTTAAACTCGTCATAGGTTAGTACTCTGTAATTGAATAAAACTGATGTATGCATGGAGCAGTTATGATATCTTGTTAAGTGAAGTTCACAACTTCATAAGGTTGCAGGTACCAAAAATATTGCAGTTGCTGAAGCTACCATGAGACATGCACAGTTGCACACCCTGCTTGATTTGAGAATAAACTTAATAAAGTTGAACAATGTCAGTGACCTTTGCTAAGACAATCTTCAAGTGATTTACAAAAACAATATGAAATAGTTTAATTTTTGTTATGACATTCATTCTTACAGTTGGTACATCTGTTGAAAGTTACAGGGTTGTAGTGTTAGTGCAGGACCGTGAGTACAGATATGGGTACTTACCAGAAAAAAAGTAATCATTAGTATGCGTATGGGTACAGGTATGAGTACCAGGCCATGAGTACAAGTACAGTTAAGAGTACAGAAACTTGTACTCAAATAGGGCTACAGGAACTACAACACTGAGAAGTAATCCTTCTCCTTTTGACTTTTATTTTTAAGGTTGCAAAGAAAACACTCCCCTTTTACAAGAATTACTTTGATGTGGCCTATCCTCTCCCCAAAATCGATCTCATAGCCATTCCAGACTTTGCTGCAGGCGCTATGGAGAACTGGGGACTTGTCACTTACAGGTAGGCAATGTTTCACTGGAAGAATAGTAAGAATAATGATGATGGTTTAACTGACACCTTGTCACTCAGGTTTGTAAATGTTTCCCTGAAAGGTGTGTTGCTGTTGGTAGAAAAACTGGTTTCTAGAGAGAAGAAATTGAGAACTGGGGTCTTGTTACCTTTATGTTAGTACATGTACATGTTAGTAAAGAGATCAGTTAGGACTGTGATGTTGCAGTAACTTATTCTTGGTCACTTACAGGTTTGTAAGTGTTTCATGGAAAGGTGTGGTGGATGAACTATAATAATGAAGGACTGACAGACTAAGTAAATGTTTTCTGGGAATGGTTTGGTGCTTTATTTAGAACAGTTAGGAAAAATTTAAAAGTGAAGTTATGGAAAACTGAGGCTTTGTCTCTTACAGATTAGTTCTGTGAAGGTTGTGGTGCTGTGGTTGGAGAGAACAGTTTAGGTTAAAACTGTAGCTGTGTAGAACTGAGAAACTTGTTACCTTAAGGTTAGAAAGCATTTTAGTGTATATTGTTGTGCTATGGTTACAGAGAATAGTTAGAATAAGTTACAGTGAATGAATATCTTGTACAGATTAGTTAACGTTTCAGTGAAGGGTGTGGTAGTTTTGTATAATTTGAAGAAAGAATAAGGGCATGTCTACTGATCAGCTCTGCTGGTAGGTAGCTGTTGGTTATATGTTGTATTAGCACAACAGTATTGGTTGAAATCCTGCAAAAGAAAACATTTATGCTGCAGGACTTCTCTCACCTTGCCTGAGTCAATGGGACCAAAAAAGCCTCCCTCCCCCCCCCCCCCCCCATCAAAAAAAAAAACAGGAATCTTTGAAGTTGTTTGCTAGTAAAGTTTGGCATTTGAGGGAAATTTGGCCTGTTTGAACATGATAACATGTAAAAATTTATGAAAAACTTGACATGCTTCATGAGAAATATTTATTTTTCCCAGCCTTGCCTGAGTCAGCAAACATTATGCAATAGAAGTGAAAGAAATTTTACCTTTTATGTAGTGTTATCAGTTTTGTGTACCTTTCTTGTTTAAGTTTTTGAATTGTGGACTGTACATAATACTTGACTATTACTTGAACTCATTTGTAGGTTACAAGACTGTCAGAGTTCTTTGTGACTCTGAAAACTCTCAGTTTTTCAGGATACACTCTTTGTGTTCTCTGTGAAATATAACTAGATCGTTTGAGGTAGTATAAATAAACATTGTTCCTGAAACGTACATGCATAGCTAGCTGTGTAGCCATCAGATAAGATGGGAGTTGGCAATGCAGCAGCAATGCTAAATAAATACCACTGTGTTATGAACTGTAGGTTATGTGGTATTTCATAATCTATCGAAACGTATCATACACTAAGTTCAGTCTTTTGTGGAGTTTCGTTACTCACCTGCACAAGAAAACCATTGTTTTACTTTTTCCAGGGACCTGTTCAACTCATCCTGTTTATATCAACATTCACATGATATGACCAGATTTCCTATTCAGCAATTTATTATCTGAAATTGTACCATTGTGAAAGGTTAGAGGAAAAAAGATAGCAATCAGTGATTGAAGGAAGGGTTTAAGCAAAAAAATTAATTTTCCTATGTGAAAGAGGAACTACATCTAAGCAATTCGGTGAAACTGTCATTCAGTTCCAACATGTAGTCCTTGCGATATCAGCAAATGAAGTTACTACATGTGTTGCCAAAAGTGATGAGGCAAGCAGGGGTTACATCACCTCCTCACATTGATGAGCAATGCTTTCTTGTCTTTGTTTTTCCAGTCTGTTGTGTTGACCTTGAATTTTATAGGAACAGGAGCTCTCAGTGGGGAATTCAAAGTTTATAAAATTCCTATGCCCCTCATGCATTCACATTCCTATGGCATGGGATTATGGAGGAGAAAATTGTAAATTTTAAAGAGAAACAAAGAGAGTGTTCATTAGTGTGAGGTTGTGATGTCATTTGTGCTTCCTTCAAGTTCACTTTGTGTTGAAAATGTGGCAACTTTAACTGCTAATATCTTGAGAACCGCACATTGGATTTCAGTGAAATTTCACCAGAATGCTTAGAATAAGTACCCCTCAAAAATGTCAAATTTTTATTTGAGCCTAGACCCTTCTTTAAGACTGGAAATTGTATTTTATCATAGTACAGTGACCAAACTCCCTTCCAGTCCATCCCAGAGCTTAACCTTCTGTTGAGACTTGAAGCAAACATGCATTATGTCATGGCTTCTCTTTGATGAGCAATGTCATGTTTTTTCTTTGGAATTCACAGCCAGCCTGATACCACATAAATTTGCCGCATGAATATTAGGCTCTGCATAAGTAATGGAGTAAGGGAAAACAAGCCAGTGAGCCACAACTGGAAAAAAGGCCGTGACTGGCTCGACTTGAACCAGTTGGTTGGAAACTGGGCCGTTAAACCTCATCTAACAAACTAACAAATTAGGATTGCATCCTGGACATTAAAGTGTTGGATACCTTACATACCCTTTGGGAAAACTAGCAAAGTTCTGTAATCAATCCAAGGTCAAAATAATGTGTTGAAAACTAAAGAAAAACAAGCATTAATCATCAGTGTGAAAGCCTTGACATTTTATCTGCTTGCTTCAAGTTTACTTTTGGCAGAAGATGTGATTACTTCATCTGCTAATATTTCACGAAAGAAAAGTGGGAGCTGAGTGACAGTTTCACCTAAGAGTTGCTCTTTTAACATATATACAAGAAATATGTATGTGTAGTGGATTCTTCTAAAATTCCGTACCAAATCAGCACATAATTTACAAATCAAAAGGGTTACACTAACAAAGCTCTTAACTAATCTACCAAGAGTAGCAATGAAGTCATTACTTAAACTGTGACAACTTTAATTTCAATCATGCATGAGCCCAGCTGGGGATAGCTTCCTTTTTGAGTGCTGCTGTCTTGTTTCTTATCAGGACTGGGGATTCTCTGCCCCCCCCCCCCTTTTTCAACATCAATTTCATTGTTGAGATAGTTTCAAAGCTGCATAACAAAGTTGATGTATACCACTTTTGATGGCTATGTACCAGGAAATTCCATTGAACAGTGTCTTATTAAAATTCCCCACCCCTTGCCCCCATAATGGCCATAAAGGCTCTCCCCCCCCCCCCTTGTAAAGTCTTACATCTGTCTATGATATTGTTGGTTGTTTCCTTTTTACACAGAGAAACAGCACTCCTTGTGGATCCAGAGAATTCCTCTGCATCTTCCAAACAGTGGGTAGCATTGGTAGTGGGTGAGTGATTGCAATAATAATAACCACAGCGAATGAGTGAAAAGCTAATAGGGTTCCTATGCAATAGGAAATCAGGAAAACTATGAGAAGGATAGAATGTTTTCATCTTCCTGGTAGTTTTTGATCTGGAAAAATTTGTCATAAGGGTTGCAAAACTGAAAACCTTACACTGACTGCATTTACAACCTTATGGCTACATCTGACTGCAGGGGCGGGATGTTTTTAATAGTAATTGCATAAAGATGTAGAAATGTATGTATATATTTGCAGAAAATGACCAACATACAACTTGATATACATACTGTACATACTTGGGGCTGCAGTGAGTGTTTTAGTAGAATAAGTTATGCACTTATCAATTGAATGACGCACTCCACTACCCCCCGGCATTGTCAGTCAAATATGAGTCATTGACCAATGACAGTGTGACTCACATGTCCGTCAATGAACCACTATTGCCAGCCACCAGCATGACTGAGGGGTGAGTCACTTTTACCTCAGTTGTCACTCAGTCACTGTTGTGACCAAGGGGTAGATCATTGTGAGTCAATTGTTACACTTTGTACAGGGATATCAATTGGCATTCTCAATTTTTCAGTCAATATATGGTGACCCACATGTCAGTCAAAATTGCAAATTGTGCATCAATTTTGTGACTGAGATGTGGGTCATTTTACACTAAGTTGTCAGTCACAGAAGTGACTGAGGGGTACGTCATTGTACAAGTTTTGTCAGCACTGTTGTGGACAGTGACTGACCATGTCCGGGGGTAGTGGGGTGCGTCATTCAGTTGATAAGTGCATTAGTGACAAATAGACCCTTACCAAGTGCAAATTATTTTCTTCACATCATTCTTTACTCATGGGTCTTAAAAATGGCCATCGTAGTCTTGTAAAAGTCACAATTATTTGAAAATTGTATGAATCCTGCATTTGCAGTGAACTGTATTTCCACATGGTTGTACCTTCAGAATCATACTCATCTGTGTCAATACGAGGAAACGTGGCCAAGTGGACTATCATTAGAGAACATTCCTGTCAGAGCTTTGTCTTCTAAAATTGTATTTTTCAGTAACAAATGGTGCATCATATGATAGAATCATTTCTCTGACCCTAACAAGTAAAAATTTTATTCTGTTGATGGATTTGTTTCACACTTTTGTTGCTTCTTTCAGGACATGAGTTGGCTCATCAGTGGTTTGGAAATCTTGTAACTATGGTAAGTGTCAAATGTCACTTCTTATAATATGATATGAACTTTGGGTTTAACATTTGAATTTTCATCCACTCCTTCCACTGTGAGTCTGACTTCTTTGTCAAACTGATCATTCTCTTAGATGGTCAACCCTCTGCATTAGTGCATGTATTGACTATTGATTGGCAAGATAGATCTAAGCTTATTTCCAGTCAGGGAGTTGCTATCCAACATGTTAGATAGTTACTCTTATTGTATCAACACCATGCATGACAGGCACACTGTCCCACCCATTTATCCTACCATTGGATTAAATGATACCACCTTACAGTGACCATTCATTAGTCTGGCTGAAAAGTATGAGTTTAATAGTGATTGTCATGACAGGCAGAACAATTGCTTGTATCCTAGTGTATTTTTCATGGCATACCTGTGATTCAAATATTTGCAGTGTTACTGTCAGGAAAGAGAGGTTTGCCTGTTATTAGTACAGTGCCTCGGTTCTCAAATGACAGTCTGTGGGTTGTTTGTGGCATTAGGACAGTCTCCAGAATGCCACCCACAAAGGATCTAAGGAGCCAAAAATTTGAATAAAAATGCAAACTGTGAAGTTCTGGCTACTACAATTGTTGTAAAGTAAAACTTGAAGTGAAAATGGCTCTGGCCCCAAGTACTTGAGAACTCTTGATACAAAGGTTGTGCATATGATGTATGAAATCATGTTGGATAGCACAGCCTGTATATTCCATACTCAGTCAACACTGCACTATTCCAAATACAAAGTACTGTATACCACATATGCCAGTTTATTTCAGTGAGGTATCTACTCATGCATGTCTATACAGGGCTGAAATTTAGCACTCGTCCGATCGTCTGTGACGGGTAAAACTTGCATCAGACAACCACTTTCTCTCTTTGAACTTGTCCGATGGACGAGTAGATTTTATTTGTAACTGAATAGTTCCCTACATCAGCAGGAAAGTATGTCATAAAAATCCCCTTTAGAAGTGGCATTGAGACAATGGTATTGACTACCATTCATCATTGTACCATGCCAATAAATATGGAAAAATGCAGAATTTAAAGTAAATGTTTGTTTTCTATGGCAGAAACAGGAAATAGAATTGTTCATCTCTTGTTCATCACTTTCATTCGGACAACCAGAAATTATTTCGGACAACCTAAATTTAGCTTCAGGTTGTCCGATGGGCAACCTGAAAATGTCCTTAAAAATCAGGCCTGCTATAGAGTACATTCTGCCCTTGAGCTTTAACTCCAAGTGTAGGGATGCCCTCCAGTGTACTCATTTAAACAAACTGATGGTTTCTTTTCTTCAAATTAAGTTTTATGAGCTAACTTTGTGCATGTTATGCTAACATCTGCTGTGAAATAGTAGACTGGCAACCATTTCAATCTGTCAACTCAGGATTCATTAGTACAGTGGTGTTTAACTGCAGTGCAGAGTACATGGGGTCAATGGGCAATTCGCTCTCACATCAACCAAAATTTGACCTCAGAAAATGTTGAGGAGGGCAAAATATGCTACACATTATGGAAATGCCCCACCCCACTAGAAAATTATCAACAAAAACAACAAAATCAGGACCTGTAGATGGCAGAATATTCCCTAAATTGTTTTCTAGGGGGAAATTTTTTCAGTATTAAGACATTTGAAAAGAGCCCCCTACCCTTGAAAGAAAATAAGATTTTGGCTATAGTTCAGTTGTCATAGAAGCAGTGACAACTTATTTAGTGCTGTGCACCAGGGTTCACATCAATTAATCTTGTCTTTGCTTTCCTAGGAATGGTGGACCCACCTGTGGTTGAATGAAGGCTTTGCATCCTGGATTGAGTACTTATGTGTGGATAACTGCTTCCCCGATTATGACATTTGGACCCAGTTTACAACACAAGACTACACTAAAGCACTTGTATCTGATGCCCTCCAGAGCAGTCATCCAATTGAGGTAAGGAGATACCTGTATTTTGGCCTTTATAAATGCATCCTTTATTATACAGCATGCCATGTAGGTGATATTTCTTCATTTTTTTGTACTGTTCTTATTGGCCACAAATGTTAGATAGGTCAGATGGTGTCTAATTTACAATTTTTTGTTGGTCTCTGTCAAATTATTAAATTTAGCATAAATTTAGATCATTTAAATGGAGTAAGTCTGCATAAAGAAGGAAAATAGTTAATGAATTGCAAGAAAATGAAAAAACTCCTTCAAGTTGGAATTATTAAAGTTTTCATAACCTGATTGCCTCTCCTTAATGGTTAATCCTTCCTATTTTTTTTGAATGTGGATCTCATTGTTTACAACCCATTATTACATCATATTTACACCATGTTGGTAGGGGACAGGCAAGTGTTTTGTGAAACCACGTGAATAACATGGTATTTCAGAACACATGGTAGGCACTGCTACTGAAGTCAGTGAAATAAAAGATGAACCTGTCAGCTACACAAGGTATTTATTAGAGCTGATTCGGGTACCCAGGTACTAAACCAAACATACCAGTACCCGAATCTTAAATTAAGGGAACTGGAACACATTTTTTAAAAAAGGGAAAAATTGTGGAACTGGTATGTGACAGTACTGTACATGAGCACTCTGTCGATAGCATACTTTCCAATTGAAACACAACACACTTCTCAAAGGCAACTGGACCACGTGCGTCAAACTTGATACTTGGTGGCCCGCACACAGTAAAATCTTCCAGCATTCAGAATGCAGCTCTGTCATTGGGCAAAGATGTCTTGGACTTTGCCCTCACAGTGTGAAGTTTCAGAGAGCTGTACAGCACAGGTCATCATCTTTCAGTACTGTGTACATATCGGTCTAGAAGTGACTCACTGTAAGTGATTTGTTGTGAAAGCAAAAGTTTACTCTGATGGAATCTTGAGGGAAATGGGACTTTTATATTCTGAATGTCTGTTTCACTGAGAGTTTTGGTTGATTATTCTGGCTTTACCATGTACAAAGACAGTAAGGGAGGCATTTAAACATGTCAATACAACACATGCTAATATAAAGCCATATAATGTCACTGAGCATACCAGCTGCATAAATGATGATATGCTATGGGCCAGTCTTCTCTGGTGCAACCCATGACATCTTAGGGCCTCAGGGTGGCAGCGCTGTGTACATACATGCTGTTTCTAGAGCACTGATATATGACTTAGTTTTACATTTCTAGTGCAGACAGCAATTGCACTTGCCAATAGCACTAGACAGATTTAGTTAATTACAGTGGGAAATGCTGTGTTTGAATTAGTCCCAAGATATATTTTTAAATTCAGTCCTTAGACTTTTGGGAGAATGGGTACCCGGTTTCAAATTTTTGTTCCCTGACTCAGCCCTAGTATTTACACTTACAACGATCACTGTGTAAGATTATTACAAAATTTCTTTTTGATTCTCTGTAACTTATCTCTCATATTAAATTTTTAACCAGGTTCCTGTTGGCCATCCTGATGAAATTGATGAGATTTTTGACTTGATCTCTTACTGCAAGGGGAGCTCCGTCATTCGCATGCTTCATGACTTCATAGGTGATGAGGTGAGTGGTTGAGTGTATTTTGGATGCATACATAATTATATCTAGTTGACTGCAGGCCTGATTTATGGCTAGATTTCACATGCTAGTTGCCATATGTCATAATTTTTCTTGTATTCAAATAAGTGCTCCCCAGGTAATTGTTCCATGCTACTTTCCCCTACCCCCACATTGCAGGCAATATTCAAGGTGCGTCTTATTTTCTCGTGCTAAGTACCTATTCCCCAGCAAGCTGTTTTTACATGTAACATACCTCAGTGCATTGTTTGCTGTAATCTCCTGAATATGTTTGTCAAAAAGTCGAAGAAAACCATTGCCAAAGCTGTAAAATCATCCTTCTATCTTGCAACGAATGATGAAGAAAAGGGCCCCCATCATGAATTGTCAAAGTAACTTTATGACAAAAAAATGCTGAAGAAGACAATATTTTTCACTGTCGTCTAAAATAAATAAAGCTTTTATGATAGTATTCACATTATCTGATATCCATTCACGCAGGCATTCAGAAAAGGCATGAATGCTTATTTGAATGAGCATAAGTACAAGAACACATTTACAGAAGACCTGTGGGAAGCTCTTGGCAAGGCCAGCGGTAAGCCCATTGAGAGCATTATGAGCACATGGACAAAACAGATGGGCTTTCCAGTTCTGACTGTGACTGCTGAACAGCAAGGCACATCAAGAGTCCTGAAGATTTCACAATCCAAATTTAATGCAAATGGGCCGCTTGAAGGTATGGTGTATAAGTTAAGATGTGTTTTGTTTTCTCTGGCATTGTGGGTGTGTGTTTTTGAGTTGAGTCAGTGAGAGTCACTGACTGGTGGCCCTGGTTTTCCTTTTCCTTTTCATTTCATTTCATCACAAATAAATTTACAGAAAGTGGTGGAGGAAGCCTGGAAAAAGCAAAGTGCTTGTACAAAGCAGGCCACCTTTGTATAAAAAAAAGTTAACACGAAATACAGACACAAAAAAGAAATCAAATAACACAGACATAGTAACAGCCCCCTCATCAAGCTTGCCTAAATCCATGAGTTCTCTAGCTACATGTTAAAAAGAGGGGTTAAGGCTTGAATCAAGTCATGACATGTTAGAGGGCCACCCAGTCTAAGCATTCTGGTGAAATTTGCATTGTACAGGGTTCCTGCAGTCATGGAAAACCTGGAAAAGTCATGAAAATTTGGAAAATTATTTCAAGGCCTGGAAAAGTCTTGAAATTCAGGGAACTTGTCTGAAGTCCTGGAAAAGTCATGGAAATTTTCACAAAATGACAGTTCTATTCTGACTCGTAATATCAAAATGTACTCTCACTTGTTAAATTTTTTTCTCTTCACCTCAAACTTAATGCTGCCTGCTTGCTGAAAATTGCGGAAAAGGTCATGGAAATTCTTTATTTGCTCCTGGGAAAGTCATGGAAAAGTTGTGGAAAAGTCATGAAAAAGTCATGAAAATTGATTCCCCAGAAAGGGTAGGAAACCCTGATTGTAATCTGATGTCAGGAGCATAGCTAGGATGGAATTTTTAGGGGGGCCTAGGTATCAAATGGGGGGTCACAGCATTGATCCTCGTGCTTAATTCTTACACATTTTATTAGGACACGCACAATTTTTGGGGGGCCTGGCAAACATCTGGGGGTGAATTTTCAAAAGGATGAGGAACACAAAATTTAGGGAAGCATGCCAAATATATTTGGCTTTTTTTATAAAAATTTGAAAATTCTGGAGTTTTATTGGAAGAATTTTGAAAAATTTAAATTTTTATGGAAGCAAATTTGAGAATTTTTTTTTTTTTTAAGGAAAATTGGATAATTTGGGGTCTTTCTTGAGTAACATGCCCTTCCTATGAGCAAAATCAAGCAGATTGTCCGGGTGACTGAAGGTCATTGGGATTACATATTTTATCGTATGGTTTAAAGCTCCACAATGAAGTTGGAAAATTTCCCCGACGAGGAGGATGGCCCCCTGCTGGCACCACCCTTGGAACTGTGCCATTTAGGGACCTAAGCCAGCATATAAATGGAGTCCTTTGTATTCTATCTAAGTAAGTTGCATATTCTAGTGACCACCTGGGTAAAGCTGCTTAAAGTTAAATGGTATCATAAAAACAGCTAACCTGGCACAGGAGTGTATGTGATCACAGAGTCGGAGTGTCACCTGGCGCATTAGTGTCCGTGGGTATCTGTTCTATTCAGCTAGTCTAGAATAGGGCCAGGAATGGTCAGTTAAGTTGTCCTTTAGAGGATGTACTTGTATGGTGTCTTTCTGGGATGTATCTCTTTAGGGGAGCAGAACTCCTTTGGGAATAATGTTTGGTTTTACCCATTGGCTCTTCGTGAAAGAGTCGAGGGGACTTTTGAAAAGCACAGCTAATGCTTAAACCCGTGCTGTGGCCAAGTGGATAAAGGTGGTGGCATTTAATGCAATGAAGCTTAGTATGAAGCAGGAGGTTGGGCTTGGATCCCTGGCTGGGTCACAGTAAAGTTAGCTTTTATCCAGTAGCAATTTAAGGTTTTCTCTCTGATCTGACTTTCCAAAAGGAAGAGAATTTGATCCTGATGGGTTACTTGGTCTGTCACCCGATGTTAAGTTGTAATTTATATGCCATCGGTTTTGTCAGAATTAAGGTTGCTTAAGATGCCGCCTAATGTAAAATTGTAATTTACATGGCACAGGTTTTTTCCACATTAAGGTTAGTTAACAAAATAAAAGGGGGCTTTTGAACCTCAGTTGAATGCTGACAGATTAGTTAAGAGGTTAGAGTGTCTGCATCATAGGAATTGAAGTAAGGGAGAAGGATGACTTGGTGTATTGCTTTGTGTTTAACCAGTGAAGTCACGGAAACAGTGAGGGAGCTTCTGCCATATGGTAAAATGCCAGATGATCATGTGTGCCTCCATGTGTACAGCATGCATTTGACTTCAAAGTGAAATGTCACTTTAGCTGGTTTGTGAAAGATTAGAAACAAGATTAAAAACAATTTTTGCAACAGAGATAATTTATGGTGCCTTTTGTTGCAAGTGAAAATACTTCTAACTTTAAAACTTGTAGTTCCTCTGATAGTACCTGGGGCAATAGCATGGACGCAAAGTTTGCAATGTGTACTGGTGCTTACTTGCTGTTAAAACAGCTAGATGAGTTGCTTCAGTCCGTGTTGCATGGCAACATTCAATTTGTATGGCCTGCATATACAAACCTGCGAGATCCAAATCCTGTGTCGAAACATACCAAAGACTCTAAAAATGAAACCAGTTGGCTTTTAGTGGGTGCTTAGCATAAAAGTTTAGAACAGGGAAAGGAATAAGTTGTTATTGTTAAACTGTGAGCACATAGGCCTACTGTCAGCATAGTCATATAGACCTTGAGGACTAGATATGAATTTTTTGGAATTTGAAGGAGATTCTTTACAGTGAATGTGTTGCACCAGTTGAGCACTTTGTACTTGTTACAAGTCCTCAAAGTTATTGTTATTTCTCCTGAGAGACTGGGAATTTCATGGCAGCTAGTCATGGTGTCTGAGCTTGACTTGGTCTGTTTCTTTGAAACATAGTTTTTCATCCACTTTGGTTTCTATCCAATATAGGTGACACCAGCTCGTGGATGGTACCCATCAGTATTGCAACCAGTGCCAATCCATCAGAGGCTGTGCAAAAAGTAGTTTTGGACAAGCAATCCATAACTGTAACACTGGAGAATGTCAAACCAGACCAGTGGGTCAAGGTACGTGACATTTTGTACAACTTGGTAAGACTCACTGGAGAAATTCTGAGTAAGCACTAGTGGAGAACAAAAAAATAGTGCAGTTGCATGTATGCAGTAGTTTTTGGAGCATATTCATCATTTGGCTGTCTACAATGTATGTGTACCAGGATTTTTTTTTTTTACATTTTTTGTGTAACAAATATTTTACAGTGCTTGCATGGTCTCATGCAAAGTTACATTGTACATGATTGCTTGCCTTACAACTTCAGTTGTTGTAATAAATAGTGTATCTCACTCTGTTCACAGCTGAACCCCGGGACTGTTGGGTTCTACCGCACTCATTATTCCCCAGAGATGCTCGAGGCACTTCTTCCAGGAATTCGGGATCAAACCCTCCCACCTAGAGATAGACTTGGAATTATCACTGATTTGTTTGCTTTGGTGAGTTGGATATATACTTAATTGGAAAGGATGGAAAGTTATTGGAATGGGGGTGGACATTCAGCCCTCAACATCTATTTAGACCCCCCTCCCCCTCCTTACTATCCTCAATGACTTTCAGCATATCATTATGATATATAGATTTTACAGTCTCTTAAATGACCAAGTTCGTATCCAAGGATGGTCAAGCAGAATAAAATGGTATCTCTTCTGGTGGACTGTTTCTTGAGAATCTCCATAAAATTGTGGCTTTCTGTAAATCTAAGTTTCTTATCTAAGGAACTTACCTGTCTTTCAGATGCCAGAATGGTGGAAAGTGAAGATTTAACGGTCAAGTTCGTGTTACGTTTGTGACCAGTATGAACTCTTGTTTATCATATTTGATGATAAGTTCATCAACACTCCTGAGGGAGTATTATAATGTGATACTAACAACAAAAGCTATGTCCAGAGCTATTACCACTGGACGAACAATATTCACAGTAATACTAGTTTGTTCCAGCCTTGAAGGGCAGTGAAGTGACCACAAGTGTGGAGGACACCTGTGGCTTGTAAATTACAACTTTATTTTGGGTGGCTGATCAGCTCAAGGATTTAGATCAAATTTGGCCTCTTCGCGTGAAAGATCAGTTCATAGGATAAAAACTGCATATTAATCTTCAATGAAGAATCTTCCTAGTCTGAACTACCTAGGGACCCAACTTTAAAATTCCACAATACTAAGCTCCAGTGCTTTAAATGCTACTTCCTATGACCCCTTGGCCTTAGCACTGGTTACATCAGCAGGGAAGACAAGACTTCCACTTTGTCCCAAATTTTGTGAAATTTGGAAAATTTGTGTGTTGTTTTGGTAATTTTCTGGAGGGTAGTACTTCCGGGAACTTAAGGGAGTTATATTTTCCATCCAAATTAGAGAAACTAGGCCTTGTTTTTTCCATCCCTTTCTTATTCCAAATTATGTGGGTCTCTGTTTTACCTTTGTTTTTATCTTCACCTGTGAGAAAATGATGCAAATAGCATACAGGAAGTATTCTTGAAAATTGCAGGAAATAAAAAATAAATTGCAGAAGATTTGGGATATTTTTTCAGGAAATTTTGTTTTGAGTTGTAGAAGTAATCTTTACAAGGCAGCTGCTGGTTGCCTTTCAAGATAATGTTCAGTTTAATTCATATTATGACAGAAGATGGCAAAGTAAAATTCTGTTGAAAGTATGGGAAATTTAATAATTTTTTCAGTGAGAAAAGTTTAATGGCCCTTCTATCTTTATTTGTAGGCCAAAGCTGGACAGGCTAGCACAGTTGATGTCCTCAAAGTCATTGAGGCCTTCAAGAATGAGAAAAACTACACTGTGTGGACAGAAATCACTAGCAATTTAGACACTCTGGCCAGCCTTCTGATGGCCACAGACTTTGGACATCTCCTTCAGGAGTTCATCAAGAACTTGTGCTCAGATGTGTATGAAAAGATTGGATGGGACCCTGCAGAGAAGGAAGGTATGTTTATAAGAGATTATCCTCAAATTATAAGAAAGATTAATTGGTTTTGCATAGACCCTTTTCCAAATAACAATTACAAAGGATTGTGGGATAGAGTGTGGTATGCGTAATTTAGTCAGTGGCATATTACTGTGGCGAAAAACGACGCATACAAAAACACTATCCCACAATTCTTTGTAATTGCTATTTGGAAAAGGGTCTATCATGCAATCATCCTTTTTCACCCCAAGACTGAAATGTTTCTTTCCCTGTGGAAACTGGAAGTAATGCCCCCTTTCATATAGGGTAAGAATTAGGTACTGGGAATTATCAGGGTGACCAGAGGTCTTCTGGGGACTGGTATGTTTTAAGTCAAGACTTAGTAGTGTGCTTCTGTCCCATTGGGCTACTGCCCCCCCCCCCCCATCCCAGAGATGTATGTTATATGAATGAGTTTTATTTAGCTACCTCCCATTGGTTTAACCCTTGTTCATAGTTGTGTACAATGTATGGGTGTAAATGCAGTTGATCTGTAACAGGAAGTTCTAGGCAAGTGTTGACACTAATCAGCCTGGCTGTGTGTTGCTCTGTGCAATGAAAGAAATTCTTCCTCTGTAATAAATAGTTGCCTTAATTAAGGCAACCTCCCCATGGTTTTGTAAATGAAATTTCCATAAGTATTCTGACACAAGCGAAATGTTTTTGGTGTGAACAACTGTGGGTGTTAGTTTTTATGTAGCAATTAGCTGAACGAAAAACCTTTTGCTCTCTGGCCTGGGGAAATATCAGTGTATGTGGAGCAACTATCAGGGGAAGGTCTGCTATACTCATTAGTCGAATGCCCCTTCACTGAGAATGAGGTGTTCCGATTGCTGTGGGGAAAGTTGATATGGGGGGGGGCAGTTTGGATGCATGGTGTATAGAATGCCTACATCCTGTTGGCTAACACTTGCAGCAAAATTTAAATGTCACATGACTAAATCTTGAAATTTGACTTTTGCCTGTATTATCAAAACATGGAAGCTAATGGCAGAAATGCTGTTTTTTTTTCTTGCTTTGTTTCAGTAATTGTGTCCTCTTATGACGTTACCACAGAATATTTCACCCAAGTGAAAAATAACCAACTATACATAAGGATTTTTTTTTTTTGTCATTTCCACCATAATGAGCTTGTCTTTGGGTAAAAAGCATATCAGATGCAACTGAACCAAAATAGAGGCATGGTCAGAATTGAACTGTTTATGGAATTCCTTAATGCTATATTGGGTTGATATATATATCAAGTACACCTGGTGTATGCAGTTTCCAGCATGGTGTGCATGGCAAAAAATTCAAGTGGCACTTTTACTTTAGGTGCACAAAAAGTATCTTTCAGTGGAATTATTAGGGTTGGGCAATATACGATATATGTTGATACATCGTCGCCAGAAGTCCATATCTCGATATGCGATATGAAATACCTTTATCACGATATGATGATAAAGAAAAAATAAAAGTTTGGGGGTACTAAAATTTCTATAATTTAAATTTTGAAGATGAAATAGTGTTTGTAATATCAGTATTCATGCACTGATTTCCTCCTTTTTTAGAAAATCAGGTGTAAAGTTTCTTTAGGCTAATTTCAGGCACATTTAGCCTTGTCTACAACAGGTAATACAGGTTAATCCATTTTGGCGATGTATCGATATATCGCAAAAATTTTGGTGATATTATTGCAATATATTGATATGGATTTTTTTCATATCACCCAACCCTAGAATGTATGTGTCATACCTCTTTGAAGTAAAATTGATTAAATTAATAAGGCCCTCCTTCAAAATTCGTGAACTGTGGTGCAGTTTTCTTATCACATGTTCATCAATCGTGAAGTATTTATGATATCTTCCTTGATGAAGGTCACCTGGATGCAATGCTGAGAGCCCTCATTTTGAGAGTGCTTGGGAAAAATGGTCACAAAGATGTAGTTGAAGAGGCCAACAGAAGGTTCCAAGCACACAGTTCTGGTGGAGACCAGATTTCAGCTGATCTTCGTAGCGCTGTGTACGCCACTGTCCTCCGTCATGGTGATGCAGCAACATTTGATGAAATGTTGAGGGTAAGGAGATTGGGATCGGGGAGGTTGCTGATGCTTCTTCAGAGTTGCAACTCCTGACCAGGAGTTGAGTGCTTCCTTTTTCATTGGTATCATGGTTCTTGAGGAATATTCTGTACTTCAAAAATATGCACAAAAATCTTACTTTGGGGTTAAATTTTGTGTCTGTAGCAGGTTGTGGTGAAGTACGGTTACACAAGTGGCCTTTGTTTTTTTTTCTTCTATACAAGGTCACAAGTTTTCTCATTGGTTGGCCTCCACAAATCTCCCACAGTGGTAGTTCAGCTCCTCAGCCATTGAGATGCCTGTAGTGTAAGCTTACTGGGGGGCTGATAATTTACAGTTTCTAGCTGTTGTGGAATATGTTCATGCATCAGTGATGATGTTACTTTAAGATTCGAAACCCCATTCAGGGTAGTGGCTAATAGGGGTTGGGGTTATCTGACTATTAAAACATTGGAGTGGCCTGAGCCTAATGTGGAGGAGTCATAGACAGTAACAGAAGAGTGTTTCAGATAGGATGTCAGTGAAGAACATCTGTGTCAAAGTATGGGTAAAGATGGGGTGGGAAGCCCTTTGAGTAAAATCTGCGGTGTGTAAATATTGAAGTCTATAGGAGCTTGTCTGAAATGTGTGGGAGAATATATCCCTAAATCCATTTTCATCCCTCTTCTAGATTTATGCCCGTGCTTGACAGAATCAGAAGAATAACTTCAGATTGATCACTCGGTTTAATAATTGTGAAATAGCATTTCAATTCTTTTTGCAAACAAAAAACAAAATTTACATATTAATTGGGACAAAAGTCAATTTCCAGAACATGAGATTTCAAAATTGAAAATGTTTAGATAAAACTTGCAATGCCAGGGAAGTGCCATTCCCAGCGATCTGGGTATAATTTTCTGCCAAAATTTTCTTGCACGCTACACACCAACCTAGGTTGGCACTCTGCTTAGAAAGTGGGCCTAATCGTGAAAGGGCCCCCAAACTCTTCTGGCCCCGGCCCCCTCACAAGCTAAATGTGGCCCTGGCTGCTGGTATAGTTATTCATGCCAGTGTCTAACAAGGGAGATTCTGTGGTGTGTGTAGGGGGTTGGGATAAGTATCTTGAAAGTGCCACAAAACATAATGAGGTAGCATTTTGATTCATTTTGCAATTTTTTCAGCTGTTCAAAGTGCAAGATCTTCATGAGGAGAAGGAACGAATCATGAGAACATTAGGGAGTGTAAAAGATGAAGCCTTGATAAAGAGAGTCTTGGAGTTTTCCATCAGTGTAAGTATTAGAAATTTATTTTCCAGTCGTATTATTAGCCCAGTGAAGATGTCTGTCAATAAAGTTTGGCCAATTATCAAAAAGGGACCTTAAGTTTAAATTTACAAAAGTACATGTTATGGATGTCAAAAAGTTAAATTCTCCAGTGTGATCACTACCTTTATGACTTATTTTGCCATTGATGAATGAAATTTTACAAAATTCAACCACTGTATGGAAAGTAGTTGCTTTTTTCAGTAATAAGTCATTCTTTTGCTTCCTTTATTTATCTTTATGCTTTTGCTTTGTTTTGAAGTCAAAATACTAAGATGAGCTTGATATCTGAGCTCTTTTCTGCAAAGTGTTTTGTTGGGAGATGGCCAATATGGTTAAGTCACTTCATAAACATATTATTCTTACCATTATTCTTACCTCACTTTAGAACAAGTTAGGTAAGGGGTAGGATGAAAAAGAAGCCTGGTTAGTACAAGAGTGACATCACAAACTTGGTGTTCTTCCATTTTAGATTTGTGAGAAAGATTAGACATTTTATAGCTCAGCAGAAGAATGTCCAGTGAATATTGAAACTGGAGCAGTTAGTTTAACTGTTGAACCCATTTAGCAAATAGTCTTTAAATTGTAAAGTAGAGCTGTGGCAGATCCAGAGGGGGGTGCCATGGGTGCAGGTGCACCCCCCAAATTTCCAAGACTGAAATTTCCAGGTACTAAGGTGGACCATGCCTTTAATATTCTATGGCACTTATCTCACAATTGCTCTCCTCATCACGATTTTGATATAGAAACTCATACACCATATTGAGAGCACCATATTGGATGGATGACACTCTCCCACAATGAATGAATCTAGTGCACCCCCCAAACAAAAATCCTGGATCCGCCCCAGTGGAGGTCCCCATTACATTAAAAGGAAGTATTGTCTGTTGTATTGTAAGATTTTCTCTAGGGTCATGAATTCAAGGGTCATGTGAGACCTGAAAAGTAATAAAATTTAGAGAGTGCAATTTCCACACATGAAATAAATAGCTGGAAAAATTGCCTTCTTGAGAGGAAAGTTATTAGAAAGAATATTGGTGCCTTTTCCTTATTCCAATCACCAGCAATTTTTGAAAAGTGTGGGAAAAGAATTTCAAGTTTGCACAATTTCCCGTGATGGAATCAAGCTGTTGTGTGGAATCCAGTCATTTCGTTGCCATATTATAATTGTTTAATTCGTGACATTTTTTAAAAATTTTTAAAATTTTCAGTGACCTTAGTGATTTTTCCTGTGTTTGTCTTTAGGATAAGGTACGGTCACAGGACAGTGTCTTCGTCCTGGGTGGAGCTTGTGGAGGGAAATTGGGTCAGGAGATGGTTTGGAAATTCACTCAAGAAAATTGGGATCTTCTGCATTCTCGCTACTCTGGGGGCTTTCTTTTATCTCGTTTAGTCTCGGTGAGTGTGACATTTGTTTCTTATTATCCTTATGTTATTTGCTTCACTGATGAAAAGGAGTCCACATTCTTTGGTTTTCCAGTAAACAGAAGAAATGTGTTCTAATGCAAATAAGGCATAAAAATTTCAGAAAAACACTCTTTTTCAAATTGTTTATCATGAAAAGCAAAATCATTTTGGATTTGTTGTATTTCTAGATGAAGTCAGTTTCAAAATTTGAATAGGAATATGCTCTTTTTGTACTACATTTAGCATTAATTTGGGTGCAATTTATCCAAGAAAAAGGGACTAAGGTGGAAATGAAAAGTTCTCTCTGCTAAACCATGCTAATATGCCTAATCCTTCTAGAAATAAAACTGTATGAACAGTCTGAATCGATGAAGTCACAGGTTCATGAGCTATGAGCTATGTTTATGTTTTTTATAGCCGGCATACAAACACACTTAAACAGTTACAACACATAACTTTTGAACAGTATAAAGTCAAACATAGTCGTAGACTGCAATGCTATTACACGTGTCGCATGGTAACTCAAGGGTCGTTGTTGAACAGTGTTGTATTTGATTTATTGCTCACTCGTGCATTGTTCAGAGTTCCGAAATTTGTGATAACCTCAGGGCATACTGCATATTTTGTACAGGAGTCCACTTTCGTAACATCAGGTAAAAATGTTTATAGAAGTACTGTGATTATTCGTATGTCAAGTTTCGGGGTTGGTTATTGATTCCTTGCCGCAGGCAGGCAAGGAATCTATGCGATGGTGATGTCGTGTGTATGTGTGTGTGTGTGTGTGTGTGCGTGTGTGTGTATGTGTGTGTGTATGTGTGTTTGTGACGCTGCTTGTAATCGCGATATCTCAAGGTAGGATTGACCGACACTTTTCATATTTGGTATATAGATTTGTCATGTTGAGAGGAAGAACCCTATTGTTTTTGGAGGAGGTCGAAGGTCATCGGAGGTCACCAGAGGTCAAAAACTGAAAACCTTGTAATCGCGTTATCTCGAGATAGGGATGACCGACACTTTTCATATTTGGTATATAGATTTGTCATGTTGAGAGGAAGAACCCTATTGTTTTTGGTAGAGGTCAAAGGTCATCTGAGGTCACCATAGGTTAAACTGCGAAAACCTCGTAAATGGCTTGTAATCGCGCTATCTCCAGATAGCGATGACCGACAGTTTTCATATTTGGTATATGGATTTGTCATGTTGAGAGGAAGAACCCTATTGTTTTTGGTGAAGGTCAAAGGTCATTTGAGGTCACCGGAGGTAAAAAGCCGAAAAGCTCGTAATCGCAATATCTCAAGATAGGAATGATGGAAACTTTTCATATTTGATATATAGGTTTGTCATCTTGAGAGAAAGAATCCTATTGTTTTTGGTGGAGGTGAAAGGTCATTTGAGGTCACCACAAGTCAAAGACCGAAAACTTTGAAATCACGATATCTCAAGATAAGAGTGGCCTGTATGGATTTGTCATGTTGAGAGGAAGAACCCTATTGTTTTTGGTAGAGGTCAAAGGTCATTTGAGGTCACCAGAGGTCAAAAACCAAAAAACCTTGTAATTGCCATATCTCGAGATAGGGATGACCGACACTTTTCATATTTGGTATGTAGATTTGTCATGTTGAGAGGAAGAGGCCTATCATTTTTGGTGAAGGTAAAAGGTCACTTGGGGTCACCAGAGTTAAAAAGCCGAAAAGCTCGTTAATCACGATATCTCAAGATAGGAATGACAGACACTTTTCATATTTGGTATATAGACTTGTCATGTTGAGAGAAAGAATCCTATTGTTTTTGGTGGAGGTCAAAGGTCATTTGAGGTCACTAAAGGTCAAAGACCGAAAACCTTGAAATTGCCGTATGTCAAGATGGGAATGGCCTATATAGATTTGTCATGTTGAGAGGAAAAATCCTATTGTTTTCGGTATAGGTCAAAGGTTATCTGAGGTCACCATAGGTTAAACTGCGAAAACCTCGTAAACGGCTTGTAAACACGATATCTCCAGATAGCAATGACCGACACTTTTCTTATTTGGTACATAGATTTGTCATGTTGACAGGAAGAAAGCCTTTTGTTTTTGGTGAAGGTCAAAGGTCATTTGAGGTCACTGGTGGTAAAAAGCTGAAAAGCTCGTAATCACGATATCTCAAGATAGGAATGACCAACACTTTTCATATCTGGTATATAAATTTTGTCATGATGTAAGGAAGAACCCTATTGTTTTTGATGGAGGTCAAAGGTCATCTTGGGTCACCAAAGGTCAAAAAGCAAAATTTCCCAAGAATTCCCATGATTGTAATCTGGCATCACTGGGGTCAGAAAGCAACATTTCCCAAGAATTCCCAAGATTGTTAAATGGGGTCACCAGAGTTCAAAAAGCAAAATTTCCCAAAAATTCCCAAGATTGTTACATGGAGTCACCAGAGGTCAAAAAGCAAAATATCCCAAGAATTCCCAAGATCATCATCTGGAGTTATCAGAGGCCAAAAAGCAAAAGCAAAAGCAAAATTTCCCAAGAATTCCCAAGATTGTTATATGGGGTCACCAGAGGTCAAAAAGCAAAATATCCCAAGAATTCCCAAGATCATGATATGGGGTCACCAGAGGTCAAAAAGTGAAATTTCCCAAGAATTTCCAAGATAGTTATCAGAAGTCACCAGAGGTCAAACAGCAAAATATCCCAAGTATTCCTAAGATCGTCATCTAGGGTCACCAGAGGTCAAAAATTTTCCAAGAACTTTCAAGATCCAAGATCCATTGGAGTTGAATCCCTTTCAAGACACTTCAGATTTTCTTTTTTGTTATATTTGGTGGGGTTCAAAGGGCGTGTGAGGTCAGCAGAGGTCATGTTGTTAAAACATAAAATGATGTAGTCAAGAAAGATAAATTTGAGGGATAAACCTCAGTGCAACAAAGCATCCCCATTCGGCAAGGAATCACTAAGCCTTTGGGCTTTCTGGTGTTTAAGTTTGGATGAGGATTACATTGCTGTATAGATGGACAGTCACCAACTGTACAGCTGGGCACGGCAACATTATTTGTATGGTTGCCATGTGAATGAATGCCGCCCTACAGTCGCAAATGAGGCAAGCCATTTGCAGCACCAGTACAAAAGATAATTATTGTGTTCATTGTACAAATTTATCCCTAATTACACATAGTTGCACATCTCTTTCATTTGTGGTAGTTATTTCATTTTCAGTTTATTTAAGTTTATTTTCTTCCTTCCTTTGTAGGTATTAATAACAGAACAGTTCAAACAAGTATTCCATAAGCATTGCCATACGATACAATAATTAACATAAAAATACTACATGAAAGGAAGAGGAACCAGAAGGAAGTTTTTACTTTTCTAGTCTGGTCCCTATCAAAGTACAGTATGAAAACAAGTGATCGTATACAATCATATAGAAAAGAAAAAAAAAAAACAAACAAACACAAAAAAAGGGGGAAGAAAAAGCATAAGTTTTGCAATGATGCAGTTTAACCTGTATCACTATTTACCCTTCATTATATTTATCGAGCAGGTGATATTTTTGTTTTTTCCTAAACATGCTGAAAGTGTGAGATTGTCTAATGGGATCGAATAAGGAGTTCCAGAAATGTACACCTGTAATTGTTACTTGGGACTAGGCTAAAGAAGTCCTATTATGTGGAAAGAGGAGACTGTCCTTGAATTTAGTAAAGAATGTAGATCACTGTAAGTCTGGAAGAATGAGATGAAATCGAAAGGGAGATTACTATGTTTGTGTTTATATAAATAGGTTCCCTGCTGGTAATTGTAAATGTTATCCAAGGGGAGAACTTTGTTTTGGAAAAAGAGAGGCTGAGAGTGCTCATTGAAGGGGGATTACAGATAAGCCTTAAGGTTTGCTTTTGCAAAATGCGAAGCTGATTGACTAAATAATCTGAGGAGTTACCCCATAGTAATATACTGTAGTTAAGATGTGGAACAAAGAGAGCATTATAAAGAGTTAGAAGCATTTTGCTGGGCAAGAATTCTCTCAGTCTAGCGATAAGACCTACTATTTTAGATAACTTTTTAGTGATTCCACAAATATGGTCTTTCAAATTAAGTGATCGTCTATTTGAACTCCTAGAAATTTGGTACCGTGTATGCTGTGAATAATCGTGTCATTAATCATAATCATATGATCCAGAGGGGCTCTCTTTGCACTTGCAAATACCATAAGCTTAGCTTTAATAACATTTAAGGATAATTTGTATGCTGCTAACCAACCATACACTTCTTTACATTCAAAAGAAAGGGTTCCCACAGCTTGATTTACTCTAGGATCTTGAATATAAATAGTTGTGTAATCGGCAGAGAAGATGAAATTTAAAAGATTTGACATGTGACTCATGTCATTAATATATACAAGGAAATATATACAAGGAAGTAGTAGTGGTCCTAAAATGGACCCTTGTGGCACTCCTATAGTTATGTTCCTAGAAGAAGAGTCTTTACCCTTATATCTAACAAACTGTGTGTCACAGGTAATCAAGACAATTTTTGTCCTTGCCCAATGGTCACCAAGAGAACAGAATGAATTTGACTCGAAACGACTAGTTTGTATTGCGTTGTGAAAATATATTTAACTAACTCCAGAAAATGACACGCCATAAACAGAAAATACCATTACAATATAACCTAGGTCATCTTAAAACCAGACCCGTTACTACAACAGGTTTTAACTTAGCATTATAATACACCCATTGCTTCAGACATTTCTCAAAACTCCAGATTAGGTTACATGTTTTCTCCCAACTTTCATAATCTATAATTGCTGTTCTGAACGTTCTTTTTTTCACTTTGTCAATATCAAAATCCCGTTTTATTAAAGGTATGTTCTCAGTGTTTGTTCCGACACTCGTTCAGTTTCGTTTTGTGAATGTTTGTTCTATTACATGTATGTTCTCAATGTTTCTTCCAACTTTTGTTCATTTTCGTCAGTATTTTTTCTTATTATTTTTTCATGTATTCAGTTACCATGTTCTGGTTGTTAGTTCTCAAATTTCCAATTCTTGCCACTATTTCCTTTACGCCATCTATGCAAACAACAATTTCCCATGTATTAAGTTAAGTACTTTTCTCACCAAGAGGAGGAAAATTTCAGTATCAAGAACGTAAATTACAAAATAATAATTACTTACTGTTATCCTGTACTCTTTCTGATTCCACAGTTAAATTTTAAGTTATGCTTGTCCCTTCAAAACAGCCATAACAGCACTTTCGTTACACAAATAGTCCAACACGCCACTACAAGTCCGCCTTTGTATTCACAGTCTTACGCCACATTAGAAGGCACGGCACTTCACAACCAAGAAAATAATCAGTAGCATTTACAGTCCTCTTCCTCTTTCATCACCTCCCACAAACAGTGGATACCCAAACACAATATAGTGTATCGTCACACTGCATACTTGCATCAATAGGATAATTAACTCTGGCAAAGGGAATAACAAACAGAAAGTTATTATCAAAGGGGAGCTAACATTCCTTGACTACATACTACACTCGGGCCAGCCACCTTTCATGAATATGCATACATATAGTACCTGAATAAATACAACTGTCCTCACTGAGGGCGATACCACACAGTACTATGACACTGTGTATGATCACTTGAATAGCTTTGGAACCACTTCAGAGCTACACCCCTTACACCATACATATACATTTTCCTTAGTAAAATTTGATGGTCGATTGTATCAAATGCTTTTGATAAACCCAGGAATAAAGCAGCCATGATTATCTAGTTTAAATGCAATATCATCAACAAATTTGAGTGATGCCATGTAAGTAGAATGGTTTGTCCGAAAGCCATACTGGCCATTAAACATGAAATTGTTCTTATCAATAAATTTCCATGATGTAAGGGTTACATTAGTAAGGTTGATCTTTTTGGATTTTTTTAATTTGTCCCTTAAACCTGCTTATTGAGACTTGAAAGGAAGTTGTGTACAGCCTGCATTCAGTTCAAGGTGGTTTCTGGTATGCCCATTGTGGGCAAATGCAATTGTAATAGTAATCATAGAAAGCAGAAAGTTTCAGGAAGTTTAGTCAGTATTTTTTATTGTTGTTGACAAATGGCTGTTTTGTAAGTGTTTTGATATGTTATTGGGTAGAATTTGAGATCCATTGAAAGCTGTCCCAGCCTCCAGGCCTGGTAGTAATGTTGAAATGTGGCAGACACCTGCTACATTATACTGTACCTTGCATAGCTTGATATGTAACTGTCATGTACATGGTAGCAGGGTAGGATTTAACATTTGTCATACAAGGGCTCTTTTGGGGTAAGTTGACTTAAATGTGCAGTTAAAACAGTCTTCCCTACACAAACTATATGGCCAAATTTGCCCTCATAACCCCAGTTTTGGGCGCTATTTTGCAAGTTACACGGGCTAATCGTCCTGAGCCCTCGCTTAATTCCTGCCCTGCATGGTAGCCCAGAGAGTGCAATATTTCCTTAGTATACAACTTAATAATAGAAATAATAGGAACAATAATAGAAATGTTAGGCTTTTCCAAAGAGCGGGTAGTATACCATGACCTTTTTTTCATGAAAACATCAGTTGAGGTAATTTGACTGCTATCAGACACGTATAGATTCAATGGTACTCAACATAAAACAGTACACTATCTAATGCAACATGTATCCTTCAGTAATAACCTGTACAATGATAGAATACTTGGCAGTCCCAATTTTTATCCTCAGTGAGCATGGGGAAACAATAGTAACAATAATGGCAATTAATTATGTGCACAAATCTGCCAAAGAGCACTCGTGGCGCATGCAGGGCTCAAAAAAAAAAAAAAGGATGCAGGGCTTAAAAAAAAAAAAGCAAGGTGGAAGTACAAACAAAACAATAATGAAGATAAATTCTGAAAAAAGACAGTCTTTATTAAAGGAGTCTTTTACCTGATTTAAAAATCTGTAAAGTCTGACTGGAGGGAACACATTGAGGAAGCCTGTTCCATAGGTGGGGAGCAGCAGCAGAGAAAGATTAGCTCAGCCAAGAGATGTTTGGAAGCTGATTGGGACATGTTTGGCAGTAAAAAGGAAGTGGTTCTGCAATGAACAAGTGTTTACTCCACACTCATTTTCTATAGCCTACCATTGACTGTGCTTTGCATGTCCCTACTCCTAATCTTACAGCCAATGCAGCAGAGCTAGCACGTATCCCCTGCTATAGTCTTAAATTATTAAATTAATCTCAGGCTGTGCAGGGTAGTTGTTTCATGATGCTTAGCAACCATAAATGTGGAGAAATTACAACTTCTTGTCACTTTGCTAATCATTATTACAATTAAGATCAATTTGGTTTCTTTTGAAAAGTCTGTTCAGATGAGAAAACTGAAGATTGCTCTTTGATTAAAAACCCACCTTACTTTGACCCAGCTCAGAGCTGGGGATCAGACCGTGAATGTCTTGGTTGCTAAGCTTTTGCTGCCTTTAATGAACCCGTCATATCCGGATACAGCTGTTTTATTTTACTATGCATTGATTGTTTCAGTAAAGAGTGGTCATCCCACCCACCCCCCACCCCCAACAACATTTCTAGTTCAAGATTGGGGTTTGGTTACCTGCTGTGGGTTCCTGACAATGACACTATTACTTCTGTCCACTTAGTATTTTGGAATGGATAAAAGGTGTGGTAGCATGCTTATTTTGCACATCGTAATTGCCTCTTTTTTGAGAATATGTCACCATCTTTTACAGGTTAACAGATTACCAGTGGTACTTGGCCTTACATATTTGTGGGTATATGGTGGACAAGTTATCTGGGGATTGCTCATCCCCACCTTGTCCTTGGTTATCTCAGTTGCATCTCTAAATACAAGTGCAAAATGGGCATCTAGGGAAGGCAACTTTTCATTTCGAATGTTACAAATTGCTTCCACTTTGAATGATAATCTCGAGAACAGGTTATTTGGTGACAAGGAAAAATATGCGGTTTTGTCATGATTAGAATTCAGTTGTTTGATTCTGATTTGAATGGGGGATGAATGATAAAGAAATTGGCCCAACAAAAAGTAAAAGTGTAATACTTTTGGTGAGTTTGAAATAGATTCTTTCATTGGTTTAGAATGTGGGTGGAAAAATTTTTGAACATATTAAGGACCTTATGTGTACTACATATTGGAGGGTGACATGCTTTGCGTTTTGTCTGAAGAATGTCACTCATATAATCTGGCCTTATTGTATTGGAATATTCATGATTCCCAACTCATTCTCTTGGGCATTGCTTTCATCTTTTTTTTTTTTTCTTTTGTTATTTTCCCATTTTACAGATTGCAACAGGAAACTTTTCAAGTGAGGACAAAGCACAGGAAGTGGAGGCATTCTTCAATACTCATCCTGCACCAGCAGCTGAAAGAACCATCCAGCAATCCTTAGAAAACATTCGTCTGAAAGCCGCCTGGCTGAAGCGAGATGCAGCAGAGATTGAAGAATGGTTGAAATCGAAAGTTCAAAGTTGAAAGGTTACCTATCAAAAGTTCAAGTAAAACATGTCACATCATGATAGATTTGAAATGAGGAATGTTTGTATAATTTTATAATTGTAGCGTATAAAAGAACTATGGATTTCGAAAGCTTTGTCAAAGAGCTCTGAAGGATTTGTGTTAGCTGGATTTTCAAAGCTGTGCTTATTTTTCTTGTGTATTTCTGTTTATTCTGTACATGTGGGCAGAGTTAAATATGAAGTGCATACCTTCAAGTATCTAGGCCACATATGATGATTATAGTTATAAAAATGGAAGAGCTTTCAGAAGGAAAGAAAACAATAGAAAGTGATGCGGAATTTCAAGATTTGTAGCTGTTTAAAACAACACCTTGTGAATGTCACAGAAAAATGTTATCAATCTATGTGCAAGTATTAAATACATATTTCAAAAGGTTTTAGTAACTATTTAGAGGTCAAATCTTTTATCTGCAGAATTTATTCTGAACTTTTGCAGATAAAAAGTTTGCTTTCTTGAGCATTTTTGGTCTGTAATAAAATTTGACCTTAAAGTACAAAAGGTTTAGTTTGCACTTGCAAAAAAAAAGTGTTTCTGTCTGGACTGACGTTAAAATGCAGCTATACAACTGTCTGTTGTTAAGGTAGATATAATACCATTGTATTCAGGGTAGGGCAAATTAACTTTCAGTCTTGTGATGTCTGAGTTCTCAAGTTCTGCCTCCCAAATCTCCTCCCCCATGCTGAGAAAGAATTGGCCAGGGTAAATGTATCCCACAACCCTTTGTAATATTTAGTTTCCTGTCTTTCCCTCTTGCCGCTACCATCCCCCGCAACCTTCTTTAACCCTGAAATTAGTGGACAATAAACCAAACTCTTCAAATTGGTTCATATGACTATTAATTCCCCCTCTATGTTAATTGACAGTGCCCTCAAGAAAGTTACGTGATGTTTGAATTTTGACTCTAAAAGGATCTGTTAGTCAATCTGCTTTCAAAAGTTTGAAACATTCCTTCAAATGACCCTTTTGTTTATTAGATAGTTGCTTTTGACATTGGTCTGTTCAATCATTGTACAGTGATCTTCTATTGTCTCTAACAGGTTATGTTGAAGTCCTGACACTGATGATCTAGCAACATATATTTTTTTTCAGAGTAGGTCTGAGTAATAACTGAAATGCCAGTTTTCTTCATCTTAACATTTTCTTTTTCTTCTCATTTGTAGAAAAATTTTCACATTCTTTGTGAAACCAAAATTCCTCATACAACAAGTCATGATTATTATGTCAGGTTAATCTTTCCAACAGATTCAGACTTTGTTTACTCAGTGTGTTATCACTGTTGCATATTCATGAAAGTAAAATGTATGCTGATTTTGATGTTAATGGTCATGTGTAGTAACACAATGAGTAGCCTTCTGAACTACACCCATCACAACTTATATATCAAAATCATTTTAAATGGCAATCAATTCTTTATTACTCCATGTATATTACCTCACACCACTAGCCATATGAAATATGCTACATTTATTCCTCAGCAGTCTATTTGTTGCTTTAATATCACTGTTTGTGAAGAACACAATTTTATATTAACACTTTGGGTTAAAAACTCTATCATGTAGGTTTAGTTGGTTGTATGTCTTCTCATCATGTTTCATCCATGTATCTTCCACATATGTTTACTTAATTGTTTTCAAAAAACTACATAAACAAACAAGCCATAACCTTGTAGTTAGTATATGAGTTACATCTGGTGAGACTGAGTATATTATAGTACCCCCATTGCTGTTTTGCATGGCTTTGTAACCTTGCTGTTTATCAGGGGTCATGCACTAAAATTAAAAAAAAAAGGAATGAATGGTACCTTTCTAGAAAAGTGTAGAAAATAGCACCCATGCTATCTGCTAATACACCAAAATTTAGGCTCACTTGGCACCCTTCACATTTGAGTAATTAAGAATTAAATTTGTGAAGGATAATACGTGATTTTGTTCACAAGCTGCACTGTGATGCATTTTCTCAAATTTGTTCAAGCAACAAACTTTTTGTTGCTGGTTCAAGGGACAAAAACTATATGTGATTCAATGGATAACTTACAAAACGTGTGTATGAGTACCAATGTTTATTTACAAGTGACAATACCAGGTAACTTTACCAAAGTGTGAATTGACTGGGATACAAGTCTTCCAACCCCCTCCCCTCACCAACACCACACACACACTCTTCAGTGGTTGGGATCAAAACTCCCATAATCTCCACGGTTTGTATCCATATTCAGGCTGAGAAATCTGTAATTTTTTGGAACCTTTTCTTCCATTTGTCTAAGTCCATTTCCATGAGGGCCCTAATTTTGCAGGATTATTTCAAATGTTTAAGGGATAATAGCCATGTCAGATTCTTAATCTCGATATAAGAGCAAATCTAATCATTAGAAGCTGTAACTAGATGATGTCACTAAGTATAAATCAATTGATAAACTTTGAAATTTTATGTTTTGTGGTAGAGAGACTGTCATGACATTGGACTGTTACACTGCAAAGAAATCTTTCCATGAATGCCCTTCATTTTACTGGATCATTTCAAATGTTTCAGGGAATTAATTTTCATTCAGGGTCAAATATTCTAAGTGCAGTTCTTATTCTGTCATATCAATTGAAGAATTGGTTGAATAAATACAAGTTATAAGCAAAATCAAGCTTCAACTTCATGTGTGGATTTGTTTTCTTATTGTCTCCGTGATTGGCGTCTTACAAACTTTTTGGTTTCGTTGAGGAAAGAGTTGGCAAAAAGAGTAAAAAACTTCTGTTCTCCCAGCAAAACAGTAAATTAGAACTTGGTTAAAGTTGTATTTTGAGCGAAGTATGCCATATGGCATGGAGTGGTATTGTGTAAAAGGTTTTCTTCAAGTTCCTACTGCCCCAGATTGCACATCCCCCAAGTCTTTCCTTAGTCTGTTAGTAGTCGTAATATTTCCTGCACCATCATATCGGCCCTTGGTCCGTAGATCCTTTTCCGAATAGCAGTTCACAGGATTGTGGGACAGAATTTTTTGGTGTGCGTCGTTTTTGTCAATGGCGTTGACTGGTCAAAAACGATGCACACCAAAACTCATCTCCCAATCCTTTCTAATTGCTATTTGGAAAAGAGCCTATATGGGGCTTTTACTCCATAGTCGAGTTCTCTCCCCACCTGGGCCCTTTTTCATGAAGAGTTACGATAGATCTTTAGTTTCATCTGCCATGCAATCGTCCTGTTGATGTCAAACTTGAGATCGATCTTAACCCATTATGAAACAGGGCCCTGGTCACAGGCGTTCCGATTTATGTGCATATATACAATACACTATACGTATATATATAGTTAGTATATATATATATATGTGTGTAGTGTATTATATATATGTACATATAAATCGGAACGCCTGTGGCCCTGGTCTGACAAATCTTGGCACCACACCTGACCCTTTCATCTTAGACAAACAAATGAAGGTACGAATTTGTGTTATAGAGATATACTAAATTTTCTGAAATAATGCCACCCACACATGGTAAAAGCTATAGGACCTGAAGTGGCAATTTAATGTTTCGGAGTGTTGTTTCCTGCAATCTAGGGACACGGAATGCCGAATATTCTTACCTCACAGATTTTCTTGGTTGTTACTTGCACCTTCCGTAAAACACGGTACATTTTATCAGGGAGTTGCAATTGAACCACGTATTCGAACTAATGCTACATCACCATGTAACCTTTTTTTTCCAAAAGTCCCCTGACTCTCTGGCGAAGAGCCAGGGGCGAAAACCAAACAATACTCCCGAAGGAGTTCTGCTCCCCGAAGGAGTAACAACGTCCCCAAGAGACAAACATTGACTTAACTGACACCGCCCGACAGTGGTCCCGTTCTAGCCGACTGGCTGAATAGAACAGGTCCCACCTGGGAGCTCCGCCGTCGTGATCAGGGATCAGGGATACTCCTGTGCCAGGTAACCGCTAGTAGCAAAGTTTTGCAATTCCTAACGTCAAAATGTACGGGAAAATGTCACTCCGATTTATCTTCTTTCATACCATATGGCCAAATCTCCTCGTCCCGCCGGACGCATTATTTTTTTTTCCCTTCCCAGGACGAACGTGGGCAAATCGAGTTTTCAAAACATTTTAAATTTGTTTCAAAATGAAGGTTAGGATTAGAATTAAGGTTAGGGTTACGTAGGTAGGGGTTATTTGGCCCGTTCTTTCATAATCCTGCGTCAGAATTACAAAAAAGGGTCTAAAAGCTGTCATTTTGGAATCAGAGGTGTGGCCTATTTCCAAGAAGGTGATTGGTCCATTGGCCAGATTTGCCCTGACTCGTCCTAGGAAAAAAAACTACGCGTCCCGGACAGTTCCAGTTCTCCCAACTAAGTTACGTCTAGCCCTCCCCTCCTCCTTGTGACATAATATTTAAAAAGTAAAAATATTGCACGCACTTTGGATAGTTAATCCCAACTCAATCCCTCCCACAGCCCAGCCCCATCTTAGTAAAATTTGTTTTTACACTAAATATAACTTATCAGAATATATGCCTTGCAAAATGTGGATGAAAAATGTTCATCTGCGCAATCATTTTCATTCGGTCATCAGTATTTCGTCCACGTAGTACAGTGGTTCCCAACGGGGGCGTTAGCGCGCCCTGGAGACGTTTTCGCACTCGGATGAAGCGTCACAAAGTATTCCATAGGTCAACGACCTTGTTGAAAGATCGGCCGGGGGGGGGGGGGGATTGGGGCTTGAACTATCCGAAATTAAGGAAAACTTATTCAGTTGTCTAGCAGATCTTTGGTGAAGATTCGAGGAATTTTGAAACTGCGTAATACTGACTTTCCTTTGGCAAAACGTGTCAGTGCCCCTTTCACTTTTGGAACATATACTGCGACTATGTGTTCTTCAGAAGAAGACATCCTGCTTATCCTTTTCTGCCTTTTCTTATTAGTATTTTCAGTATTTTGATCGATCCATATAGGAGTGAACACCTTTGCCCTTCAACTCTTCAACTCTTAACCTCTTTTCGGTTCATTGTTGATGAAATTACCAATATAATATCACCGAAACAGCAAGAATATGATTTACGGTATGATACGTCGTTCCATTATGGCTTTAACCTACACCGTAGATATTATGAATTAAAAGCTAATAATTTTGTCAATTAATTATAAAAGAATGTCATTATTATGAGTCCACTAGAGAAATCAAAATAATAAAATATAGTATTTTCAACGTGTAGTTGATATTAGCTTTGGCAGTAAATGTGCCAAAGGAGAGAAATCGAGGTAAAACTTTCCCGTACATTTTCACGGTAGGAATTACAAAACTTCGCTATACATGGTAACGTTGTGCTTTAACATTAGGTCCAAAGAGTGGCCCGAATGAGTGTGTGTATGTCACTGTGGAGACTTCGAATTTCTACGGATACCTTTATTGACCGCTGTACATGCCAAACGTACTACATGATCGTGATTAACATTTGTCTTCTATTTTAGATGATTCGTAAAGATAATGCATGTATATTTGTGAAAACACCACGAGTTTTCGCTAGTAACCACGGCAACGTAATCATGTTTGGACAACAAACAAATTTGTTGACTGCTTGGAAAGATGTTGAAGAAAGGAATCGTTGTAGAGTAAACTTGTGTGGACAAAGCAAGTGCGTGAAAATTCTCTATGTACAATTTTGACAAGCCTGGATATTCTCGTCTATTTGTTGAATCATTATTTAGGTTGGGTTTGATTTTCACACTTGTAGCATTGGACAAATATCTCAAAAGTACTAGAAAACATCTCTGGTTTCCCCAATTCAAACAAAATAGTACTGGAAAAATAAACATAGCCTTATATCATTGTCATGAAGTAAAACTCCAAAATCGATTGAAATGATTAACCAAACTTTTGACATAATATTTGAAAAGAATAATATGGGACGCATTTTGGATCGTTATTTCTTCCCCATCCCCACCCATCACCCCGCCCCACCCGCCACCCCCACCCCACCATAGTAAGATTTGTTTTGAAATAAAAACGGTTCCTATCAGGATAGAGCATATATGCCTGGCATACTGTGGATGAAAAATGTACCCTTCCACACTCATTTTCAATCCGTCATCAGTATTCCGTCCGCGTAATACAATGCAGCGTGTCTTTACGGAAGGCCTTGCTAATGGTCACGCGATTTCTACATGTTCGTGACCAGGGCATTTATAATGGGGGTGTGGTGCCGTATTTGCCGACTGAGAAGAAACACCGACTGAATGTGTTGATAAGAGATGCAGTTATAGCTGAGGACCGTTAGCCCAACCGGTAGTGGTCCAGCAGGGGTGACCCCAGGGTTTGCTCAACGGGGTGGGGGGAAGGGGGTAACCAGTAACCACTCTACATAACCTGGGTACCCTGCCTACATGTTACTTGGTAAGGTTGACGGGACTTATGCTATCTAGCTATGTGGAATGTAACTATTGAAGAAACTGGAATGACAATACATCGCGCGTAGAGCGTCGAAAATTTTGGGTTCTTATTACAGAAATTGTCCTCTTTCTGTTACTTCTTTTCCTCACATAATTTCCTTCATTTTGTAGACTGGTGCAGAATTCACCGACTCAGTTCCAGAATACCACATGAACGATGAACTCCTTTAGTATACAATGATACTGAAAAGCCCTATGTAGCTTTTTGCCGACGGAATGTGTTTTAAGTTTCAAAAAGTGTTGCTTACGGGCTTAAGATATTGTGATAAACGTTGTCTACAAATGCATTCCAATCTCCTGTCTTCCGTCTGCACCAACCCCCGGTGGCGGCAGAACCGGGGAGGGGGGGGTTGGTGGCTTTGGGGCCTCAGCCCCCAATGAAAAAAGTGAGGGGGCTAAGCCCCCCAATATTTGCCAAGTGCTCCAAGAAGTGGGGACCGCAGGGCCCACCAAAATGAAGCCAACAAATAGATCTATCGAGTGCCACCAATTTTTTGGGGGGTTGTATATTGAAAATTTTTCACAAAACATCAAAAAATAGTTGTTTACATTCAAAAAATGCCCCAAAAATGCCCAAAGTTGCTAAAAAATGACGCAATATTTTCAAAAAATCAGTTCAGGCACTTAGGAAAAGGTCACCCTACTATTTTTTTTCTGAATACCTTAGAACCTAAAGAAACACCATGAGAGGTGATTAGATGCCAGGTATAGGGAATTTAGAGATATTTCAAGTATAATTTTTCAAAAATGCGTAATTTTCGGTCAAAATCTACATTTCAATCCCAAAATACCCACCCTACAGAAAAAATCATAACTCAACAACGGAAAGTCCGATCTTTTCCATTGAAACACCAAAATGTCCGTTATAAGATTCCTTATAAAAAAATACCAAGTTGTAAGAATAAATGGCAAGGGTAGGGTGAGTTAGAGAGGTTCAAAGATTCAGAAAAATGCATTTTTCAAAAATGCGTCAATTTTGGTCCGCAACATGCATTTCTGACCAAAAAATCCCCTCCCAATATCAAAAATTATAACCCACAACACCCCTCCGACTTTTGCACTCACTAAAATTTCCATTTAGAGCTACCTTACAAAGCCATGCAGCTTTATTTATAGATCCAAACATGGAAGTACTACCTCACTTCCATGATCCAAAGTTGTTTACGTTTCACCATGGAAGTACTACCTCGGAGTTAGTACTTCCATGGTTTCACTGTGCACTGAGCCATAGCGTTCTGTGTAGAGGTCATATAGGTCAGTGTGTGTGAGTTCAGTGTGGGCAGTAGCAAAAGTGTTGCAAAAGTAAAATGGGCATATCGTCCTCATTTTTGGTCCAATTCCCTCAAATTTGGTATCAAATGAAAGAGAAAAGATAGCCAAACAATCTCCCGCACCATAAATTAAAAAATAATAGTGATCTGTAGGGGTTTTCTACGATTTTTTATGAAAAACCGTATGACGTTATCTAATTTGCATATTTGCATACATAATGAGATTATTTTACAAAAATAAAATGTTCATTCAAATTCCCCATCTTTGCACTTTACAATGATATATAGGTTCTCACAGAGAATATTCTTCTAAATTAACCAAAAAATTCCTGAAAATATTCCTCCTTTCAACACCTGGAACACCTTATCCTAATGAGATATATGCCTGGCAAACTGTGGATGGAAAATGTACCCTTGCACACTCATTTTCAATCCGTCATCAGTATTCCGTCCGCGTAATACAATGCAGCGTGTCTTTATGGAAGGCCCAGCTATGGGCGACGATCACGGGGGGACAGGGGGGATATGTTCCCCCAATATTTTTAGTGGGGTGACATAATAGCAAATGTCCTACCCCCCAATATGTAGAGGTATACAGAAAAAAATAAATGTAACACACATTTTCGATGTGAATAATTGTGATATTAGCCTATTCATTGCAGCTGGGAGAAATTAAGATAAGAAATATGTGATCTGTGTCCTCTAGAATGCACCAAATCGCTTAGCTCCCAGGAGCTTTGCCCCTGGACCCCAACAGGAGACCTATGGTGGGCCCCTGTACCAGGGGCGTAGATTTCTTCTCAACTTTGGGGGGGATGGGGTGGATTATCGCAAATCTAGAAAATGTGCACGCGGAGCGTGCACGGCGAGCGCGAAGCGCGAAGCCCATCACGGGTGGGGTCCAGGGGCCCGCCTTAGGGCCCCTGGTGGGGGTCCAGGGGGAGAAACCCCCGGAAGCTCCTGGGTTTTAATGTCTCAGAAGTGCCAGGAAGACTGTTTTAAGAGGTAAATTTCAGAGGTAATGTTCTTGGGTATTGGTATATGTATACATTTAGGAAATGCTATTTTGAGCACAAAACTCATTGATAAGCTGCACTGGATTGAAATTGTACAAGAGCAACAATGTCCTGCTAAGCTTAAAGTGGCCGGGATCAACTTATAGGGTCATCTCAGACAACTGGATGTTGAATTCAGAGATCATTACAAGACCTGCAAGTTTGCTTAAGATCAGTGGCGCCGCCAGGTTTTTTTGTTATTTGGGGCACAATAGATGATGACGTAATAATACCTCAGTTCCCCCAAGTCTACGTAAATTGCACCTTTATTTATGATGCGTCCCGGCATTTGTATAGAGAGGTTTTGATCTTTCATTTGTCACTACATAAAGATGCCGTCCTGGGGAAGGGTCCCCCTCCCCTTTAAAATTTTTTTTGTTAATTTAAGGTCTTTTAGACGCAAAAAATGGTGCTTTCTTTGGGATGTTTTTGGAACTGATCATATATGGCTGGAAAATGTCCATAATTTAGTGAATGCTAATTTCTGGTTAGGTCAAAGAGGAGAATATATTTTCTATTGAGAGAAAGATACGTTGTCAACAAACCCTCTGATGCCTCCTTCCTTTTTAATGCTTTATTTCGGGAAAGTTTTTTCACAAAATACGTGCGTGAACTCCACAGAAACATTCTTGGACTATTAAGAAATGTCTCCTTTCCTTCATTGTGCATTATGAAAGGGCATCTAAGGCTAGCAGGTACCTGTATAGGACCTTCTGGAAGCTCTGCATTAATCATATTAAATGGGGGCAATGACATAATGCGTACTACCTGACATCCACATGATAATGTAGAGTATGACGCCGAGCACTTTACGTATTTTTACTAATTTTGAACAAAAATCAGGAAGAACAGCTTCCAGCAATGATGGGGAATGACGGGGAGGGAGAGTAAAGGTGCAGGGAGGTGATATTGGGCCTCCCTGATAGGTGTAGCAAAAGGGGTGAATGACTACTAAGCGCGTTTCAGAATGCTGTTTTCGTCGTAAATGTATTAACAATCACCATGTATACCGATAATGACTGCGCGCAAAGCGCTCTGTAAAAATACTTGAAAAATGTAAAACGGCAGATACGTACTTTCAACCTTCCGCATCATGCTACATATTAGATTGAAAGATCCCATATTGATGCGAGGTTCCCACAGATGTCTGGAGATTTATCTCTGTTCTTCGGAAAATGTTGTGATCAGAAGTTATTACCATAATAATGGTCATGGCATGGAGTGAAAAGCGTGACGAATGCGTGAGAAGTGCGCTGAAATTTTTCAGTAAATAAGATTTCGATGACAAAACCTGCATTCGGGCTCTGCATCGAGACACTTTCAATTGCCCAACAAACCTACATGCCACTGCCATGAGGCAGTCTTTTACCTGTTATTTCGTAAACTTTCAACTTTTTGCTGCTGTGCATCTCCGAAAGTTGCTATCGGAAGATATTGATAACAAGACTAACACTGACGTAAGGTTTGAAGCGCGCGGAGCGCGCGAAAATTTTGATAGTTTACGAAGGAATTGATTAAATTCTGATAGTTTGAGAAACATTTGTGACAGAAAATGAAGCAGAGATTCAAAAGTTTCTTACAAAAATGAAAAATGAAATGTACTTTTCAACATACACGTATCTGTAGACTGTAACATTGGGGGGGGGGGGATGATTACATGGGCCATCCCCCCTAGTCAAATGTTGGGGGGATATATCCCCCCATCCCCCGGGATCTACGCCTTTGCCCTGTACCAGTGGCGTATGTAGGAGGCCTTTCGGCCATGACTCCCCTCACCGATGCCGATTTTTTTTTTAGTTCCTAAAATACATAGGCCTAGATTTTTAACACAAATTTTGCTTCAAAAGATAGCGTATGGGGGACCAGATTGCATGTAAGGACACCTAATTTTGCAAAAATTTTCAAAGGCCCCATTGGGCCATGGTCCCCCATCAGTTTTGTCAATTTCTTTTCTTTTTGTACAAACTAGAGGAAAATAGTTCCGCCCGATTTAAGGTTTTTCCCGAAATATAAACTGTGAAATTGCAAAACGCGCGAAATTTTTGGGTAAGCTTACACTAAAAAGAATCTGCACTTATTTAAAGCTTATACAGGTCAATTGTCCAGGTGGTTGGGCCCTTCGGGCACAACTTACCTTGTACTTCCCTCCCCGAATCACTAGCCGTACCGAAAGACAGACTCGAGATAACATTAAATTAGTTTAGCGAAATGAGATGAAATTCCCTGCATTTACATAGAGCGATAAATTCTACTTATTAAGCTACTTGAAAAGATGAAAAGGGTTTGTTCCATATTTAGCTATTATTAACGAAACTGAGGAAGAGTGGGCAAAGTATAACGAAAATTTGGGTTATATCACAGAAATGACCCTTTTGAAAGCTAAAATAAGTAAACCGACCATGGGTGGCGACAGAATTTTCCCGACAGGAGGCCGGGCCATACCAGCGACCCCAAGTTCTGACAGCCCTATGTCGAGGGGGTGATGAGAAGGGGATATGAAGGAGCCTAACAATCCCATGCCATGGCAGAGTATATTTGCATTATATCAATTAATATGTCAGGAGTCGAGATGCGCACTGATAGTGTTCTCTTGAGTCTGAATCGTGAAATTGCAAAGCGCGAAAATTTTTGGTATCCTGACATAAAAAACATGTTATCATTAAGAACAAAAAGAAAAACATAAAAACTGTGGGGGTTGTAGACTGTATCGGGGACAATATACATTGTGTCTAAACCACCTGGACTACCCGATGAAATAGCCAAACGTTGCTCCGTGAGTCGCTCACCAACTGACAGTAGCGCATGACACACTCCAGAGAACAGCAACTAGGCTTTGCGATATGGGATGAAATTTACGACCTCTGCATAACCTGTGTACCCTAAATACATGTTACTTGGTAAGGTTGACAGGAATTATGCTATCTAGTTATGTGGAATGGAACTATTGAAGAAACTGGAATGACATTACAGCACGCGCGTAGAGCGTTCTAAAATTTTGGGTTCTTAATTATTACAGAAATTGTCCTATTTCTTTTACTTCTTTTCCTCTCATAATTTCCTTCATTTTGTAGACTGGTGCAGAGTTTACCGACTCAGTGCCAGAATACCACATGAACGATGAACTCCTTTATTATACAGCGATACTGAAAAGTCCTATGTAGCCTTTTTTTGCCGACGGAATGTGTTTTAAGTTTCAAAAAGTGTTGCTGACGGGCTTTGAAAATATTGTGATAAACGTTGCCTACAAATGCATTCGAATCTCCTGTCTTCCATCTGCACCAATCCCCAGTGGCGGCGGAACCGGGGGGGGGGGCATTGGGGGCTCAGCCCCAATAAAAAAAGTGAGGGGGCTAAGCCCCCCAATATTTGCCAAGTGCTCCAAGAAGTGGGGACCGCAGGGAGATTGCAGACATGAGATCCATGTTTCGAGGCTGGGTACATGCAGCTAAGGACACTCGGGAAATGCCGACCATCTGGAGGGTTTGTAAAGCCAAAAATTTTCTTGTCCACTCCGCGTCAACTGATGGTGGGACTCCGCTTAGATAGTCTTGCTAGCACTTAGCCCCCATGCTTTTTCCCGTTCCTCCGCGCCTGTTTAGAAGGCATATGGGACGATAGGTTGGTGGTAGCCTGAGGGGAGGAACCACAGGGGATCTGGGGTTGGGGACAAATGGTATGACCTAGGGTTATATAATTAGTAATGGATGGGGTGCTGGGCAAAAGTAACAGAGATATAGGAGGTGGATAAAGGAGACATTGCAAGCTGGTGGCCTGGGGGAGGAACCCCAGAAGAAGGGGGCTGGGGTTGGGGACAATGGTATGATGTAGGGGATATATAATTGGGTAATGGACACGTAGGCTATGGATGGGGTGATGAACAAATGTAACAGAGATATAGAAGGTGAATATGGGAGCATTGCAGGCAGAGTAAATGAAAGAGGATGCATAATTCATTATGATTTTTGTATCATCTCATCTCATCTGATATGTATTACCATTTTTCATAACTTGCTTTTTTCTCATTAATTGAGAAATTGCAGACATGTGATCTATATTTCAAGGCTGGGTACATGCGGTTTAGAACACTCGGGAAGTGCCGTTTCCAGTCATCTGGAGGGTTTGTAAAGTCAAAAATTTTCTTGTACGCTCCGCGCGAACTGATGGTGGCGCTCCGCTTAGATAGACTTCCTGACACTCAGCCCCCCCCCCCACTCAACATTTTTCCGTTCCACCGCACTTGTCAACCCCTTCCTCTTGTCCTGCTTTGTCCCGCCCTCCCCTGTTCTTTTCTCTGTTCGCTCAGTCTTTGTCGCTCTCTCTTCTCTTTCTCCTTTTCTCTCTTTCTCCTTTTCTCTCTTTTTTCCTCTTTCTTCTTCCCTCTAACTTTCCTTCGTTTGTACTTCCCTCTTTCCTTCATTTTCCCGACCAGTGCGGGATTTTGCCGACTGCGTGGATGACTGGGGTGTCACACCCCCGCACACCCCTTCTAGCGACGGCCCCGTTCATGACGGAGAATCTTCTTCACACCAAACTGACCGATCTTCTTCCCAATATATATATGGTAGTAGAGGATTGTTGACAACCTGGTTCTCTATTATATGGTTGCATGACGAAGCTCACCAGTGAACGATTTTGTTACTCTCCTTCATTCTCGTAAATTCGCATCTTTTCCATGTGCCTATCTACACCTTCCGAGAATTAATTGCATTCGATCATGGCAAATGGAGATTTTTTTTTTGTTCTTCCTCAGCCTTAAGTTCACTCGACCTCAATTAGTCTTTGTAAAAAACATTCTGTTAACATGCATGCATGCACAAGCACTCTGTTACATGCATGCACTTCAATCAGCCCCATCCAGTTGGGCGCAAGATCTTGAAATCAAGAAATTTCATGTCAAGGTGTACGTCAGCCGTCCCCCACCCTCCTCATGGACTCCTCTCCCCATAGTGGCCGGGTCATACCAAAGACTTTAAAAATGGAACCTACTGCCTTCGTGCTTGGTGCTCAGCATAAGCAATGGAGTAGGAAAAACAAGCCAGTGAGCCACAACTGGAAAAAAGGCCGTGGTTGTCTCGACTTGAACCAATTGGTTGGAAACTGGGACGTTAAACCTCATCTAACCTCTCCCCATTGACAAATGGTTATTTCACAATCTCATGTCTATTATGAAGAAAGCTGAGTATGTAATAAATGGGCTTTTACCATCCTTCTGAGGAAATTGCAATAAACAGCAAGTTTAATTTCGAGAAAAGTCGTGTGCCTTTTCTAACTTGTGGTTCTTTCATGGGTCTGCGACCTGGTTAAAAGACCGGCGGGAAGCCGTGGGGTCATTGGGGCTTCAACTATCCGATATTGTTCAGAAACTGAAACTTATTTGTCGAGCAGATATTTGGTGATGATTCGAGCAATTTTGTGATTGGGTAATACAGACGCTCCTTTGGCAAAAACGGCTCAGTGCCCGTTCACTCTTGCTTGGAGCAAATACCGCGTCTATGTGGGTTCTTTAGTAGAAGACATCCTGCTTATCCTTTTCTGCCTTTTCTTATTAGTATTTTCAGTATTTTGATCGATCCACATGGGAGTGAACACCTTTGCCCTTCAACTCCTACTTCTTTTCGGTTCATTGTTGATGAAATTGCCAATATAATATCACCGAAACAGCAAGAATATGATTTACGGTATGATACGTCGTTCCATTATGGCTTTAACCTACACCGTAGATATTATGAATTAAAAGCTAATAATTTTGTCAATTAATTTTAAAAGAATGTCATTATTATGAGTCCACCAGAGAAGTCAAGATAATAAAATATAGTATTTTCTACGTGTAGTTGATATAAACTTTTGAATTAATTGTGTCAAGGAAGACAAGTCGAGGTAAAACTTTCCTGTACATTTTCACGGTAGGAATTACAAAACTTCGCTATTCATGGTAACGTTGTGCTTTAACATTAGGTCCAAAGAGTGGCCCGAATGAGTGTGTGTATGTCACTGTGGAGACTTCGAATTTCTACGGATACCTTTATTGATCGTTGTACATGCCAAACGTACTACATGATCGTGATGAGCATTGTCTTCTATTTTATAGAAGATTCCTAAAGATAATGCATGTGTATTTGTGAAAACACGAGTTTTCGCTAGTTAACACGGTACCGTAGTCATGTTTGGACAACAATTTTGTTGAGTGCTTGGAAAGATGTTGAAGAAAGGAATGGTTGTATAGTGGACTGTCTGGACAAAACAAGTGAAAATTCTCTATGTACAATTTGAACAAGCCTGGATATTCTCGTTTATTTGTTGAATCATAATTTGGGTTGAGTTTAAATTTTCACACTTGTAGCATTAGACAAATATCTCTAAAGTGCTAGAAAACATCTCTGGTTTCCCCAATTCAAACGGAATAGTACTGGGAAAATAAACATAGCCTTATATCATTGTCATGAAGTAAAACTCCAAAATCGATTGAAATGATTAACCAAACTTTTGACATAATATTTGAAAATAATAACTTGGGACGCATTTTGGATCGTTATTTCTTCCCCATTCCCACCGGGCCCACCACCCCGCCCCATCCGCCACCTCCACCCCACCATAGTAAAATTTGTTTTGAAATAAAAATGGTTCCTATCAGGATAGGGCATGTATGCCTGGCAAACTGTGGATGGAAAATGTACCCATGCACACTCATTTTCAATCCGTCATCAGTATTCCGTCCGCGTAATACAATGCAGCGTGTCTTTAAGGAAGGCCCAGCTAATGGTCACGCGAATTCTACATGTTCGTGACCAGGGGCGTCGCCAGAGCATTAATGATGGGGGTGTGGTGTCGTATTTGCCGACTGAGAAGAAACAAAAGCCGACTGAAAGTGTTGATAAGCGATGCAGTTAGAGCTGAGGACCGTTAGCCCAACCGGTAGTGGAATGAAATTTACGACCTCTGCATAACCTGTGTACCCTGCCTACATGTTACTTGGTAAGGTCGACAGGACCTATGCTATCTAGCTATGTGGAATGGAACTAATGAAGAAACTGGAATGACATTACAGCGCGCGTAAGAGCGTCGAAAATTTTGGGTTCTTATTACAGAAATTGTCCTCTTTCTTTCATTTCTTTTCCTTACATATGTTTCTTCATTTTGTCGACTGGTGCAGCTAATTTACCGACTCGGTGCCAGAATACCACATGAACGATGAACTCCTTTAGTATACAATGATACTGAAAAGCGCTATGTAGCTTTTTTGCCGACGGAATATGTTTTGAAATTCAAAAAGTGTTGCTGACGGGCTTTGAAAATATTGTGATAAACGTTGTCTACAAATGCATTCCAATCTCCTGTCTTGCGTCTGCACCAACCCCCAGTGGCGGCGGAACCGGAGGGGGGCATGGGGGCTCAGCCCCCAATGAAAAAAGTGAGGGGGCTAAGCCCCCAATATTTGCCAAGTGCTCCAAGAAGTGGGGACCGCAGGGAGATTGCAGACATGAGATCAAGTTTCGAGGCTGGGTACATGCAGCTAAGAACACTCGGGAAGTGCCGACCATCTGGAGGGTTTGTAAAGCCAAAAATTTTCTTGTCCGCTCCGCGTCAACCGATGGTGGCGCTCCGCTCAGATAGTCTTGCTACCACTTAACCCCATGTTTTTTTTTCGTTCCGCCGAGCCTGTTTAGAAGGTATATGGGACGATAGGTTGGTGGTAGCCTGAGAGGAGGAACCACAGGGGATCTGGGGTTGGGGACAAATGGTATGACCTAGGGGTTATATAATTAGTAATGGGCATGAATGGATGGGGTGCTGGGCAAATGTAACAGAGATATAGGAGGTGGATAAAGGAGACATTGCAAGCTGGTGGCCTGGGGGAGGAACCTCAGAAGAAGTGGCGGGGGTTGGGGTCAAATGGTATGATGTAGGGGATATACAATTGAGTAATGGACACGTAGGCTATGGATGGGGTGATGAACAAATGTAATAGAGATATAGAAGGTGAATATGGGAGCATTTCAGGCAGAGTAAATGAAAGAGGATGCATAATTCATTATGATTCTTGTATCATCTCATCTGATGTGTATTACCATTTTTCATAAATTGATTTTTGTTTTAATTAATTAATATATTGCAGACATGTGATCCATATTTCACGGCTGGGTACATGCAGTTTAGAACACTCGGGAAGTGCCGTTTCCAGTCATCTGGAGGGTTTGTAAAGTCAAAAATTTTCTTGTACGCTCCTCGCCAACTGATGGTGGCGCTCCGCCTAGATAGTCTTCCTGACACTCAGCCCCCCCCCCTTACATTTTTTCGTTCCGCCGCGCTTGCCAACCTTCCTCTTGCCCTGCTTTGTCCCTCCCTCCCTCCCCTGTTCTTTTCTCTGTTCCCCAGTCTTTGTCTCTCTCTCTTCTCTTTCCCTCTTTTTTCTCTTTTTTTCCTTCTTCCCTCTAACTTTCCTTCGTTTGTACTTTCCTCTTTCCTTCATTTTCCCGACCAGTGCGGGATTTTGACGACTGCGTGGATGACTGGGGTGTCACACCCCCATACACCTCTAGCAACGGCCCTGTTAATGACGGAGAATCTTCTTCACACACCAAACTGGCCGATCTTCTTCCCAGTATATATAGTAGTAGAGGATTGTTTACAGCCTGGGTCTGTATTATATGGTTGCATGACGAAGCTCACCATTGAACGATTTTGTTACTCTCTTTCATTCTCGTAAATTCGCATCTTTTCCATGTGTCTATCTACACCTTCCGAGAATTAATTACATTCGATCATCGCAAATGGAGAGGGGTTTTGTTTGTTCTTCCTCAGCCTTAAGTTCACTCGACCTCAATTAGTCTTTGTAAAAAAATTCTGTTAACACGCATGCATGCACAAGCACTCTGTTACATGCATGCACTTCAATCAGCCCCATCCAGTTGGGCGCAAGATCTTGAAATCAAGAAATTTCATGTCAAGGTGTACGTCAGCCGTCCCCCACCCTCCTCATGGATTCCTCTCCCCATTGACAAATGGTTATTTCACGAATCTCATGGCATTATAAAGACAGCCGAGTATGTAATAAATGGGCTTGTAACCATCCTTCTGAGGAAATTGCAATAAGCAGCAAGTTTGATTTCGAAAAAAGTCGTGTGCCTTTTCTAACTCGTAATTCTTTCATGGGTCTGCGACCTGGTTAAAAGACCGGCGGGAAAGGGGGGAGGGGGGGATTGGGGCTTCAACTATCCGATGTTCAGGAACTTAAAGTTATTTGTCGAGCAGATATTTGGTGATGATTCGAGAAATTTTGTAATTGGGTAATACAGGCGCTCCTTTGGCAAAAACGGCTCAGTGCCCCGTTCACTCTTGCTTGGAGGTAAAACTTTCCCGTACATTTTCACGGTAGGAATTACAAAACTTCGCTGTACATGGTAACGTTGTGATTTAACATTAGGTCCAAAGAGTGGCCGGAATGAGTGTGTGTATGTCACTGTGGAGACTTCGAATTTCTACGGATACCTTTATTGATCGTTGTACTTGCCAAACGTACTACATGATCGTGATTAACATTGTCTTCTACTTTAGATGATTCGTAAAGATAATGCATATAAATTTTGTGAAAACACTACGAGTTTTCGCTAGTTACCACGGCAACGTAGTCATGTTTGGGCAACAATTTTGTTGAGTGCTTAGAAAGATGTTGAAGGAAGGAATCGTTGTATAGTGAACTTGTCTGGACAACACAAGTGAAAATTCTGAATGTACAATTTGGACAAGCCTAGGCTGGATATTCTCGTTTATTTGTTGAATCATAATTTGGGTTGAGTTTGATTTTCACAGTTGTAACATTGGACAAATATCTCTAAAGTATGAGATCTCTGGACCTCTGACAAGGGACTCTGTCCTTTTACTGTATACTTCCAGTGTTTCTTGATAATTAGAGCAGCAGCATTGTGGTATATGCAGTTTGTTAGAATAGGTCAGTGATCAAGTTCTATACTCTGATACTAGGGCAGGTCCTCGTTAACTTTGGACTGATTGTGGTGAATGTGGTGAACTGATGGAGTGAAAGGTGTACCAGGGTTCACTTAATTACTGTACTTCACCCATTGTGATTCTGAACTACCTGTAGGACTCAAGAAAAATTCACCAAGACAAGCGAGATAAAAAAAGCTTCCTAAAAAATAGGAATTCTTGGTAATGTATTCAGTTTACATTTAGCACCAAATGTGGCGCCATTTTGCATTAAGCCCACCTTACATGAGCAAAAATTTTCCCCCAGGACGGCGATCAGTCACATCAGCCAGGTCAGAAGAAATCACCCAGACAAAATTTGGACCTGCGGAGAACACAGATTATTAGGAAGCAGATTTTTTAAGTGGGGGAAATCTTGGTGCATTTGTCCCCCCCCCCCTCCAACCGACGAAAAACCTGGCTACGCCACTGCTATAAGGGCAAATCTCCTCGTCCCGAACAGTTCCAGTTCTCCCAACCAAGTTACGTCTAGCCCTTCCAATCCTCCTTGTCACGGTGACATAATACTTAAAAAGTCAAAATATTGCACGCACTTTGGATCGTCAATCCCACCCCATCCCTTCCCCAGCACCACCCCATCTTAGTAAAATCTGTTTTTAAACTAAATAGTTCTTATCAGAATATATGCCTTGCAAAATGTGGATGAAAAATGTACATCTGCGCAATCATTTTCATTTCGTCATCAGTATTCCGTCCACGTAGTACAGTGGTTCCCAAGGGTTAACGCCCTTGCAGACGATTTCGCACTCTGATGAAGCGTCACAAGTTCTTTCATGTGGTCAACGACCTTGTTAAAAGACCGGCCGGGGCGGGGTTGGGGGATTTGGGCTTCAACTATCCGAAATTCAGGAAAACTTATTCAGGTGTCTAGCAGATCTTTGGTGAAGATTCGAGGAATTTTGTAATTGCGTAATACTGACTTTCCTTTGGCAAAACGTCTCAGTGCCCCTTTCACTTTTGGAACATATACTGCGACTATGAGTTCTTCAGTAGAAAACATACTGCTTGCCCTTTTCAGTCTTTTCTTAGTATATTTTCAGTATTTTGATCGATCCACATAGGAACATGCGAGCACCATTGCCCATCAAGTCTTATTTTGCATTTTGATCGATCCATATAGGAGTGAACACCTTTGCCCTTCAACTCTTACTTCTTTTCGGTTCATTGTTGATGAAATTGCCAATATAATATCACCGAAACAGCAAGAACATGATTTACGGTATGATACTCGTTCCATTATGGATTTCACCTACAACGAAGATATTATGAATTAAAAGCTAATAATTTTGTCAATTAATTTTAAAAGAATGTCATTACTGTGAGTCCACCAGAGAAAACAAAATAATAAAATATAGTATTTTCAACTTGTAGTTGATATGAGTTTTGGCAGTAAATGTGCCAAAGGAGAGAAATGGAGGTAAAACTTTCCCGTACATTTTCACGGTAGGAATTACAAAACTTCGCTGTACATGGTAACGTTGTGATTTAACATTAGGTCCAAAGAGTGGCCCGAATGAGTGTGTGTATGCACTGTGGAGACTTCGAATTTCTACGGATAACTTTATTGATCGCTGTACATGCCAAACGTACTACATGATCGTGATTAACAATTTGTCTTCTATTTTAGATGATTCGTAAAGATAATGCATGTATATTTGTGAAAACACCACATGTTTTCGCTAGTTACCACGGCAACGTAATTATGTTTGGACAACAATTTTGTTGAGTGCTTGGAAAGATGTTGAAGAAAGGAATCGTTGTATAGTGAACTTGTCTGGACAAAGTAAGTGCGTGAAAATTCTCTATGTACAATTTGGACAAGCCTGGATATTCTCGTTTATTTGTTGAATCATAACTTGGGTTGAGTTTGATTTTCACACTTGTAGCATTGGACAAATATCTCTAAAGTACTAGAAAACATCTCTGGTTTCCCCAATTCAAACGGAATAGTACTGGCAAAATAAACATAGATTTGTCATTGTCATGAAGTAAAACCCCAAAATCGATTGAAATGATTAACCAAACTTTTGACATAATATTTGAAAAGAATAATATGGGACGCATTTTGGATCGTTATTCTTCCCCATTTCCACCCACCACCCCGCCCCACCCGCCACCTCCACCCCACCATAGTGAAATTTGCTTTGAAATAAAAATGGTTCCTATCAGGATAGGGCATATATGCCTGGCAAACTGTGGATGGAAAATGTACCCTTGCAAACTCATTTTCAATCCGTCATCAGTATTCCGTCCGCGTAATACAATGCAGCGTGTATTTACGGAAGGCTCAGCTAATGGTCACGCGATTTCTACATGTTCGTGACCAGGGGCGTCGCCAAAGCATTTATCATGGGGGTGTGGTGCCGTATTTGCCGACTGAGAAGAAACAAATGCCGACTGAAAGTGTTGATAAGCGATGCAGTTAGAGCTGAGGACCTTTAGCCCAACCGGTAGTGGGATGAAATTTACGACCTCTGCATAACCTGTGTACCCTGAATACATGTTACTTGGTAAGGTTGACGGGACTTATGCTATCTAGCTATATAGAATGGAACTATTGAAGAAACTGGAATGACATTACAGCGCGAGTAGAGCGTCGAAATTTTGGGTTCTTATTACAGAAATTGTCCTCATTCTTTCACTTCTTTTCCTCACCTAATTTCCTTCATTTTGTTGACTGGTGCAGAATTTACCAACTCGGTGCCAGAATATCACATGAACGATGAACTCCTTTAGTATACAATGACACTGAAAAGCCCTATGTGGCTTTTTTGCCCACGGAATGTGTTTTAAGTTTCAAAAAGTGTTGCTGACGGGCTTTGAAAATATTGTGATAAACGTTGTCAACAAATGCATTCCAATCTCCTGTCTTCCGTCTGCACCATCCCTGGTGGCGGCGGAACCGGGGAGTGGGGGAGGGGGCTTTGGGGCTCAGCCCCCAATGAAAAAAGTGAGGGGGCTAAGCTCCCAATATTTGCCAAGTGCTCCAAGAAGTGGTTACCGCAGGGAGATTGCAGACATAAGATCCATGTTTCGAGGCTGGGTACATGCAGCTAAGAACACTCGGGATGTGCCTACCATCTGGAGGGTTTGTAAAGCCAAAAATTTTCTCGTCCGCTCCTCGTCAACTGATGGTGGCGCTCCGCTTAGATAGTCTTGCTAGCACTCAGCCCCCATGTTTTTTTTTTCTTTTTTTCCGTTTCGCCGCGTCTGTTTAGAAGGTATATGGGACGACAGGTTGGTGGTAGCCTGAGGGGAGGAACCACAGGGGAATGGGGTTGGGGACAAATGGTATGACCTAAGGGTTATATAATTAGTAATGGGCATGAATGGATGGGGTGCTGGGCAAATGTTACAGAGATATTGGAGGTGGATAAAGGAGACATTGCAAGCTGCTGGCCTGGGGGAGGAACCTCAGAAGAAGGGGGCGGGGGTTGGGGACAAATGGTGTTATGTAGGGGATATATAATTGAGTAATGGACACGTAGGCTATGGATGGGGTGATGAACAAATGTAACAGAGATATAGAAGGTGAATATGGGAGCATTGCAGGCAGAGTAAATGAAAGAAGATGCATAATTCATTATGATTTTTGTATCGTCTCATCTCATCTGATAGGTATTACCATTTTTCATAAATTGATTTTTGTTTTCATTAACTGTGAAATTGCAGACATGTGATCCATATTTCAAGGCTGGGTACATGCAGCTTAGAACACTCGGGAAGTGCCGTTTCCAGACATCTGGAGGTTTTGTAAAGTCAAAAATTTTCTTGTGCGCTCCGCGCGAACTGATGGTGGCGCTCCGCTTAGATAGTCTTCCTGACTCTCAGCCCCCAACATTTTTCCGTTCCGTCGCGCTTTCCAACCCCTCTCTCTTGCCCTGCTTTTCCCCTCCCTCCCCTGTACTTTTCTCTCGCGTTCGCTCGGTCTTTCCCTCTCCCTCTTCTCTCTCCTCTTTTTTCTCTTTTTTTCCTCTTTCTTCTGCCCTCTAACTTTCCTTAGTTTAAACTTCCCTCTTTCCTCCAATTTCCCGACTGTGCGGGATTTTGCCGACTGCGTGGATGACTGGGGTGTCACACCCCCACACACCACCTCTAGCGACGCCCCTGTTCATGACGGAGAATCGTCTTCACACCAAACTGGCCGATCTTCTTCCCAATATATAAAGTAGTAGAGGATCGTTTACAGCCTGGGTCTGTATTATATGGTTGCATGACGAAGCTCACCATTGAACGATTTTGTTACTCTCTTTCATTCTCGTTAATTCGTTTCTTTTCCATGTGCATATCTACACCTTCCGAGAATTATTGCATTCGATCATGACAAATGGAGAGAGATTTTTTGTTCTTCCTCAGTCTTGAGTTCACTCGACCTCAATTAGTCTTTGCAAAAAACATTCTGTTAACATGCATGTATGCACAAGCACTCTGTTACATGCATGCACTTCAATCAGCCCCGTACAGTTGGGCGCAAGATCTTGAAATCAAGAAATTTCATGTCAAGGTGCACGTCAGCCGTCCCCCACCCTCCTCATGGATTCCTCTCCCCATTGACAAATGATTATTTCACGAATCTCATGGCTATTATGAAGACCGCCGGGTATGTAATAAATGGGTTTGTAACCATCCTTCTGAGGAAATTGCAATAAGCAGCAAGTTTGATTTCGAGAAAAGTCGTGTGCCTTTTCTAGCTTGTAGTTCTTTCATGGGTCTGGGACCTGGTAAAAAGACCGGTGGGAAGGGGGAGGGGGCATTGGGGCTTCAACTATCCAATGTCAAGGAACTTAAACTTATTTGTCGAACAGATATTTGGTGATGATTCGAGATATTTTGTAATTGGGTAATACAGGCGCTCCTATGGCAAAAACGGCTCAGTGCCCCGTTCACTTTTGCTTGGAGCAAATACTGCGTCTATGTGTGTTCTTCAGTAGAAGACATCCCGCTTATCCTTTTCTGCCTTTTCTTATTAGTATTTTCAGTATTTTGATCGATCCATATAGGAGTGAACACCTTTGACCTTCAACTCTTTACCTCTTTTCGGTTCATTGTTGATGAAACTGCCAATATAATATCACCGAAACAGCAAGAATATGATTTACGGTATGAAACGTCGTTCCATTATGGCTTTAACCTACACCGTAGATATTATGAATTAAAAGCTAATAATTTTGTCAATTAATTTTAAAAGAATGTCATTATTATGAGTCCACCAGAGAAATCAAGATAATTAAATATAGTTTTTTCAACTTATAGTTGATATGAGCCTTGGCAGTAAATGTGCCAAAGGAGAGAAATCGAGGTAAAACTTTCCCGTACATTTTCACGGTAGGAATTACAAAACTTCGCTGTACATGGTAACGTTGTGATTTAACATTAGGTCCAAAGAGTGGCCCGAATGAGTGTGTGTATGTCACTGTGGAGACTTCGAATTTCTACGGATACCTTTATTGATCGTTGTACTTGCCAAACGTACTACATGATCGCGATTAACATTGTCTTCTATTTTAGATGATTCGTAAAGATAATGCATGTATATTTGTGAAAACACCACGAGTTTTCGCTATAGTTACCACGGCAACGTAATCATGTTTGGACAACAATTTTGTTCAGTGTTTGTAAACATGTTGAAGAAAGGAATCGTTGTATAGTGAACTTGTCTGGACAACTTGCAAGTGAAAATTCTCTATATACAATTTGGAAGCCTGGATGTTCTCGTTTATTTGTTGAATCATAATATAGGTTGAGTTTGATTTCACACTTGTATCATTGGACAAATATCTCTAAGGTACTAGAAAACAACTCTGGTTTCCCCAATTCAAACGAAATAGTACTGGAAAAGTAAACATAGATTTTTCATTGTCATGAAGTAAAACTCGAAACTCGATTGAAATGATTAACCAAACTTTTGACATAATATTTGAAAAGAATAATATGGGACGCATTTTGGATCGTTATTTCTTCCCCATCCCCACCCACCACTCCGCCCAACCCGCCACCTCCACCCCACCATAGTAAAATTTGCTTTGAAATAAAAATGGTTCCTATCAGGATAGGGCATATATGCCTGGCAAACTGTGGATGGAAAATGTACCCTTGCAAACTCATTTTCAATCCGTCATCAGTATTCCGTCCGCGTAATACAATGCAGCGTGTCTTTTCGGAAGGCTCAGCTAATGGTCACGCGATTTCTACATGTTCGTGACCAGGGGCGTCGCCAGAGCATTTATCAATGGGGTCTGTTGCCGTATTTGCCGACTGAGAAGAAACAAATGCCGACTGAAAGTGTTGATAAGCGATGCAGTTAGAGCTAAGGATCGATAGCCCAACCGGTAGTGGGATGAAATTTACGACCTCTGCATAACCTGTGTACCCTGAATACATGTTACTTGGTAAGGTTGGCAGGACCTACGATATCTAGCTATGTGGAATGGAACTATTGAAGAAACTTGAATGACATTACAGCGCGCTTTGAGCGACGAAAATTTTGGGTTTTTTATTACAGAAATTGTCCTCATTCTTTCACTTCTTTTCCTCACATAATTTCCTTCATTTTGTCGACTGGTGCAGCTAATTTACCTACTCAATGCCAGAATACCACATGAACGATGAACTCCTTTAGTATACAATGATACTGAAAAGCCCGGTAGCTTTTTTGCCGACGGAACGTGTTTTGAAATTCAAAAAGGTGTTGCTTATGGGCTTTGAAAATATTGTGATAAACGTTGTCTACAAATGCATTCCAATCTCCTGTCTTTCGTCTGCACCAACCCCCAGTGGGGGAGGGGGGCTTTGGGGGCTCATCCCCCAATGAAAAAAGTGAGGGGCTAAGCTCCCAATATTTGCCAAGTGCTCCAAGAAGTGGGGACCGCAGGGAGATTGCAGACATGAGATCCATGTTTCGAGGCTGGGTATACATGCAGCGAAGAACACTCGGGAAGTGCCGACCATCTGGAGGGTTTGTAAAGCCAAAAATTTTCTTGTCCGCTCCGCGTCAACCGATGGTGGCGCTCCGCTAAGATAGTCTTGCTAGCACTTAACCCCGTGTTTTTTGTTTTTTTTTTATTCTTCCGCCGAGTCTGTTTAGAAGGTATATGGGACGATAGGTTGGTGGTAGCCTGAGAGGAGGAACCACAGGGGATCTGGGGTTGAGGACAAATGGTATGACCTAAGGGTTATATAATTAGTAATGGACATGAATGGATGGGGTGCTGGGCAAATGTTACAAAGGTATAGGAGGTGGATAAAGGAGACATTGCAAGCTGGTGGCCTGGGGGAGGAACCTCAGAAGAAGTGGCGGGGGTTGGGGTCAAATGGTATGATGTAGGGGATATATAATTGAGTAATGGACACGTAGGCTATGGATGGGGTGATGAACAAATGTGATAGAGATATAGAAGGTGAATATGGGAGCATTGCAGGCAGAGTAAATGAAAGAGGATGCATAATTCATTATGATTTTTGTATCATCTCACTTGATATGTATTACCATTTTTCATAAATTGATTTTTGTTTTCATTAATTGAGATATTGCAGACATGTGATCCATATTTCACGGCTAGGTACATGCAGTTTAGAACACCCGGGAATTGCCGTTTCCAGACATCTGGAGGGTTTGTAAAGTCAAAAATTTTCTTGTACGCTTAGCGTCAACTGATGGTGGCGCTCCGCTTAGATAGTCTTCCTGACACTCAGCCCCCCCCAACATTTTTCCGTTCCGCCGCGCTTTCCAACCCCTTCCTCTTGCCCTGCTTTGTCTCTTCCTCCCTCCCTTCCCTGTTCTTTTCTCTGTTCGCTCGGTCTTTGTCTCTCTCTCTCTCTCTCTCTCTCTTCTCTTTCCCTCTTTTTTCTATTTTATTTTTCTTTTTTGTCTTTCTTCTAACTTTCCTTCGTTTGTACTTACCTCTTTCCTTCATTTTGCCGACTAGAGCTGGATTTTGCCGACTGCGTGGATGACTGGGGTGTCACACCCCCACACACCCACTCTAGCGACTGCCCTGTTAATGACGGAGAATCTTCTTCACACCAAACTGGCCGATCTTCTTCCCAATATATAAAGTAGCAGAGGATTGTTTACAGCCTGGTTCTTTGTTATATGGTTGCATGACGAAGCTCACCATTGAACGATTTTGTTACTCTCAGTCATTCTCGTTAATTCACATCTTTTCCATGTGCCTATGTACACCTTCCGAGAATTAATTCCATTCGATCATGGCAAATGGAGAGGGATATTGTTTGTTCTTTCTCAGCCTTGAGTTCACTCGACCTCACTGAATTAGTCTTTGTAAAAAACATTCTGTTAATATGCATGCATGCACAAGTTCTCTGTTACATGCATGCACTTCAATCAGCCTCATCCAGTTGCAAGGGCGCAAGATCTTGAAATCAAGAAATTTCATGTCAATTTGCACGTAAGCCGTCCCCCACCCTCCTGATGGATTCCTCTCCCCATTGACAAATGAATATTTCACGAATCTCATGGCTATTATGAAGACAGCCGAGTATGTAATAAATGGGCTTGTTACCATCCTTGTGAGAAAATTGCAATAAGCAGCAAGTTTGATTTCGAGAAAAGTCGTGTACGTTTTCTAGCTTGTAATTCTTTTATGGGTCTGGGTCCTGGAAAAAAAGACCGGTGGGAAGGTGGTGGGGGGGGGTGGGCATGGAGCTTCATCTATCCGATGTTCAGGAACTTAAACTTATTTGTTGAACAGATATTTAGTGATGATTCGAGATATTTTGTACTTGGGTAATACAGGCGCTCCTATGGCAAAAACGGCGCAGTGCCCCGTTCACTCTTGCTTGGAGCAAATACTGCGTCTATGTGTGTTCTTCAGTAGAAAACATCCCGCTTATCCTTTTCCACCTTTTCTTATTAGTATTTTCAGTATTTTGATCGATCCATATAGGAGTGAACACCTTTGACCTTCAACTCTTTACCTCTTTTCGGTTCATTGTTGATGAAACTGATAATATAATATCACCGAAACACCAAGAATATCTTTTACGGAATGATACGTCGTTCCATTATGGCTTTAACCTACACCGTAGATATTATGAATTTAAAGCTAATAATTTTGTCAATTAATTTTAAAAGAATGTCATTATTATGAGTCCACCAGAGAAATCAAGATAATTAAATATAGTTCATTCAACTTGTAGTTGATATGAGCTTTGGCAGTAAATGTGCCAAAGGAGAGAAATCGAGGTAAAACTTTCCCGTACATTTTCACGGTAGGAATTACAAAACTTCGCTATACATGGTAACGTTGTGATTTAACATTAGGTCCAAAGAGTGGCCCGAATGAGTGTGTGTATGTCACTGTGGAGACTTCGAATTTCTACGGATACCTTTATTGATCGTTGTACTTGCCAAACGTACTACATGATCGCGATTAACATTGTCTTCTATTTTAGATGATTCGTAAAGATAATGCATGTATATTTGTGAAAACACCACGAGTTTTCGCTATAGTTACCACGGCAACGTAATCATGTTTGGACAACAATTTTGTTCAGTGTTTGTAAACATGTTGAAGAAAGGAATCGTTGTATAGTGAACTTGTCTGGACAACTTGCAAGTGAAAATTCTCTATGTACAATTTGGAAGCCTGGATGTTCTCGTTTATTTGTTGAATCATAATTTGGGTTGAGTTTGATTTCACACTTGTAGCATTGGACAAATATCTCTAAGGTACTAGAAAACAACTCTGGTTTCCCCAATTCAAACGAAAAGGTACTGGAAAAGTAAACATAGATTTATCATTGTCATGAAGTAAAACTCCAAAATCGATTGAAATGATTAACCAAACTTTTGACATAATATTTGAAAAGAATAATATGGGACGCATTTTGGATCGTTATTTCTTCCCCATCCCCACCCACCACTCCGCCCAACCCGCCACCTCCACCCCACCATAGTGAAATTTGCTTTGAAATAAAAATGGTTCCTATCAGGATAGGGCATATATGCCTGGCAAACTGTGGATGGAAAATGTACCCTCGAAACTCATTTTCAATCCGTCATCAGTATTCCGTCCGCGTAATACAATGGAGCGTGTCTTTTCGGAAGGCTCAGCTAATGGTCACGCGATTTCTACATGTTCGTGACCAGGGGCGTCGCCAGAGCATTTATCATGGGGGTGTGTTGCCGTATTTGCCGACTGAGAAGAAACAAATGCGACTGAAAGTGTTGATAAGCGATGCAGTTAGAGCTGAGGATTGTTCGCCCATCCGGTAGTGGGATGAAATTTACGACCTCTGCATAACCTGTGTACCCTGAATACATGTTACTTGGTAAGGTTGGCAGGACTTACGATATCTAGCTATGTGGAATGGAACTAATGAAGAAACTGGAATGACATTACAGCGCGCGTTGAGCGTCGAAAATTTTGGGTTCTTATTACAGAAATTGTCCTCATTCTTTCACTTCTTTTCCTCACATAATTTCCTTCATTTTGTCGACTGGTGCAGCTTATTTACCTACTCAATGCCAGAATACCACATGAACGATGAACTCCTTTAGTATACAATGATACTGAAAAGCCCTGTAGCTTTTTTGCCGACGGAATGTGTTTTGAAATTCAAAAAAGTGTTGCTTACGGGCTTTAAAAATATTGTGATAAACGTTGTCTACAAATGCATTCCAATCTGTCTTTCGTCTGCACCAACCCCCAGTGGGGGAGGGGGGCTTTGGGGGCTCATCCCCCAATGAAAAAGTGAGGGGGGTAAGCCCCCAATATTTGCCAAGTGCTCCAAGAAGTGGGGACCGCAGGGAGATTGCAGACATGAGATCCATGTTTCGAGGCTGGGTATACATGCAGCGAAGAACACTCGGGAAGTGCCGACCATCTGGAGGGTTTGTAAAGCCAAAAATTTTCTTGTCCGCTCCGCGTCAACCGATGGTGGCGCTCCGCTAAGATAGTCTTGCTAGCACTTAACCCCGTGTTTTTTGTTTTTTTTTTCTTCCGCCGAGTCTGTTTAGAAGGTATATGGGACGATAGGTTGGTGGTAGCCTGAGAGGAGGAACCACAGGGGATCTGGGGTTGAGGACAAATGGTATGACCTAAGGGTTATATAATTAGTAATGGGCATGAATGGATGGGGTGCTGGGCAAATGTTACAAAAGTATAGGAGGTGGATAAAGGAGACATTGCAAGCTTGTGGCCTGGGGGAGGAACCTCAGAAGAAGTGGCGGGGGTTGGGGTCAAATGGTATGATGTAGGGGATATATAATTGAGTAATGGACACGTAGGCTATGGATGGGGTGATGAACAAATGTGATAGAGATATAGAAGGTGAATATGGGAGCATTGCAGGCAGAGTAAATGAAAGAGGATGCATAATTCATTATGATTTTTGTATCATCTCATTTGATATGTATTACCATTTTTCATAAATTGATATTTGTTTTCATTAATTGAGATATTGCAGACATGTGATCCATATTTCACGGCTAGGTACATGCAGTTTAGAACACCCGGGAATTGCCGTTTCCAGACATCTGGAGGGTTTGTAAAGTCAAAAATTTTCTTGTATGCTCCGCGTCAACAGATGGTGGCGCTCCGCTTAGATAGTCTTCCTGACACTCAGCCTCCCCCCTCCCCAACATTTTTTCCGTTCCGCCGCGCTTTCCAACCCCTTCCTCTTGCCCTGCTTTGTCTCTTCCTCCCTCCCTCCCCTGTACTTTTCTCGGTTCGCTCGGTCTTTGTCTCTCTCTCTATCTCTCTCTCTTCTCTTTCCCTCTTTTTTCTATTTTCTTTCCCTTTTCGTCTTCCTTCTAACTTTCCTTCGTTTGTACTTACCTCTTTCCTTCATTTTGCCGACTAGAGCTGGATTTTGCCGACTGCGTGGATGACTGGGGTGTCACACCCCCACACACCCACTCTAGCGACTGCCCTGTTAATGACGGAGAATCTTCTTCACACCAAACTGGCCGATCTTCTTCCCAATATATAAAGTAGCAGAGGATTGTTTACAGCCTGGTTCTCTGTTATATGGTTGCATGACGAAGCTCACCATTGAACGATTTTGTTACTCTCATTCTCGTTAATTCACATCTTTTCCATGTGCCTATGTACACCTTCCGAGAATTAATTCCATTCGATCATGGCAAATGGAGAGGGATTTTGTTTGTTCTTTCTCAGCCTTGAGTTCACTCGACCTCACTGAATTAGTCTTTGTAAAAAGCATTCTGTTAATATGCATGCATGCACAGGCACTCTGTTACATGCATGCACTTCAATCAGCCTCATCCAGTTGCAAGGGCGCAAGATCGTGAAATCAAGAAATTTCATGTCAAGGTGCACGTCAGCCGTCCCCCAACCTCCTCATGGATTCCTCTCCCCATTGACAAATGAATATTTCACGAATCTCATGGCTATTATGAAGACAGCCGAGTATGTAATAAATGGGCTTGTAACCATCCTTCTGAGGAAATTGCAATAAGCAGCAAGTTTGATTTCGAGAAAAGTCGTGTGCCTTTTCTAGCTTGTAATTCTTTTATGGGTCTGGGACCTGGTAAAAAGACCAGCGGAAAGGGGGAGGGATGGGGCTTCAACTATCCGATGTTCAGGAACTTAAACTTATTTGTCGAGCAGATATTTGGTGATGATTCGAGAAATTTTGTAATTGGGTAATACAGGCCCTCCTATGGCAAAAACGGCTCAGTGCCCCGTTCACTCTTCCTTGGAGCAAAAACTGCGTCTATGTGTGTTCTTCAGTAGAAGACATCCCGCTTATCCTTTTCTGCCTTTTCTTATTAGTATTTTCAGTACTTTGATCGATCCATATAGGAGTGAACACCTTTGACCTTCAACTCTTTACCTCTTTTTGGTTCATTGTTGATGAAACTGCCAATATAATATCACCGAAACAGCAAGAATATGATTTACGGTATGGTACGTCGTTCCATTATGGCTTTAACCTACACCGTAGATATTATGAATTAAAAGCTAATAATTTTGTCAATTAATTTGAAAAGAACGTCATTACTATGAGTCCAAAGGAGAAATCAAGATAATGAAATATAGTATTTTCTACGTGTTGTTGATATAAACTTTTGAATTAATTGTGTCAAGGAAGAAAAGTCGAGGTAAAACTTTCCCGTATATTTTCACGGTAGGAATTACAAAACTTCGCTATGCATGGTAACGTTGTGATTTAACATCAGGTCCAAAGAGTGGCGGGAAATGAAAAGGGAGTAAAAACCACTAAGTCAAGTCGTGGGATCTCCCTAATCATTACTCCCCCTTACTTATTCGCACCCCATATCTGATGACCATTACTGATAGGAAACGAAATATTTTGAATGATGAAATTATTTGAAAGTTTTATTCCAAACTCCAAAAGTAAATAATACCTACAACCTCCACTATCCATAAAGGTCACATGCAGGGAACAAAAGGGGTTGTTGGTTGTTCGGTCACCCCATATCATGAGAACGAAAATACGAAACTTTGGGAGGGAAATTTGAAAGATTTGAAAATGATTTTCGCCCATTAAGTTGCGACCTATCTATTAAAAAATCTTGGATAAACTATTTGCTTGAAAAGTGATAAATAATGAGAGCTAATAGCAGTTCTTGCATGATAAAGCTGTATCACGTCAATTTTTCTGTCTTTAACAGGTGCTAAATGCTGTGATGAATATGGCTGTTTGGCAACAGTACTATCCAAGATCCAATATAAACAAGGCAAACGTGAGAACATATGTCCTTTACCGGTGACACCTGGCAGCTGACGAAGATTTCTAAATATGTGGTGGTAATAAAATGGTGAGATTTTCAAAATGTTGATGTGGAGTGTAGGTAAATATTGCAAATTTGTTAAATTTTTGCAAGCTTAATGAAACAGCTGGTTGCATAAGCAGGACAGGAGCCAGACGAGGTTTTGCAGGTGTGGGCGAAGCAGATTTCAGTGCATAGGCGAAATATTTTTAAGGGGGTAGGGCATTAAAACGTATAAAGGAAACGATAATGAAAATTGTCTGGGCGAATTTTTCTAGGCGGGCTGAACCCCCTCCCCCATTGGCTAAGGACTTGAAAAGCAGTGATTTAAACCACACCCTAACCAGGAAGGACGAAATATCATAAACTATGTTCCCGCCTGACTGATTTCAAAATTGACATCCCTTGCCACTTGTCTGTCGATGTAATATGGGTACATTTTTACTCCCAGCGTCTATATCTTGAAACAATAACTTTACATTTGCTGATGATGTGTCTATGTAAGTGCCCACCTTAGCATTCACTGTGCCCCCCCCCCTCCACCATTCTGACCATCATGCTACGTTCCTGGAATATCTTGAACTAGGAAGAAAATGTTACGAGATAATACTTTTGAAAATCTGATTTATGAAAATGTTATTATACTGACTGTCAGCTTGAGGGAAAATGTGTTCACGAAGGATACTGAAACATACGGGCATTTAGCCCAGCTGTCTTAAGGCCCGTCCAAACGATCATGCATTTTGTCCACGAACATTTTCATCCAAGTGAAAAACATTGCTTACAGATTCCAACTTGGTAATTTTCACTTGGGTTGTTGGAAAACAAAAAACAAAAGCAATTTTTTTGTTGAATTTCGACAATACGCTGGCTGAGCTTCAAAATGTAATGATTAGTTTTGCATTATCAAAGTAGATAAGTAGTTTTATTTCAGGCTAAAGCATGCAGATTAGATAGCGTTACTATAGTCTTAAATTTGATTTAAATTTCATTCGATAAAGTGTCCCCAAATTTTCGCCAAACTGTGGAACTTAAAAGCTGGAAGAATAATAAATGAAGATACCTTTGAAAGTTTGCCCTCATTGTGAATCTCTTTGACATTATAAGCATAATTCAAATTCTTGGAGACCATTAAACCTAAAGCCCCTTTTGCTTGCTGCTTGTAAAATGTTAAAATGTTTTCAGTTACAATAAATCTTCTTCACTTAATGAAGAGTCTTCTTTAAAAGCGATTAGCCGGTCTGAAATTTTTTTCTTACATTAGCTAAATTTAAGAAGTCTCCCCTTGTTTCCCTTATACAGGGGCAGATCCAAAAGTTAACCACCCCCTCCCCACCCGAGAACTAATTTCTAGAAGGCCCCCTCTTGTCAAAATTATTCAGACGGCGAGATATACTAAGTTGCAGTAAGGCAATAGTAATATTTGTTTTCAAAAACTTTCTAGAGGGAGGAATTTTTCAAAGGGACACTGCTTCCTTGGTCGCCCTAATTGTCTACGGGCCTACTCACAGGTTCCAGAGCGTGCAAAATGAGAAAGATCTGAGAATTTCTCGAAATACCTTTTCTTTTCGGTATGAACCATTCTGGACGTAAGCTGCCATAATCCAAAGATATCCTCTCTTGAAACACCTCGCCCAACGTCCGTTCAGTTGCGCCCTCTCTATTGAAAAGTCGTGGATACAATATTTGCGTCAAAGGTGGTAAATAATGAAAGCCAATAGCGTAATATCTTAATCTTGCATGATCAAGTTGTATCACATCAATGTTGTTTTTTTTTTTTTTTTTTTTGCAGGTGCTGCACATGCTGCAATAAATATGGCCGTTTGGCAACAATTCTCTCCAAGATCCGACATATGCAACACAAACGTAAGAACTTACATCCCTTCCCGATGACAGCTGGTGAAGATGGCTCAATATGTGGTGGTGATAAAATGGTGAGATTTTCATAAGTTTGATGTGGAGTGCCAGTAAATATTGTACATTTTAAACAACTTGTGCAAACTTACTGAAATAGCTGGTTACATAGACAGGGCAGGCCCGGAGCCAGACTTGGTAATAAAGAGGAAGGGGAGGTCGAGCCAGCTTTCAGTGGGCGAAATATGTTAAGGGGGAGAGAGATATTAAAACGTATGAAGGCAACGGTAAGGAATTGTCAGAGGGCGCAAACTTTTTAAATGGATGACGCCTGCGTTCCCTTTTTAGTTTCGGGCTTCAAAAGCAGTGATTCAAACCTCACCCTAACCGGGGGGGGGGGGGCGGAAATTACATGAAACAACTTACCCATTTGACTGGTGTCAAAATTGACATTCCACTTTTCTGTCAATGTTGTAATTATGGGCACATTTTTACTCTCAGCACCTATTTTTTACGATCACTTTAGTTACATTTGCTAATGATGTTTCTACGTAAGTGCACATCTTAGCATCCACTGTACCCTTGTCCTATTTGATTATCAGGCTTGATTCCTAGAATATCTTGTACTATAGAAGGAAGATGTTAGGAGATAATATTTCTGCAAATCTTGTAAATGACAATGCCAAGACCGGCCTTGAGAAGAAAATCTGTTCATGAATGATCTTGGTACATACGGGCGTTGGGTCTAGCGTTTTGAAGGACTGTTCACACGATCATAGATGTGTCCATGTGTCCATGAATATTTTCATACAGATGCTCACATTGCTGACAGATTCCCAGTTGGAATTTTTCACCTCGGTTGCTGAGAAAACAGATATTTCATATTTCATATCTGATTTTCCTTTGGAGGGGGGGAGTTGGAGGGTGGGGGTGCGACTATTTGCTGACCACGAGCTTCAGATTTATCCAGATTGATATGATTACCTTTTGCATTGTCGAAGTATTGGGAAGAATAATGTTTTAGTTTCTGATTTAAGCTTGCAGATTAGATTGCATTTCAGTAGTGCTTATTTCATTTAAACTTTATTTGAACAAGTGTTCTTAACATTTCAACCAAAATGTGGACTTGAAATGCTGCAATTAAAATGAAGGAAGAGACCTTTGAAAGTTTAGTTACAAACATCAATCGGATTCTTGGAGACCATTGGAAACCAAAGCGCGGTTACATTGCATGTTCATCACTTAATGATGTGTCACCTTTAAAAGCTGAGACTGTCTTTAAGCCTTTTGATACATCAGCTAAATCTAAGAAGTCTTCTTGTGTTTCCCTAACAGGTATCTTTGATGGTGTTTCAAAACAAGATTCTTAAATATTATTATTATAATGATCTACGTTTTTCCTTTATTGGTGTACAAAAATTTTTAATAGCATGGGGCGTTACGGAGATATGAATTTTTAAACAAAAATTTATTTTGAGGAGCTCTTTTACTTCAGTTCAATTCAATTCACTTCATTCCTATCAATGCACATAAAATTCGGATAACATATATGGTAAGTATGACATAAGAAATATACAAGAGCATTGATTGAGGAGTTCCCAAAGAAAGTTTAAAAACAAAACTTGTGGGGAAGGGAACCCCTATAATAATAAAATAGAAATGATAACAAACCACAGGCAAAATTTACATCAAACAGAAAAATACAAATTACTTCATGCAAAATCTGTGATGTCACACAGCCATACTGATTGAACAAAACAATTGTATTTGTATGATACATGGGGACATTTTTAAAGATATGTGAAGATATTTTTGGTGATATATGAAGACTTTTTTAAAGCTCAGTTCACGATGTAAACTTCAATTTTCAATTCTTTTAAATTTTTATGAAAAACAACGACATTTAGATGCAATCTGTACGTATTACTTTGTAACTTTGCATGAACTGGAATTTATCAAGCAGGAATTTTTTCAGTGGTGAATAAGATAACAGCGCCAAGTTACAATCCGTTTCAATGGGACGTTCTTAGAAAATGTATGAGGGTCCCTCAGACAAATGGACTCATGTGTCTAACATTAATAACGTGAGCTAAACAATTGCATTCATTACTAAACGAAACCAGCGAATGGAAACCTTTGAGACCGGCCCTCTTATACATTTGTGAATAAAAGTAATGATGGACCAAATCCGAAGAGATTACACCTACACTGATTCAGAATTTCATTCGGACTACGTTTGTGAACAGTCAGGAGCTGATACAAGAAACCCAGTGGTCGCCACTGACATTGCGACCTCGGGAAATGAAAGGGAGTAAATGCGTTTGAGGCGCAGAAATTTGTCAACCTTAAAAGTACCTTGAATTTTTAGAATATTAGGAAATTCAAAATTAGGAAGCTCGGTTACTTTATTTTCGAGAAATATGTTTCGGGCAAAAAACACTTCACTATTTTGTAGCTCATAATTAAAATTTTCAATCAGACTGCCAACATTTCTTGTAATGTATAATATTCTGGGAAGAAAATCTATTGTCAGAGTTTATTGATAAGATTGAATGATTTAACTTATAAAAGCAATTTTTTGTCTGGTTATACTGACACAATTAAAATGTAATACTCCCCTATAAAATACGACTTTTGCAATACCTCTTCCCCAAACAAATCTTTTTGACCCTCATTTATTTCCAGGCGCGGGTCCAAGGGGGGGGAGGGGGCTTTCCCGGCCTCAGCCCCCCCTTTTTCGCCACATCAACAATAACAAATACGCGAAAATTAGGAAAATTAATCAAGGAGAATATTCAAGGAGGCTTTCAGCCCCCCTTTTCGAAATGTCTGGATCCGCGCCTGATTTCCAATGTATCATTCAGCTATTTAAAGTTATTTTAGCATCTTCTATGCAGGGCTTTATTCCCGCAGCTTTTTGAAACAATCACTTAGTCCCGCCATGGGATCTACCTGATCATTACTCCCTCCCTTTCTCATTCGGAATGATAGGAAACGATATTATTCTGACGAAACTATTGATTTTTGTTTCCAAAAGTTGATACCCTACAACTTCCACCAATTATAATGGTCAGCAACAACGAGGGGTAACTTAGCAATATAAGAACGACAATCTGAAATTTAGGAGAAACTTGAAAGATTTAATTTATGGTAATACATTATTTCCACATTAGCTTCCATAATCCTGAAGATATCCTCTCCTGAGACTCATCGCCCAACGCCCGTTCAGTTGTCCCCTCTATTTGAGTAAAAGGTGATAAATAAGTAAAGTCAATAGCGGTTCTTGTATGGTTAAGCTGTCCTACATCAATGTTTCTATCTCTTGCAGGTGCTAAAAACTGCGATGAATAGGGTGTTTGATGGTTAGGGGTGAAAAATAGTTAGATGAAGGGACTGAACCCTTTTGATGTCAAAATCGCGGTGGAGCACTGGCTAGATCGCCTTTGCTTGTTTGAGAAACGTTTAGGAATAAGAAACAGACGTGTTCGTTCCTCTCCAGTGACCCTGTGCATCAAAAGGAAGAAAATAACATCAGAGGGTTAAGAGGGATGGATCGGGCCTACACTAAAAACTATGGCCCTTCAAATGGGGTCAGAAAGTGTCCTTAAATCAGATTTTTGCACAATAATTCAACAACGCACACAGTCACGCAAAAAGTAACTTCAGGTTTGGAATCGGAGAGGTCGATTACCACTGGGAGCTAGGTTTGGGGTAATTATGAGAGATTCATGTTTGGACCCTTAAAAAACCAAAGCCAAACCCCTTGTGGATTTTAGGTCATCTGAGAGATGGTCCCTCTGGACCCTAAAAAATCCACAAGGGGTTACAAGGGGCGATACGAGAAAACGGAAGTCAGATTTGGAAACGGCGTGGCCCCCGGATACCCCTAACATGTTGTCTGTGTCGATTTTTAAAACATTTGAAAATAAGGTCATTTTCGGTGAGGGTCAGGGTGTGGGGTGGGGGTTCCCAGCATATATTGATGTAAAATAATCGTTGTAAGGGTTGCCTGGCAGCCCGGGATCGAAAATGAGCATTGCGAGGTGATCCGACCCACTTAAATTGCGTGATCATCCATAAACCGGTAAAAGATCGGATTTATGCAAATTTATGCGTAGGAAAAGGAAAATCTTCTGATTGAGTCTGACAAAGTAATTTACCCTCGGAAACCGTTGAAGTATATTTAAATCATCGCTAGGGTTAGCGCAGAGTTAAGCCTTTTCAAAATTTTGAAAACTGAAAGTGATCGGATTTACAAAACGAAGACTTGAAATTTTAGCCCCTTCCCGAATACGGAGCCCCAGGAAAAAGTATCTTGCAAGTAAAGTCCCTTTTATTAAGATTTAGGATGGAATTCATTTTTTCAGATGTCTATGTAAAGACGAACTCTTTAATAATAAAGCATTTATTTCAAAGGCTATGTGATTTTTCCTATAAGATACGGTTTGATTTCAACCTAAAGTCGAAGGCTTTCAAATCTTTCGTTATCATGTCTTCGGTCTTCGTTTTCAAGTCTTCGGTCTTCTGTCTTCGCTTTGTATAGACCCCATACTAACCTTTTGAATATTTTTCACCTTTAAAACTATTACGAATATCGTACTTGGCCTGAATGCCTTAAAGACAGACTGTCATCACCCCCAAAGTATATTTTTAGTGTATGTATATCAAAATTCTCAGTTGGTGACTGCTCTTTGATTGACATCAAAGTTTGAAAATTTGAAAGATGCAGAGTAGCTCACATTCCACACAAGGCAGAGAGAGTACTTTCATTACATTTTATAGCCTTTTATGCTCACCAGGACATTGCCTTAAGCAATAAAACAGGTTTATTCTTGCACAAGGAAGAGCCTCATACAGTTATGGGAGGAGCTAGAAGATGCATAGTTGGGAGAATTGGAACTGTCTGGGATCATGAAAATTCCCCTTTAATTTTATGAGTAACTCAACAGGCTACTCGTGTTCTTTTGCCGGTGGAGGTTATGACGAAGGTTATCGGAAATCAGTAGTTTTATTGTCTAGCAAGAAAGGACGTATTTGAATGCTACCCGAGGAAATCCAGCAACTGTTCCGTAGCCCTCCCAGTGACTGGCAAATAAATTTCAAAATCTCTTATGAACGGGTTCCATCAAAACAAAATCATCTATAACTTGGCCGTGCAGAAAAGGAATGTGTTGCTGCATTGGTTGAGTAATAAATTGGCACTGAAAATGTAAGGTGATCAACTTGAGGGTAGAAAGGGGATAGGTGTTATGTGGAAGGAAATGTTGACAAAGGGTTGGGAAATGGTAGACAGTGACGGGGGGGGGGGGCAAAAGACTACGACCCACTCTTGAGAGTGCGGGAGCGAACACCCTTTTTCGCCCACGCACTCTAAAATAAAGCTACCTTAATTTAGATCCGGCGCTGATTTGGGTGGGGGGGGGTTAGCCCCCCTTTCGCAGAGCCTGAAAATTCAAAGAAAACAAGAGAAAAGAAAAGAAAATTAAAGGAAGAAAAGAGTAAGAGGAAGAGAAAAAAGTAAAAGGGTCAAAATTGTCTAAAACCTATTCGAAATATAACTTTTTGCAGGCCGGAGTTGGATGGAGCTTGTGGTCTTAGAAATCCATTAATTAAAGTGGTTGACGACGAGAAGAGGGCTACAATGTGCGAAAACAGGTGAATGGCTGGGCATTGATGCTAGTCTATAGATGTATCAACGTGGACATAATGAGGGATGCCAGAGCACCGTTTACTATATTGAACTTTCGTAATAAATCTGTTTTCAGAGTAAAAATTTCTGCAACCTAGTTGATTCTAATGCCAAAGTTTTCACCATGCAGGTCTTCTAGGATGATTAAAGTTGCCAAACTGGAACGGAGACGTGATATCATGCCCCTAGTCGATTTCCGAAAATTTCCGACAATTTTTAAAATGAGTTTATAGGGCGTTTTAGCTTTAGATATCTACACGGGGTAGGGTGTGGTGTGTTTTCACCAAGGAATGTTTACAGCTAGCTATCCATTGCATGGTTGCATGAAGAAGGCTCACAATCCAACAGTTTTGTTAAACTCTCTTTCATTCTCGTTAACTTCATCTTTTCCATGTGCGTATCTTCACATCCCGAAAATTAATTGCTTTCGATCATGTCAAACGGGGGGGGGGGGGCGGCTGATATTTTTTTGTTTCTCCTCAACCTTAAGTTCACTCGACCTCAATTTGTCTTTGTAAAAACACTTTGTTAACATACATGTACTTCAATCAGCTCCAGTTGGCTCGAGCACAAGATCTTGAATTCAATAAATTTCACTAGGTCAAGGTGTACGTCAGTCGTCCCCCACCCCCACACTCCTGAGGGTTTCCTCCCCCCTCCCATTAACAAATAATTATTTCACGACGAATCTCATGGTTCCTATGAAGACAGCTGAGCATATAATAAAAGGCTCTTCTCATCAACCTTCTGAGGAAATTACAATTAGCAAGTTCAATTTTGGAAAATGTTGGGTGCCTTTTCCAACACGCAGTGTTTCTGCTGCTCAAAAGACCCTAGGGAGGGAAGGGGAGTTGTGGGCTCCAACTTTCCGAGGTTCAGGAAAACGTATTTGTGAAGTAGATCTTTGGTAAGATTCGGGAAATTTTGAAATTGCGTAATACTGGCTTTCCTTTGGCAAAAACAACTCAGTGTCCAAGTTTACTCTTGGAACAAATACCATAATACGTCCATGTGTTCTTCGGCAGAAAATATTCCGTTTACTCTTTTCAGTTTTTCGTGGTTTTTTCAGCATTTTGATCGATTCATATAGGAGGAAGCACCCTTTACACTTTAACTCTTACTTTCTTTTCGCTTCATTGTTGATGAAACTGCCGTTAAATAATATCACCGAAACAACAAAATACGATTTGCGTCGTTCCATTATGGCCTTATCCTACACCGTAGATATTATGAATTAAACGCATTTAATTTTGTCAATTAATTTTGAAAGAAGGCTATTACTATGAGTCCATCAGAGAAATCAAGATAGTAAAATATAGTATTTTCCACGTGTAGTTGATATGAACAGCAGGTCTTTACGAAAGGTCCAACTACCCTCGATTTCTACACTTCCATGAGGACCTTCTTCACACCAAAACGCGGTCCGATCTTTATGCCAACATAAATTGTGCACGAGGAACGTTTGCAGTCTTGCTCTCTATTGCATGGTTGCATGACGAAGACTCACCATCCAACGGTTTTGAATAACTCTCTGGCTTCATTCTCGTTTTAACTACATCTTTTCCATGTACGCATCTATACATAGCAAGAATTAACTGCTTTCGATCATGGCAGGGGAGGGGGGTATTTTTTTGTTTCTCCTCAACATTAAGTTCACTCGACCTCAAGGTGTCTTTGTAAAAACACTTTGTTAACTTGCATGTACTTCAATCAGCCCCAGTTGGCTCGAGAACAAGATCTTGAATTCAATAAATTTCATAATGTCAAGGTGTACGTCAGTCGTCCCTCCCACCCACCCTTCTAATGGTTTCCTCCAGCCAGGGGCGTAAATGCGGGGCGTGCTTGGAAAGACTTTCCAGAAAGGAATTGTTGTGTAGTGAACTTGTCTGGACAAAGCACTAGGTTTAAAGAGTGGCCCGAGTGAGTATGCGTAAGGAATTGTGAGAACATATAATTTCTACGTATGCCTTTATTTATCGCTATACTTGCCAAAAGTACTACATGCTCGTGAACAGCATATTGTCTGAGTAGAAATGTGGATGAAAAATGTCCCCCTGCGCAATCGTTTTCATTACGTCATTAGTATTTACTCCGCTTACTATACAATACCGTGTGTCTTTACAATTTGGCCTAGGCTGTATATTCTTGTTTAATTATTGAATTTGAAAGTTTGATCTTCACACCTGTACCATTAACTTAAAAGGTTTATTAAAGATTGAGTAACTTATTAAACAAACATTTGTGTTTACCCCATTTCAGAAGAAATGTTGGGATCCTAAACACAGGCCGGTCCTTACAAATAACCCATGAGATTCCTTGGATCCAAAAAGATACCCGTATACTTATATGGAAAAGACTGATATCGGTATTAAGTCTTTTTCCCCAGGTAAAGTATAAATTTATTAATTTCCAAGAATGATGACGTCTTCAGTGCGCTGTGAGAAGTATTTGCACAATTTAAAACCCAATGCTTAGCGGCTGTCTTGTCTTTTCGTAGAAACTAAACGGATTTTTTAGGTTACCACAGCATGATAAGTTTTCTTCTTTAAAAAAATGACTTTTTGAAAGGATAAAAAACAGTTGCTTTGATTATTGCTAGTATTACACAAAAAAGAATCTGTAGGCATAGCAGACATTTCTATCATTTTTTTACGAAGTTAATTTTCAGGGACTGGATGTAATATTTGCACGAAAGAAGAGAAGCTCGAACCTCCATTTTTGCCTGAAATCCCGTTGAAAATAATACATGTTTTACAAAAATAGTACTAAACTGGACTACACTTTCCTACAAATGAAAATCTTCCCTTGGAATAAAAATGTCCGCGTTATCTTTGGAAAAATTCATGATATTATGAAAGTGAGAGAGTACCTCTATAGGCTAGGCTATCAAAGATAATGTAGGCCTTGGTATTTTGACGTTTATTGAAAAACTAATGTTGTCCTTGCCAATACTTATTAAACGCAAAAGGGGAACCTGACATCCTAAACACTACTACATTTAGTACCTATTTCCTATATAGTCAGTTGAAGCGATAAAAATCGGTAGGCCTATTCACTTTGTAAAACTAAGGAGTCTTTTAAGAGTCAAATTGCAATAATGCATGGTTTAAAATTCAAAGATTGCGTGTCGGACAGGCAGATTGTTATCATAGGCTTAGGAGGCGGGGGGGGGGGGGCTGCAGCCCCCAACCAAACATGTTTTGTGAAAATTCGAGTAATATCCTTAGAATTATTCTGGCACCTTCTGAAAGAAAAATAATGCAATGATGTAGCTAAAGGTACCGGTAATTAATAGTTTAAAAAACTTTCTTGGTAATTAAAATAAAGTTCTAATTTGAATTGCACCAGCACCTATATATTCGGTATAAATTCACTAGTCTTTTTAATGGTTAAACTTATATTATGATTATCAATGGTTTATTTAGGGGGCCAATGGGCCATGCCCCCCCCCCCCACTGATGCCGATTTTTTTTTGTACCTAACTCTCGTAAATTTTTAACACAAATTTTACTGCAAAGGTAGCATATGTGGTACCAGATTGCATGTATAAAGACACCCAATTTTTCAAAAATTTTCAAAGGGGACGGGGACACCCCTCCCCTCTGACCCCTCCTCCAGGTCGGGGGTCACACAACATAATGCATACCCCCACCCCCATGAGAGCAATTCTGGCTACACCGCTGATTATTATCATCACTTGTAACGACTTGCCCAAAAATTATAACCAATGCACAACATAACGCATGCCCCACCCCCATGAGAGAAATCCTGGCTATACCACTGATTTTTATCATCACTATTGTAACAACTTGCCCAAAAATTATAACCAACATGGAAGGTAGTAACACGGCAAAAATGATTGTATGTAGTTGGCATACGGTGTGATAACCGATGCATGCCTATATGATATGTACATTGCCATGTTGAAAGCGCGTGGATCACGCGGGAATTTTTGCTTATATTTTTCGGGCAAGTCGTTACAGCCCCCCCCCCCCATCAACTTGGGCCCCTACGCCCATGATTGTTATTATGAGCTGTATTTGGAATCGTAAATAGAGGGACTCACCAGTGACTTCACGTCATTTTGGTACCATAAATCCTACCAGCTTAAAATAAGCAAATAAAAAACTTCGCCTCCCTCGAAACTTTCTGAAATTTAGTAAAATATGTTTAGCCTTTCAAAATCACAAATTTAGCACGCTGGTGTTTTATTCCGTCTACCTTCTTTGTCAGCATAGTGTTTTGATGCAAATGAATATAAGATATTATTGATACATGTTAGTGACAAAAATTTATTATTTTAATAGTACTTAAGGTTTTACGTAAATTAGAGAAGAAAAACATCGCTTTATTTTTAGTAGTAGACCTCTTCCCCTAGGGTAGACAAACTAATTGCTTGAATCCCTCCTTCAAGCAAAATATATTTGCAATTCAAGTGATATTGCCAGAAGATACAGAAGGTTTTATTGAAAAAATGATGAATGAAAAAGTAATCGGGGAAGCTTTCTCTTATATAGTGTATTTCATGCGGACTTTGGTACTAATTTAGAATCAGTGACCGGAAGTGACGTAGCATTAACTTCAACTTAAAACTTAAAAAAAACTTAAAACTCCAAATTAAAATGTCAGTGACGAAATCAAGTTCCAAAAGAGCTATGATGAAGTAGGGTCACACACTTGGGAAAAGAAGGTGTGGAAAGAGAGGTGAAAGTGAGGTTCGAACGCGGGGCACTTCAAGAATACCAGAACGCGGCATAGATTTCAGTATCACGAGGCCATGCCCTAACCGATAGCGCTGGGAGCCGAGCTGACGATTTTAAATATTATATAAGTATACACTAACTCCATTGCGTATATACATTTCTATACGTATATTATATCTCTACGTATACATACATCCCTACGGGTATAACACTAACCTTATTTCTATGCGTACCACGTACATAAACCTATACCTATCCGTATGCGTGTCACCGTACTACCACGTACCCTAACCTTATTTCTATGCAAACCAGTACATAACCCTACTTACCACGCATATGACCCTATCCCTATGCGTACCAGGTTACGTCACTTTCGGGCACTGATTCTTAATTAGAGCCCGGACTTTTAAGATCAACCCTCCTAAAATTTGGCTAGCATAGACAAAGGAAACTATTAAATAAAGAGCTAATTTGAAAGAACTGGCACCTGATCAGGGTCAACTGTATGTGCTTCCGGTCATCTCGAATGCGATAATCACAATCCTTTTTGGAATGCCACTTTAGAAGCTAATTAATTTTTTTTTTCTCCAGAGCCAATGAAGCCTTCTCCTGCTAATATATGTCAGCCGTATATTCCATCCTTTGACCAAATATTGTCGCCCAAATCAGGGGCGTCAATCCGTATTGAAGTGTGGAGGGGGAACACACATGACCATGCCGGTAGCCAGAAATTTGTCAAGGGGGGCAAAGAGGTAGATTTTGCTAGGGAGCGAAGCGACCGAGCGCGCTTGCGCGCGAGGGGGGAGGGTGTGGGAGGGGGGCCCCCTCCCACGGTGAGAAGCTTTTGTGTTTTTAATTTGAAAATATGTGATTTGGTGCATACTTTATAAAGTATTTTGTATACATAAGGAGACATATTATTATGTATTTTATGAAATATTTTGTAGGAATAACCATATAGAAATACACACATATTGCTGGCAAATAATTTATCATTCTACAAGTATGCAGAATCACATAAAGACTTCAAACAAGTGTAAGGTGTTGCTTTTGTACATAGGCCTACCACTAAGATACCATGTGTTCCTGATACGGTAGGCCTACAATTTGTCCCTTACGGTATCGATAGAGTTGGCAATATGCTGCCAGTGCTTGGCGCGGAGCGCGAGAAAATTTTGGTCCAAAATGCCTCCCAAATCGCTGGAAATGGCACTTTCCAGGCCTATTTACTGTATATAAATAGGGGAAACACTAGTAATATTGTAATAAAAGACATGAAAAATACCAAAATTTTGCTCAAAGGGGCTGCTTCCTTCGCCACCCTTGGCTACGCGCCTGCACATGACTTAGCACAAACTATCAAGCCCTTTTTTGAAAAGGGCGTGTCTTTCTATAGGCCCTTCCCTGTGTCCCCTCTCTGTGACGACTGACGTTGTCCTATTCTAATAAGAGTTAGGATTCCAAACACTGGAGTAGCCAGGATTCTTGTTTGGAGGGGGCCAACTGCGGGGCCTGATCGCTGGCCAGGGGGAGAATTTTTGAATATTTAAGTACCCTCAGATACAATCTGTTGCAACATTTAGCATCACTTGAAGCCAATTTTTGTGTTCCATTAACAAATTTTTTTCAGAGTTTGATGGGGGGTATGACCCCTGCCTCTCCTCTGGCTACACAATGATTCCAAAGCTAACATGACCATCATAGATGATCTGCTAGTTGAAATACACGGAGTCCAGAGAATTACTTCAAGATGTTACTTTAATCATGTCCAAAAAGAGCTGAAACCATGCTCCGCAGCTTTGATCATTGTCAGAGATCATGGACCCCAGCCACGCCTGTAGCTAGGGTCAGATGTTTTGGGGTGTGAAGGTCCCTAATTCGGACTGGCTGAATGTTTTTCCAACAGAGTGGCGGCGTTTTAATTGCACTTTGTTATGCGCTCTGAGTTTTGTATACAGCTGGTGATCCTTCCTTTTCACTACATAAACGTGTCGTTCTGGGGAGAGGTCTAAGGGGAGAGGTAGCACCCTCCCGTTTGAGAAATTTTGTTAATTTAAGGCTGCTCAGGTGCAAAATGGTGCTATCTTTGGGATATTTTTGGAGCTGATCGTATATGGCTGGAAAATATCCATAACTTAGTGAATTCTAATTTTCCGGCTGCCTGGATGCTTTTACTATCTGCAGTGGCGACGCGTAAATTGCAGCTTTTTTATGCACCATGCGTTTGTAAAAAGCAGTGGAAATCCTTCTTTTGTCACTAAATGAAGGTGTTGCCCTGGGGGAGGGGTCCAAGGGGAGGGGTAAGTGCCCCCTCCCCTTTGAGAAATTTTCGTAAATTTAAGGTTACTTAGATGCAAAATGGTACTATCTTTGGTTTATTTTTGGAGCGTTTTCAAAAACTTTCCTGAAGCCACCCATTTGGCTACTTTTTTGGCAGTTTTTCGGCAAAAATACCTGCGTTGAGTCAACAGAAACTTTCTTGGACTATTATGAAAATTTTCGTTTCCTTCATTGTGCATTTTAAAAGGGCATCTAAGGCTGGCAAATGCCTGTATAGGACCTCCTGGAAGCTCTAGATCACTTATATAAATGGGACAATGGCGCAATGCTTATTACCTGACATGTAAAATGGTAATATACATTATGAAGCTAAGCACTTTACATCTATCGTATTTTTACTAATTTTGAACGAAAATTCAGACGAACAGCTTCCAGCAATGGAGAATCGGCAGGAGGGAGAGAAAAGGCGCAGTAAGGTGATATTAGACCTCCCTGATAGGTGTAGCAAAAGGTGTGAAGGACTAACAAGCGCGTTTCAGCTTTTTCTTTCTTAAGTATATTAGCAATCACCATCCATACCGATAATGGCTTCGCGCGAAGCGTTCGGTAAAAGTTTTAAAAAAATGTATAACGGCAACAACGTGCTTTTAAAGGTCGTGTGACATGCCACCAGAAAGAGCTGTTTCACTTGTCAGCTAAAGAATTAAGTCCTCCAATTAAAGATCCGTTGGAATTATTTCAAGTTCTTTTACCGTTCTCAAAATATACGTCTTCAAAGTTTGATGGTTTCTGAAGAAGCTAATTGCCTATGCAAAAATAATGATGTGAAGTGTTGCACAGTGGTATGATTTCTTTTGTTAACCCTATATAAATTATCTCTTAATTACTGATCATATAGATTACAGTTTGGTGAGTGATATCAATATTTTTCAAGGAAAAAAATTTAACTTTTAAAATAAACCCCCCAGGGAATAACAATGCTACCAGTGTCCTTGAAATTAAGGTTGAAAAAACAAAGGCTAACATGTGCCTTATACGGTATGTCCCTCTTTCGATGTCACATATTTGCATATTTAGCCAGGGTTGTTCCCGTTACGCTTTGAAAGTAACTCGTTATAGTTACAGTTAATTCCGTAAAATTGTAACTCGTTACAGTTACTAGTTACAATGTTGAAAAAGTAACTAGTTACAGTTACTTTTGACTAAAAAGTAACTAGCTACATTTCAAAAGTAACTCGTTACTTCAAGGTGAATATACGGTACCTCGGTACCTGAAATGGAGGGGGGGGGGGCATAATTAGATAGTAAGACGGGGGCACATGAGACGACCGACACCTCATTTGTGCCGGTTATCCTTAGGTGTTCCCCAAAGAAAGTCAATGAAGCTAGCTGATCTTCAATGGGCATTGTCGCAGAGGCTCCTAATGCTCAACATGAAGCAGCGAATCATGATACTGTGTCGGAGCTTACGCAAACTATTTGTTAGAGGAATATGGTTATAACCAAAACTTTTCCAGTTACCAAAGTACTTCTTTGAGGGTTGAAATCTTTATACTCCCATCACACAGTCGGCTAATTTAGAGAGGTTAGCGGCTATGCCGGAAAGGGGAAGAGCGTTGTTTCAGCAGTAAAGTCTTCACCCCTCAAGAGCATAAATATGGTATAATAAGAGGATGAATACATTTGTTAGCAGTAAAATTTTAAAACCTCACCGCTAAGGTTGGGCTAAGTGATATTTCCCCATAAATTTCAAGTTTCACATTGTGTCGATATAAAACAGTGCATAGAAATGGTGATACTATGCAGTTTATACATGCAGATCATGTGCACATAATTCACTTTCCCTTTACAATAGGTAAAGCTTTAAGTCGGACACTTCTCTTTCCAATTAGCTTTGTTAGGATACTTTTAACGCCATTGACCATTTCAATATTCTGCTGTTTTTTTATATTAACCGTACTATTATTCCAGTGTAAGGAGTTACGGACATTGAAAAGAATATGATATAGCCTAAATTCATACGTTTGATTCATCAAATAAAGATACCATACATGTTAAATTAGATGCATAAATGGATGCACGGTGTTTACCAACGCTTGGCCCCGTATAGATTTACTGGGCTCCAACGCAAGAGTCCGGATTCGGTTAGCTTAATGCCGGTCTCAAGAGCGTTTTTCTAGATTAGGAATTTGCCCGGGATAGAAGGTTCCGGAATCGAAATTTTTACGGAATGTGATGTAACTGGACTCGGACTCGGAGTTCATTCCAGCCGAGTTCTCAAATATGAAAGTTACATTAAAAGTGTTTAAAGTTCCATTTGTGCACAATGTACAGATCTAAGGTATTGTCACATACAATCAACTAAATTACTCAGGAGGCCAGGCTATGGAAGTGAGTACAAACGATGACTTTGTTAATTAATGGTGGACATGTACGATAGAATTAAAACATCTGTATGTGTGATATGATATACATTGGCAAAAAGACTGGTCTCGGAATTGGTGCCATTGGAATCAAAACTGGCAGAAATTTGAGGATCCTGAGTAGTACCATGCTCGGAAAGATTCGGGAATCTAGAATCGCAGTTAGCTCCGACTCGGATAGGGTGAACACGGGTCCAGCCCTAACGTCTCAAGAGGCAATGATTAAACTTTCAAAGTAAGCTGGTATTTGAATGCCCATGGGCCAACCCGTTTCTCACGGTACACTGTCTCCACTGTGTCCTCTAAAGGACAATATGAGTAAACCAAGGCCCAGCTGACTTTACTTAGAATACATAAAGTCAGCTGAGCCTTAGAGGACCGTTCAGTATTTTTCAAATAATCGCACAAATCGGTCTCATGGATAATAAGCATTGATCTGTCTAATAAGTATTTTGACATACAGATCAATTTTAAACTTATTTCAATCAGGGAGTTGCTATTTGACAACTCCCTGGTTCAATAGACAATCAAGTGGCCCGGCCTGTAAGCCTGCAGCGTGTGCATCTAATATCAACTTCTGATTCTAATCGTGAATAAAATTTGATGTCGGTGAGGGCGACGTCGATAATAGCGATGAATGATAAATAGCCTATATCGAAAATAATTTTACATTTTACTACCAAAGTGTCATCAATTTGAAAATTTTCTGTTATTCTGTTATTAGCTCAAAGAAAATGCAATTTGTGGTCATTTTGACTATTTGTAACGGGAAAGTAACGGGACCCAAATGTAACGCCGTTACAGTTACTTTTACACAGAATTGTAACTAGTTACTTGCTCCGTTACTGAAATGCAAATGTAACTCGTTACAGGGTTCCGTTACACAAAATGTAACTCGTTACAGTAACGGCGTTACTTGTAACTCGTTACTTCCCAACCCTGTATTTAGCTCATGTTTATTCAAGATACAAGTGTGAAATAGAAATTTCCCTGTAAAATGGTCAATATTTGATGGATTTTAATGGAAATTGCGGCTATTTTCTGGATTTTTAATGCTTTTTGCATCAAATATCCAACTATGTTATTTTCATGTCACCGTGACACAACCTTTAAGTTTCAACCTTTCACATCATGCTTACAAATTAGATTGAAGGATCCCATATTAATGCGGGGCCCCTATACAGATGTTTGGAGATGTATCTCTGTTTTCGGAAAGTGTTGTGATCAGAATAGTTCCTTGTATAATCATCTTTTTAATGGTGATGAGACGGAGTGCAAACTGTGACGCATGCTCGCAAAGCGCGCCGAAATTTTTCATTAAATGAGATTTCCCTGACAAAATCTGCATCGAGACACTTTCAACAAACCTACATGCCACTCAAAAAGCCAATCAAATAGAGCCACGACACTACTCTTTACGAAGTGGGGGGGGGGACATTTGATATTGTGTCCCCCATCCATCGAAATGTGGGGGGACATGTCCCCCTGTACCCCCCCCCCCCAGGATTGACGCCCATGGCCCAAATAAACCAAACGTCCACAACGTTAACAGCACACACTCAATGTAGGTTACTTTCTCGTTTCTCTGCCTACACAGGCATGTACTTCATTTTATGTCGCTATTTTCAAAGAAAATTATCCCACCGTTGACAACGGTGTCCTCACAAGGGACCTAACAAGAAGCACTCACGCTTTGCTCATGCTCAACATTTTTTGTTCTTTAAAATTGCTACTTCGTTTCGTAAATAGAATGCTCAACTCCCTTTTACAACACTTACATCATACCTGCATAATAACCACTTCAAATTGAGCTCGAGCTATGTGCACAGAATTCAATGAGCTCTAAACATCGAATGGCGATGAGCTGGCCTAAACTCCCTATAGACGCCTTATAAGAGCCCCCAATTCTTTGCAAGTGATAACCTTTAGAGTTGCAACAAAGTAATTATATAAAAGCACCAGAGACATTGGTACAATGAAGGTTAGGTTAGATGAGGTTTAACGTCCCAGTTTCCAACCAATTGGTTCAAGTCGAGCCGACCACGGCCTTTTTTCCAGTTGTGGCTCACTTGTTTGTTTTCCCTTACTCCATTGCTTACGGGGAGCATCACGCACAACGGCAGTAGGTTCATTTTTTAAGTCTTTGGTATGACTCGTTGGTACAATGAAAGGAACTGGAGACTTCCTACCAGTTTTCCCTTACCCAGGCAAGTTACCCCAACATAACCTAAGCGTATGCAAAATATATAACCCTGGGCTCATTGTGTGCGCTAAAAAGCACTTCAGATGCATTGCAATAGACTTTATATTATTAGAACGCTGAGGACATTTCCTCCATCGGCCCGCTTCCCGCGCACCCATTTTACATATCTATCCCATAATTGCTTCCTGTTGAACATTTTCGATGATCTTATTGTTCCAAAACCCCGTGCAATCCCTACAGTCATTCACCTTCCCCATTCGATGGCCACCTGAATAATTAACTCCATAAGCCGTTGGTCTAAGTAAAGGCGTTATACTGTTCGTTTGGTGGGCATCAAACGTCATTTTAAGATGAATACTTCGTCTGATGCTCACAATTTTGCCTTTAACTCAGGACCCGCCTGGTTCTTTTTTCCTTTTTCACACCAGGGGTGGAAAGACAGGTCCCTTGACTTCAAGCCATTGGCGTCTTTTCCGACGACATTGGGTCATTCTACTTGCACCCCCCATCGTCCCCCTATTCTCCCTCTTCCAAAGTTCTAGAGCCACATGACAACCATTGATATATGCACTTCAAAGCAGAGTTTGTCAACCGGGGAGCCTCTGAGCACAGTCTGATGTATCGTGAAGTCGGCAGGCCGAAATAGAGAGTTTTTTCTTTTATTCGATTTTGAATAAAGCCTAGTTTACCTCATCTGACGCACACAGATGTTTAGTGTAGTATACAATGCACAGTGTTAAAAATTTCGGTAAAATACTTTTTCCAGAATCCCCTCGACTTTCTGGCGGAGTTCTGCTCCACACAGGAGCTACGTCCCCGAAAGAACACAAGCTTAACTGCCCAACCTCTCGAGGCCGAACTTCAGACCTCTACATAAGGGGTCTATCATGCGCAGTCCAGTTCTTGACTGGCTGAAAAGAACAGATACACGTGATCTTAGCCAAAAGGTCGAGGACTTCTCTGGTATAGTTGAGTTGTAAATTTAAGGTGGGTCTTCATTTTCCAGCTTAGGGTAAAAAGTGTTACTCATATGTAATTTCAACAATCAAATTGGGCAGCGAGTTGCAAAAGGTTGAGAGCACCTATTTTAAAGGATACAAACTGACAAACTATTGCACCATACCACCATATCTTTGCAAAGAACCAAGACTTACAAAACAATAGCTAAACTTTATAAAATCAAATTATAGATTTTCTACCCGCACTAAAGGTAAAGGCGATGGAGTATTGAAACCGACTGTTTTTCGTGTACCGTCATTCCTTGTTACCCATTGGTTAGTTGCAAGGAATTAGAATCACTATTTGTCCCTTTACAAGAACGGATTGCCGAAGACGTCATCTCCACTGCAGATTTGGTCTGAAAGAGAACATTATTATTCTTTATTGAAGTGTACTGCAAGTCTGGTAACTTTGTTATTCAGAGAAATAGAGAACAAAGCTGGCATAAACCATTAATCCTCGGGGCTGGATCCCGCGCAGAAGCAGCATATCAAAAAGTAAGGGAAGGGGGCACAAGATCTGAAGGGCACTCTTTAAAGTGCCAGATACACACACATATATATGTGTATATATATATATATATATATATATATAATTATTTATGCATTTATATGTACATTTTCAAAAGGGGCACATTTTACCATTTTCAGAAAGGTGGGAGCACGTGTTCCAGTGTCCCCAGTTCTTACACCCCTGGGTCAGGCCCGTAGCCAGAGAAGGTGTTGAAGGGGGGAAGCTTCTAGGGGGGCGAAAAATTTTCCAGAGGGGGCGAAACATACTAAAATACATTACGGCAATAGTATTTTGTATCTTCTAGGGGGCGAAAAATTTTCCAAGGGGGCTTTCCCCCCATGGCCCCCATGACTACGGGCCTGCCCTGGGTATATCTCTGTGCTCTCTTCAGAACTTTTCACCCTTTGTTCAACCAGAGAATTGACAACAGTGGGTCTCATTGAGCGAAAATCATCCGGAGCATGAATATACATATGAGAATAGAACAAGTAGCGTCATAGGAAATAACGGTTTTTTACAAGGCGAGATGCCAAACTTGTCTCCGAACATTCAGTTTTTACCATCTGTATAAAAGTTCTCTGTTTCTTCATGAGGGAACATTCACATTTGCGAGTTGCATAAAGTGGGGTTGCACTTGCAAACAGTGGGGTTGTACTTGCACAAGTGGGGTTGTACTTGGAGAGGGAAAAACTGCGTTTGTGGTACATACACTTTTCATACCTGGGACCTTAAAGCTAAAAGAATTCGTGATTTCTTGTCATTAAATGTAAATTTACTACTGTGCTATAGTTTTGAATTGCCAGTTACGTTGTGAGGTCAAAATGAACTATGTTAACATTCAGTACAGAATGCGTAAGACCAATAGGTATATATCAAACAGATTGATATTGTGTTAATAACAGGGGTGAATCCAGGATTTTACAAAGAAAGGGAGGGAGCTTATTCTGTGAGGGTAAAGTTTGAAACTCCTAGCGTCAAATGAACGACGCCACGAGCGGGGCGGGTAGGGGTCTGGGAAAATTAAGACACTATTAAATGGTATTTTCTCCTAGCATCTAGCGATCTAAGTAAGTATACATAAACTTTGTAGTTCAGCTTTGGACTCGTCTTAAAAAGATAGTGATGCCGTAAAAGGGGGTGGGGTGGGGTGGGGGCCGAAGCCGAAAATTTATCCCCTCTGAATCCGATATGCTCAGAGATTATGAGAGCAATATGGGGCACCCACATACCAATGCCCAAGTATGAGATTGCTATCTAACAAGTTCCATATTGTTTATGGCAAGCAAGTACCCTGTCATGAAAGAAAAATATGTAAATACTGCACTCTAAAAATGTTGGGTAAAATTTCACCAACACTGGGCACGTATGTAAAAATACTGAAAATGGGTAAAGTTTGCCCAATTATTGTTGATTAATGGGATTACCCAGACGTTGAGTACCCAGTTTAATGGTAACCAAACTCTCGTTAACCACCAATTATTGAACAAATTTTACCCAGTTTCAGTATTTGTACATACGTGCCCAGCGTAAGTGCGATTTTACCCAACTGTTTTTAAAATGTATAAATAACACCCATGTACATCTTTGGCTAAGGCTTATTCTGTTTTTTTTTTTTTTGTTTTTGTTTTGTTTTGTTTTGTTTTTTGTTTTTGTTTTGTTTTTTTTGTTTTTGTTTTTTTTTTGTTTTTGTTTTGTTTTTTTTTGACATCTCTGTGAGCCTTTACTGAGTAAGAACAAGGTTAAGTTAACGGTGTTTACAATTTCAGTTGCAAAACATCTGTACGATAGGCAGATGGTAGCTAAATGTTTCTTGATCAAACATTTCATTTGCATTGTTTCTAGATGGCATGTAGGATTGCTTCGATAAGATATTATAGTTTTGTTCTCAGGAAAACATACGGTATAAGACTGGGATCGCAACTGCCGTTCTTACAGAATAAATGCTCTTTCAAGCAACTTTACGGCTATGAAGTAGAAATATTTGTTAAAGCGCGCAGTCCCTCTCCCCCAATGACAGGTGTCTACAGCACTTACCGAAGAGGCATCTCAGGGACACACATTTTTGCTCCTCCGTTGGCTTTTTCATTGCCTTACAGAGAGTGTCATCTACAACAAAATTACCGTGTTGACATCTCACTGTCCTCCGCATCCTACCTGCACCACATCTTGCTGAGCACTATAAAATGAAACAAATATGGCAACGAGAGAGTTGTTCCAAATTCTCTTTCATCTTTGATCAAGGCGTAGGAACAGGGGGGATGGGGGATGAAGCCCCCTCAATGAAAAATGTGGTATATGTGGTGTAAGTATACTTCCTCACCCTTCAATTTGAGGACGAAAACCTCTTATTTGTTCCCTTAGTACAAATGTCCAAAATTTGCGGTAATTTTCCATAAAATATGCGCAGATATGGCACCAAATTGCATCTAAGGATCCTGACATGTTCAAAGGGATCGGGAACCCCCTCCCTCAGGACGGTGGTCCGAAACAGCTTTCAGCACCCCCTGGACACTTAGTTTGACTGACAAAGGGAGTGGATATTTCAAACTATACACTTCAAAGCAAACAGACCGCTATAATTGGTCAATGACAATGACATGTCATTGCACTGGCTGTACAGTGTTCAGTGTTCTCACTCAGTCGGCGAAAGGAGGAGTAGTGAAATCGAAATTACTGTGGCTTTTGCAGAGTTCTCTAGGCTTTGTCTAGCAGGAGGTTCGTTGAAATTGAAGAAGCTCTAAAAGATGAGTTTACTGGGGGAATCTTATTATCTAGGACCAAGGAGTTACTCAAATCTCTCCTGGAATGGTGCACAAGTATCTTTAAATAAAGATGCAATACTTAAAGGAAAGTCACCTCTCCGAAAGCTGAAGCCACCCACTGAGGCTCGTCAGAACAGTCTATTTCTCTACAGGTCTCCGTATTTGGTGGCCTAGTCTCTGAATCGCAGTTGAAGTTGGGGACGGTGATTCCGAGGTCGTTTACACAATCAACTGCTCTTTCGACCGTACCAAAGCCGCAAGTGACAGAACAAGTTCCCCTAGGTCCAACAACCCAACGGCAGGATCCTGAGTTACATGGTCTCTGGTCGTCAGGTCTCGTGACTGGATTGCACAGGGAATCCTCAACAGTGTCACCATTGGGGGGTGATACACAAGTAACTTCACGAGTTTGCAACCCAGCACCACAATAAGCATTGCACTGTTAAAAGGATAACGGTATGAAGTATTTTTACAGTGATGAAGAATAGAAAAATTTATTATTTCCATTACCACTTAGAATACAGAAGACGAACGTGCTTCCGGTCAGTCGCCTTTCCGTAAATTTTCATTACCCTTACCTGCGGAGCTCATCGCTATGAATAAAGGGAAGGGCTCATACTGGCAAAATTCCAAAAGAGCCCCTACGAAAATTACACGTGAAAATTACACATATTTATGCTTCATACAGGGGTCGTATACTGTGTGAATATAATAGACGTGTTGGGAAATTCGGTACTTCCGGTCGGGTCACAAGGTCAAGTGTACCATGACAACGGGTAACGCGTTTACCTCTGCGCGCTCCGCATGCAACACTCGCGATGGAACACTGTAAGCGTGGTACACTTCACCTTTGGCCCATTCCCATATTGCATTGCTTCGAGACATTTCCCAACTCGTCTATTGAATGTAGCTTTGTTGTTGCATATTTGAACTGGGTTTACGTTTACAATGTTTAGCTGTTCTTCGAATAACTGTGCTTAGCAGATTAGTGAATTGAACCTAGTCGTGCCTCTGTACCATTTATACGGCAACCCCCAAAACTTCCTCGACTCCTTGATGCGTATTTCTTTTCAGAAATATTCTGCAATTTTGTACCTCAAAACTTCTTTGAAGCTACCGTCTTTTTCAAGAGCAGAAATATTTGTTAACAGGAACGGGGAAACGGTAACAGGGGGCCTGCAGTGGTATGCTTATCTTTTGATTAACCGGATGAAATACGTTATCCCCTCTCCCATCATTTGGTCATTGGACAGGGACGGCGGAGCCAATTTTAAAGTGTGTGTGTGTGTGTGGGGGGGGGGGGGGCTAATCATCGAAGCGGCCCAATATGTTCAAGAAAATAAAAGCCCCAGTTCCCAGTTTAAGGGGGCCCAAAAGGCCCACGGCAGAAAAGGTGTGGGGGCTAAAGCCCCCGTCTCCGCAGTCCCTTTTGGACGTAACAAGAAGGCAGTCCGTGGAGTTGTTAATCTCATCTCCCTCTTCATATCCACGTATCTTGTAGATAAAGAAATTTCCCAACTCACTGGTAAGCAAATAATAACCGTGAAAGACCTCCGTTAACCTTTAGGAAGGTACATTATACCATGAGTTCCATAGCATAGGCGGGATAACGGGGGGGCGCAAGCGGGGGCACTTCCCCCCCACTTTTTTCTAGAGCTTAAAAAAAAATAAAAATAGGCTATAAAAAAGAGAGAGCGAAAGTAAGCGAGACCAGAGAAATTAAAAGAGAATTTTCAATAGCCTATTATGATTTAATTTTGCAATGTTTGATGAAGGAAAATATTAATATCAAAAACCATAAAATCGTTAGAAAAATTTTTCTCGGCGAGCTTCGCGCGCACCTCCAGAGAAAACTGACTAATACAATTGAAAAATTTTGCCTGGCACCGTAAAATTTCTTTCGTCCTACGCCCCACACTTTTATGACTTAAAGCTCTGAATACGGTCACTGAAAGTACTAATGTGCGTCATTAAATGTACCATAGTGAAGTGGAGGGTAGGCGGTTCACTGTCTGACGCTACCAAGTCGGTGAACTGTTGAATTTTTTAGGGAATAGTACCCAATCATGTTATAACATGATATAAGCAAAAGCTTAAAATTCCACTCTTTTTGGAGGAATATGAGTCATTCTCAAATTGACATTTGGGTGGTTTTTTGAAAATTCCTGTGGGACAGCTTGACTAAGTTACCATTTTCAAAACTCTCGCTACACCTCTCGTTGTTCACTTTCCTCACCGACTACCACCATCCTCGGCAAATTGACTGACGGTTACTATCTTAAATTTGCGATCATCATATGAAATCTATTTCCTATTTCATTAGCATTTCAAATTACACCTGGTAATTCCTCAAGAAATGTTCCAGAATGGCAGCAAAAGCAGTCAAATTTAAGAAAGATTTCTTGGGGAGGACCCTCAGTCCCCAGCCTGCGGCTTCGCGCTTTCGGTGATAGCGGTTAAAGGTTTCGCCGGCCACAACTTCCCAAGATGCAGCCTTCTCTGGCACTTTAACTGCCAATGCCCTTGACAATGTCCATGTAAAAAAGTACCCAAAAACGATTTCATTGACTTCTTTAGTATCACATAGTCTATAACCTTTAAAATCGACCCAACCTTATTTTTCACACTAAAAAAAAATAGTTGGGGGGGGGGCCCAGACCATCGTCAGCCTCCATGGTACAGGATGTAGGTTCCTATATCCTGCTCTATGGAAAGAACAGGTACAAACTCTTCTTTTATCATTGGAACCAACAATGTCCCCATGGCCTTACACAGCCTAAGGAAAGTTTCCCCCTCCCCCAGAAATTTTTAAAGCAAAATTTTTATCACCATCGATCTGTGTAAATTTACCGGCACTTTAAAGATTGTTTAGCTGCAAGTTTTCAGGCACGGAAAGTGTCATTTCCGGTACCGTAATAAGGGACAGGCGCTTAGAGAAGGAGGGTGGGGCAAAAGCCCTCTCATATCACTAAAGAGTATGAAAAATGCGGTTTATTCAGCGCGCCTCGCGCGCCCCCATTTTCAGTACTAGATCTCTCATTCTTAAAATCATTGTTCCAAGGCTCCGGGAAACCTTCAAAATAATCCATTTTTCCCCTTCTTCCTCAAGCCCTCAGCATTATCAATCCCATCTGACTGTTAGAAACACGGAGTAGCAATATAATTGAAAAAAAGTCAAATTGTAATTTTTGTGTTATGTTAATTGCCCACCTTATGTCATTTGAAGTTGAAGCTAAAATGCATCATTTAATGCCTACAATTTCGTAAAATACCCCAGAGCTTCCGGGGGCTTCGTCCCCAGGACCCCCAGCGGGGCTCTGCCCCGGACCCCGCCAGCGGCCCTGAAGCGGGCCCCTGGACCCCACGCCGTTAGGGGGAGCGCTTCGCGCTCCCGCGGCGCCTTCGGTGCCGTTTGAGAGACCACCTAGCTTTGCCCCCCACTTTCAGGCATCAAATCCCACCCCTGTTTCATGTATCGCTGGCACTTTACAAAAAATGTTATTTGTCACATTTGCAATAACTCTGCAACGATTGGTAGGCCAGTATTGACCACCTATAACTGGATACTGCATGAAAGCTCATCAGCTAGACACCTCAAGGGAAAAGGAGACTATGTAAAGGCCCTATTTTGAAAAATGAGAGCAATAAATATCTGGTCATAACAACCTATGTTTGATAAAAGAGCTGTACATAAGTAGCACTACGATACCTTCAAGGGAATGAGTTTTCATAATTATGGTACGACATTCAACATTTCACTATGCACTTTCAAACTTAACAAATTGCCTGTTATTCCCATGGTTTATCATGGTAATACCATGATACCCTTTTCCCCGAGTTGGACTATTTGAACTTTGACCTCTAAACTTTGACCTACATTTGACCTTTGACCTCGATCGTCAGCCACAAAAATGCACCATTTTGAATTTTTCCATATTGTTTCTCAACATATTATGTGGTTTGATGACATTTTCTGATATACTGAAAGGTACATAATGGCAAAAGGGAATTTTTTAGCTAATCTGAATTTTGACATCTGCCTTTGACGTTTGCAAGCCCGTAGCCAAGGCGGGGGCAGGAAAATCCCCCTCAAAAAGTCCCCCCCCCCTTCAAATTCCAAGTTGTCATGGCCATAACACATTTAAGCAGGCTCGCTCCCCTCAAAAATTTCTTCACCCGCCTGGAAGCCATCTCACTCCTTCAGTACCTTGTCTGGGACATCATCAATTACGCATGTACAAGTTTTCATCCGGAAAAATTCCATCTATGAGCCAGACAGTTGGTATTCGGCCAATACTTGAACCAGATCTCTAATCTGATACAACACCCGAAGCTAAAGAAAGAAAATCAAAGAATTACTCCCCCATCTGCCCATGGGAGGAGCGTCCAAGGAGAGTGCATTTACGAAATAGTTGTCGATCACAGCTAGTTAGAGCACCAATGTGACGGTAAGCGGATGCCGGTCCGTCACTTGCAGCAAAGTGAAAATTCGTGTTACACCCAAGAGCAACAACAATCAAATACATTTAAACCTAAGCTTAAAGAACACCTTATTCATGTACAGCCACAAACTTAGGTTACTTTAATTTTCTATTTTTTAGAGTGTCTCGTTTTGTCTTCCTTGCTTTTTCTTTTTTTTTTTTTTTTGCTCTGTTTGTTGCAATGTTTCGGGGTGATTACCTCTATAAGCTTTTCCAAGCTTCCTGTAATCACTCCTCCTCCTATTATATATATTTTATATTTTATATATATTCATCTTTCATTTATTAAACGGAATGAATCGGAAATAAAGTTTTGTGAAACGGAACAGCTTGACCCAGCTGTTTTGCATTGACCATTCAATTTAGTTAACGAAACATCAAATAAATAACAAATAAATTTGTCTATTCCGAGAGTTCAGTGGAATTTGAAATGGATTTTCTAAAAAAATATGCCTGAATTATTAAAAATCACTTGTAAGCGAAATGGGAAGAGGAGGTGGATTCAGTTCAGGTTAGTTAAAGAAAAGGTAGTTTTGGGATACAACTTCCTTTCAGGGTTAACGATAAGGTTGTTGATTGGTGGATTACTACAAATATTAAGGTACTATCATGGACTGTAAACTTACCTTCAAAGAACATGGTTGATGCCATGAGTTCAAAAGCTAACCAAAGATTGTATTTTTAAAGAAACTTAAATATTTTCACGTTGAAAGCACTATTCCTAGACTTTTTTTAACTGTCAGTAATACAAAGCGTGCTGACTTTCAGTATTACTGGTATTTATGGGCTGCTTAAGACTCTTCAACGAAACTGGAAGATCGCTAAGGCTGCAAGCCGTGTTGTTGGCCATGAAATGTGTCTAAAAATAGTCTCTGAACTTTATAGTGATAAGGTACACCAGAAAACAGTCAAAATATTGAAAGACATTACTCACCCTCTCTTCCCAAATAATGTTTTCCTTTGTTCACGCAACAGGCTTCGTATGCTCAGTTCTAATAGTAACAGGTTCAAATTCTCCTTTATACCTAACTCTGTCTCCCATATTTAACTTCAAGGTTGTTCGGTAGCTGGTGACTTTATACTTTTATTGCTTTTTATTCTGTTTTGCTTTTGTGGTTGTATATTCGTGTTTCTTTATATGTATGCGTATTTTTGTACTTCTTACTGTATTTTTAAAACGTTTTTGAAGTTTTGTATGTTTTACTGCAGGGCGACAAATTCCCAAGTGACCGTGGACGAAATAAATTGATCTAATCTGACCTGATCTGATCTTATCTAGCGTACGTATTACAGTACTTGCCTGGTAGTAACGTTACTGTATGCTTGTTCATGGAACCTATTTCAGTGACAAAGGTATGACATGTGGTATCGAGAGAAAGGTCGAAATACCACAAACGACATGATATAAGTACGAATTACAGGCCCGTAACCAGACGGTACTGAAAGGGGCGAGATGGCTGGCAGGGGGAGAATTTTTCAGGAAGGGTGGGGAGAGATGTTTAAAAATGTTAAACCAATGGTAGTATGAAATTTTTGTAGGGGGCCAAAGTTGTTGTAGGGGGACTTCGCTCGTCCCCCTCCTCCTGGCATATGGACTTGACGAATTGTAGGTTATACAAATTTTTACAAACACTGAATTGCAAGGACTTGATCGACTTTGGATTGCAAGTGAAGAGAGGACTTTGTCTCTTTGGTCTTCGCCAACTGGATCTGCACTGATTGCCTATTGCATGTGTAATGTATGACATATGCATACAGAGTGTTAAAGTACTTACACGGCAACAGTGCTGGTGATACTCCGAATGGATTGTTCAAATTGACTGAATAACAACCGACTCAAAATTTAATTACTGAACACGCCATAATGAAAAGGTGCAGTAAAAGAAGCAATGCCCAGGCGCGGATCCAGACATTTCGAAAGGGGGGGGGGGGCTGAAAGCACTCTTGAATATTCTCCTAGATTAACATTATGTTAATTTTCGCATATTTGTTATTGTTGATGTGGCGCAAAAAAAGGTGGCTGAGGCCGGGAAAGCCCCCCCCCCCTTGGATCCGCGCCTGCTACCATTGCAGACTAAGTTAGGAAAAAAAAAACATTTCCCAATACTCATGTGAAAGACTTGCCACTCCATAAGGTCCTTCGACCCATATAAATACAGGACAGACTACTCCAGGATCGCCGCAATCCCGAATGTCTGTGGGTCTTGGCATGGAATCACAGTTGTTGTCAGGAACGGCTTGATTGTTGTTCAAGTTTACACATGTGACTGATCTTGTCTGTTGGCCAAGGCTAGGACCACACGTAACTGAACAGGTCCCATAGTCTCCAGTCTCCCACTGGCACTGTCCCACGGAACATAACCTAGCCTGTTCCACAGGTCGTGTGGCAGGATCACACTCTGTATCGCTGACTGTAACACCGTTCATCTGACAGACAACTTCGGGAGTTTGTCTTCCGAAACCACAAACGACGTTGCACTGTAAAAGTAAAGTTCACATTACCGTCAAGCTATAAAATGAATCTATACCATGTGTCGATCAAACTTAACAAAACCTGAAAACTGAAATGGTCCACTTTGCTAAGTGAATAGTGTCTAAACTTAATGGTAACTACACTATTGAGAGACACTCCTCAACCCTGAGAAATTTATTAAGCTACGTCCATACAGAGGAGGTATGTTGAAAACGATGGTACACACTAAAGAGCCAAAGACAAGGGCGGATCCAGGGGGCAACTGGGGGCTGTTGACCCCATGACTGGCGCCACCAAATGCAAGAAAAATGTGCCCCTCCTGCGTCCTAAGAAATTAAGTAAAACTACCACTTGCTGGCGCCCCCTTTTCAGACTCCCTCCCCCCCCCCCCCCATGAGCTAGAGGCTGGATCCGCCCTTGGCCAAAGAGGGTTCTTTTTGCAACACATGTGACCAGCTATATGCAAACGAATTGCCATATTTCATGAAACTAGTGCCAAAGATGAAACACGATATTTTTTCAGAACTCTAAAATGATCGAGACCTTTTAGGGCCTTCGTCAAACCTGACGTGTTATTAATACACGCGTATAGTACAAACACGTCAGGTTTGACTTCCTACACTCTAAAAACAAAAGAGTGAAGACTCACTCCAAAAAGAGTGTGCTGAGGGCCCCTCCTAAGTAAGAGTGAATTTCACCCGAAGTGGAGTGAAAATTCACTCCAAATGAAGCAATACTTCATACACATGGAATAAAATATTGCTCTGTTTGGAGTGAATTTTCACTCCATTCCGAGTGAAATTCACTCTTATTTTGGAGTGGTCCGTCAGCACGCTCTTTTTGGAGCGAATTTCACTCGTTTGTTTTTAGAGTGTAATAAAAGGCCCTTTTCTATCATTAAAACTAGAACCATCCCTAACTTGCCTATTTGCATACTGTAAGCGATAAGGTACCGGTACTGTTGATAAGGTAAAGATTGTGGTATATTTGAAACGTTGAAATTTGATAATCTGGAGGTTCAGGGTTCGAGCCCAGCCGGGTTTGTCAACCCGGCCTATGAGTTTGCCAACTAAGATCAGTCTTTAGTTTTCCCATCCCAACTGGCCTCTCACAAAAACACCAAACTTGATCAAAATTGAAGAATTGGTTAGGCAGCCAACGTGCAGTTGTAATTTATATACATAAAGGCTTTCTCTACCTGTGCAGTAGCTAAACGAAGACAGTCGTGGGATAATGGAACATTGTTCCATCTAATTCTTCAAAATGGGTTTTTAAAACTCAGCTTCACTTTGAACTTTTCAATTCAAAGAAGGAAAAGTGTCCGGATTCGTCGTCGACCTCTTGTGGTCCGTGAACCACTGACCATCGCGATTAATTAACTGCACTTGAAAAGGCACCAGAGAAAAGGGGAATTTTTCTATGCACGGCTCAAGGAGTCCATTTGGAACCCACTCTGTTGCATGTTTTGAATGTTTAGCATGTCTCGATTTTGTATGCGTGTTTAAAGGTCTGGTGACATGCAAATTACATATCTGGAAGTTTGATGGAAAAAGCATTAAAATCCAGAATATAGCCGCAATTCCCATCAAAATCCATCAAATATTGACCATTTTACAGGGTAATTTCTATTTCACACTTGTATCATGAATAAACATGAACTAAATATGCAAATTTGTGATGTTGAAAGATGGACATACCAAATATTGCTAATGTTAGTCTTTGTTTTTACAACCTTCATTTCAAGGACACTTGTGGCATTGGTATACCCAGAGGGGTTTATTGGGAAAGTTAAAATTGTTTCCTTGAAAAATATTGATATCACTCACCAAACTGTAAACTATCTGATCAGATATTAAAAGATAGTTTATATAGGGTTAACAAAAGAAATGTTAACACTGTACAACACTCCTCATCATTATTTTTGCATAGGCAATAAGGTACCCCAGAAACCATCAAACTTTGAAGAGGTATGACTTGAGAATGGTAAAAGATATGGAAATAATTCCCACAGATCTTTTCATTGGGTGACTTTATTCTTTAACTGCCATGTGAAAGTAGCTCTTTTTGGTTGCATGTCACCATAACTTTAAGTTAATCAATTACGCGATTCCATAAAAAATAAACAAAACGAATTCCCAGCCACTGCTGAATTCCGGTGCCCTTGCTATACCAGATTTATTTTGGGAAAGTGGGGGACAAGAATAAATGTCCCTATGCCCCTTTAGTACTTGCGTAGCCGATAATGCCCACTACATGACTGAAAAGTCATTCTTAAGGCCCTGTCACGTCATTGATGAATGTACATTAAAGCGACCCCTTCCCCTCGCAGACGGAAATTTTCATTTTTACAATTGAGAAGTCCTCTTAGTAATTTCAAACCCATAGTTCCCAAGGTGAATCAATAAAATAAAGAAAAGTCAGTATGGTCACAGAGCCCTGGATGCAACTGTCCTCCCCGTGTTTGATGATCTTATGTTAATATATCCCCTTTTTGATGATAACAAGGTCACCTTGAAACTAGCTTTGCAGATCCCATTGTCAAATTGAATAAAAAATTGTGTGAAATGAATAGAGCCCCGACCATCTATGGCACTGGGGACACACACCGTCATACCTGGAGGCAGAGTGTCATTACACTGTAAGACATGTCCCCAGTGCTCTCAACCCCCGTTCTGTGACCCCTGGATTAATTCTACGCAACATAATGAACTACTCTTTAACATTGACAATTTTAATTAAGCCAATCTGACTTCGAACTAACAGGGAAATGACAGTTGGAGTGATATTCCCCTGATAATAAGTACCAGAGTGGAAAGAGAGAGACTTACCTCTCCGTAAGGTAATTCTACCCATCTTGCATCAGTGCAAATTAATCCAGGAAAGCAATTCTGAACAGTCGGGGGTCTTGACGAGGGATTACAATTGGCGTCAGGAACGACTTGGTTAGTGTTCAAGTTAGAACACGTGACCGTTCTTATCTGCTGGCCGACGTCAGGGAAGCATGTAACTGAACAGGCTCCAAAGTCTCCAGTCACCCAATCACACTCTCCCGCGTCACATGACTGCTGCGAGGCAGGTCTAGTGGTAGGATCACATAGTTCATCGTTGACTGTGGCACCGTTCAACACGCAGATAACGTCTCGAGTTTGAATTCCAATGCCACAAACAGCGCTGCACTGAAAATGAATCATAAGTTCACTCTGACGTTTTAAGTTATAGAACATTAAGTACATGTTGACTGATATTGAGAAAATAATCAGGAAACTATAGATTACTTTACTTAGCAGAGCTAAAGTAGAATCCCTTGCGGGTTTGAATGGGAACGTCACATTAGTCTGCCGGAATACAGAATAGTGCAAAGGTAGGGGTAGGTATGGATGCTAACATAACAGACATTATGCATATGACGTCACAGAACTAAAAGTGCGCCCTCTAACGAAGATAGGCGAGTGTCAGTGCAACTTGCACCAATACATGTAGACAGCTGATTTGTTTACCGGTAGAATACGCTCGTAAATCTATGACGCGCGCGTGCGAAATCTACATCGCGCGTGCAGTGTGCACCTCCAAAATGACGTCGCGACATTTCTATACTTGTCTTTAAACTGCCATTTTTATTCTTCGGGTCTCACGCGCAATCATCGTAGAAAGTTATATCACCAACACCTTCTGCAGGAAATCTCCAAAGGCATTTGGATCTTATATCTTCTGCATTGCGTATGTACCATCCCCATGACCTACATGCCAACATTTGATAAATTAGCTTTTAGTATGAGTTAAAATATTACAGGCTTCACAAAGGCAAATCTGTGGCTTTTGTGGTTAAAGTGATGCCGTGAGTTTGCAAACTTAAAAGGAAAAACATAAGATTTTGCTTCTTCTTATGTCTTTCTTTATTCTTAAAAATGTCACGAGTGCTTTACAGAGTTGAAGAATACTATGTGAAGGCTCAAAATGATAGTGATAGTCTCGGGAAGTAACCTAAACAGCATAAAATCGGTAAATTTTTGAAGGCCTTTTTCAAAAAACGGTCCTTATTATATGGCATTAAACCACGCCTACAACGAATCTGATGTTGAATATGCAATGTTATTGAGGTGTCACCAAGTTAAAAAAGACGTACCATACCACTCCAGCCTGACTAGCTCTACGGTAGCCTACAGCTGTTCGCTCACGACCACTGATCTCTACTATAACAGTGCTCACGACCAGAGAATGCATGTTCTTGCATAATTGCTTCATAACACTAACTTACTTGTATACACCAGGGAGTTGCAAACTGCAACTCCCTGTATACACTCAATGTAGCTTCCTCAATACTACGTAGTACAGGCCACAGTCTTTCACTCTTTGGTACGCGTTACAGTACCGATTTGAATTTGGACGTTACAGGTTTACAACGAAAGTTACACCAATACCATCTCTTTTATCGCCATGAGTAAGAACGTCAAAGACAATGGTAAGTGCACATAAAGGCAGAGCATCTAACGTTAGCCTAAATTAGGCTTAATTTACACAGAGGTACCACTAGCCAGTATACTATAGCCTAAGGCTACAACAGTAAAACGGGATAGCACTCTTTGCAATATTAACGTTACCTCTTCAAGATCCACACAGGCGTCTTGTTCACTTGTGTTGTGCTAAATCGATCAGCTGTTTACACCTAGTGACTATGCATTAGTACTTCGTTCTCATTGGTCCGTTCAACTGATGTTCGTTAGGAGACTGAATAGTGTTTGTCCGCAGCACATTTTTGATTTCCTCGAGTTTAGTCGTTATTTTTACGAAAATTTTAAGGCTGTTGCCAGAATTCGCACAACAGGCCTTATTTTTTCTCCCTTACTGTTCATATGGGTCACTCGAAGGAATCACTGAAATTTTAAACTCGATTTTTTAATGTTTTTTACTTTTTGCAATCTCACGGCATCACTTTAAGTACGTATAGGCCCTATCCAATGTTATTTCTAATTTGTATGTCAATAACTTTGTTAACACCGACGTCACCCTTAATTCCTTCCTAGTCGTTGCCCTGGCCTGTACCATGTGTCACAGGCTATGCTGGACCTTATACCCTTGTGAACCATTGTCCTTACTTGGGGCCTTCTGCACTGTTTGTTCGACCAGGGAGCTGTTACAGCTCCCTGGTTCGACCCGCCGTGGCGTCGCGACAGCCTAAATGACCCCCATCACAAAAGTGTGGTTTGCAGACGGGGATCATGGGTGAAGAGGGTGTTGTCCGTGTAATTTTTGCGGGAGAGGGCAATTTTACTCATTTCAAGTTTTATTTGAAAAGGACTAAAGGCCGTAGTCTGCAGGGGGCAGGGGGCAACTGTCCCCCTGAGATTTCCAAATCGTAAAAGAAAGTTGGCCTACTTGAGAAAAAAATGCTAAAATGTTGAAAATTTCACTGTCCACATTATGATTTCAAGACCCCAAAAACCTGGGAAATCGCATATGAGGGTTCCTTTTCATCCCAAATTTTCCCGGGGAGGTCCCCGGACCCCCGCCATGGATGCCATTTTAGGGGGGTCCTCCTCCCGACAAATGAACCATCTTTCTCCTACAGGATACATCGCTTGAATACATCAGAATATACGCTGGCTAAAGATAATAACCTATGACTCAAATGAGCTGGTAAAGAAACTTTTGATTTAAAGCGTTTAAGCAGTCGCGGAAAGTTACTTTTGAAACAACAGCTAAATCTCACAAATGTCCTGTTATATCACTTCAAGTATCTTTCTTGATATGTTATAACATAAGTATTGCATATTCATGGTAAACCAAGGAATAACTCTATACGTGAATCTCACAACTCAGTGACAAACCATGTTGTTAACATGATCCTTAAAAGCCATTCATGAAATAGGATAAGCCTATCTTGGTACACTCATTGTATGCATTTTCCCGTAAAATTAAATCTAACTTGTGTTCCTGAAATCTGAGCTTGTTTCTACAGCATGAAATCGAAAAGTAAACAATGTTATGATGTAACTTTTAAGGTCTACAATGTGTCCCCACCGCTCATCTTGGAGATGTTTCTACTGTACATTTCTTGCAGACCTACACTACGGCTACGAGCCAACTGATGGTGATTCTCCTAGAGGCGTACTAAGAGCACTTGGGGAAAGCCCTAAGCCAGGCCTTACATGTAACGCTACCCTCAGCACCTTCCCCCAGAATAGCGCTCATGCACAGGTGAAAAAGGAAGGATCCTCCCGTGTGTCAACTATCTGTAGGTACGCCAATTGGGGCTCCGCTTAGCAAGTGCCATCAACTGCCCCCCCCCCCCCCAGAGATTTCGCCCAGGCTACGGCCCTGCTTACAAGCAGTTAAAATGCAGAAACGATGTTCAGAAACCCCAGTCTCGAAAGGCTTCCTTCGCCTAAGGGAACATGTCTTGGGGAAAATTTGACTTAAGTCTTGACCGACCTGAGACAAAAACAAAGCTACATAGAAACTTTACAGTCTTCAGATTTAGAACCTTCCAAAGGCCCATGACACCCGCGTCAATTCAGGGAAGTGCTACTCCATGTTTCTCTTGTTACTCCCATCCCCCCTCTTTAAGTCCACCCCCCCCACTTGCCACTTGGCCCTCCTTTAAGGCTGCATCCTTGCTAGTTATGTATCTGATTCCGGTTATAACGCAGTGAAGTTTGTGCCTACTCAGAGTGTTATGTCCACAAAATATTACTTTTATTTGGCCTAACTTTTGCTATGTAACATCAGAATTATAATGGAAAGACTTACCTCTTCATAAGGTCCTGGGACCCACACGGCTGCATCGCAAGCTGCTCCAGAAAGGCAATTCTGAATATTTGAGGGTCTCAACGAGGGATTGCAGTTGATGTCAGGAACCATTAAGTTACTGTTCAAGTTGGTGCACATGACCGTTCTCATCTGTTGGCCAATGTCAGGACCACATGTAACTGAACAGGTCCCAAAGTCTCCAGTCACCCACTCACACACTCCAACGTCACATGACATCTGCGAGACAGGTCTAGTGGTAGGATCACATAGTTCATCGTTGACTGTGGCACCTTCCAACACGCAGATAACGTCTCGAGTTTGAATTCCAATGCCACAAACGGCGCTGCACTGAGAATGTATCATGAGTTCACATTGACGTTTAAGTTATAGAACATTAAGTACATGTTGACTGATATTGAGAAAATAGTCAGGAAAATAGATTACTTTACTTAGCAGAGCTTAAGTAGAATCCCTGGCGGGTTTGAATGGGAACGTCACATTAGTCTGCCGGAATAAAGAATAGTGCAAAAGTAGGTGTAGGTATGGATGCTAACATAACAGACCTTATGCATATGACGTCACAGAACTAAAAGTGCACCCTCTAACGAAGATAGGCGAGTGTCAGGGCAACTTGCACCAATACATGTGAACAGCTGATTTGTTTACCGGTAGGATACGCTCGTAAATCTATGACGCAAGCGTGCGAAATCTACATCGCGCGTGCAGTGTGCACCTCCAAAATGACGTCGCGACATTTCTATACTTGTCTTTAAACTGCCATTTTTATTCCTCGGGTCTCACGCGCAATCATCGTAGAAAGTTATATCACCAACACCTTCTGCAGGAAATCTCCAAAGGCATTTGGATCTTATATCTTCTGCATTGCATATGTACCATCCCCATGACCTACATGCCAACATTTGATAAATTAGCTTTTAGTATGAGTTAAAATATTACAGGCTACACAAAGGCAAATCTGTGGCTTTTGTGGTAAGTACGTAGGCCCTATCCAATGTTATTTCTAATTTGTATGTCAATAACTTTGTTAACACCGACGTCACCCTTAATTCCTTCCTAGTCGTTGCCCTGGCCTGTACCATGTGTCACAGGCTATGCTGGATCTTATACCCTTGTGAACCATTGTCCTTACTTGGGGCCTTCTGCACTGTTTGTTCGACCATCCGTGGCGTCTTGACAGCCTAAATGACCCCCATCACAAAAGTGTGGTTTACAGAAGGGGATCATGGGTGAAGAGGGTGTTGTCCGTGTAATTTTTGCGGGAGAGGGCAATTTTACTCATTTCAAGTTTTATTTGGAAAGGACTAAAGGCCGTAGTCTGCAGGTTGCAGGGGGAACTGTCCCCCTGAGATTTCCAAATCGTAAAAGAAAGTTGGCCTACTTGAGAAAAAAATGCTAAAATGTTGAAAATTTCACTGTCCACATTATGATTTCAAGACCCCAAAAACCTGGGAAATCGCATATGAGGGTTCCTTTTCATCCCAAATTTTCCCGGGGAGGTCCCCGGACCCCCGCCATGGATGCCATTTTAGGGGGTCCTCCTCCCGACAAATGAACCATCTTTCTCCTACAGGATACATCGCTTGAATACATCAGAATATACGCTGGCTAAAGATAATAACCTATGACTCAAATGAGCTGGTAAAGAAACTTTTGATTTAAAGCGTTTAAGCAGTCGCGGAAAGTTACTTTTGAAACAACAGCTAAATCTCACAAATGTCCTGTTATATCACTTCAAGTATCTTTCTTGATATGTTATAACATAAGTATTGCATATTCATGGTAAACCAAGGAATAACTCTATACGTGAATCTCACAACTCAGTGACAAACCATGTTGTTAACATGATCCTTAAAAGCCATTCATGAAATAGGATATGCCTATCTTGGTACACTCATTGTATGCATTTTCCCGTAAAATTAAATCTAACTTGTGTTCCTGAAATCTGAGCTTGTTTCTACAGCATGAAATCGAAAAGTAAACAATGTTATGATGTAACTTTTAAGGTCTAAAATGTGTCCCCACCGCTCATCTTGGGGATGTTTCTACTGTACATTTCTTGCAGACCTACACTACGCCTATGAGCCAAGTGATGGTGATTCTCCTAGTTGCGTTCTAAGAGCGCTTGGGGAAAGCCCGTACCGGGTACCAACCTAGTACAGATGCCATACCAAAGCCGAAAAATTAAATACAAAATGAAAACTTCAGATCATATTATCAGTCTAAAGCTTTACCAAAGATAGCACCATTTTAGATCTAGGAAAACTTAGAACAAGAAAAATTTTAAAAGGGTAGAGGGGTTATCCTTCCCCTAAAGTAACATCCCCTTCAATTACACCGGGCCTTCCAAAATAGAAAAGAATCACTTTAATCAATTCTACACTTTTACGAAGCTTCACTACAGATAGCACATTTTTTACAAAGACAAAAATTCTCAAAGAGTCTAGAGTGTAATATATTTATTGTGGTCCCCTTTTTTTCAGAGAGCACCCCAGACTTACGCCCAGCCAAAATAGGAAGAATATCACTAAAATGACAATTTGTAAAGATATAATCAGTTCAAGGCTTTGCAAACGATACCGTAGCACAATTTTGCACCTAAGCCAGGCCTCACACGTAACGCTCCCCTCAGCGCCTTCCCCGAGAATAGCGCTCATGCACATGTGAAAAAGGAAGGGTCCTCCCGTGTGTCAACAATCTGTAGGAACGCCAATTGGGGCTCCGCTTAGCAAGTGCCATCAACTGCCCCCCCCCCCCCGAGATTTCGCCCAGGATACGGCCCTGCTTACAAGCAGTCAAATTGCAGAATATCAGACACATTACAAACGCCCATAGGGAAGAGGTAGAGGATCAGCCAATGACCCATGTAGTCATTAGGAACAAACACAGGCGTATGGGGGGGGGGGCGGGTGGCTAAGGAACCCCAGTGAAAAAATGTGGCGGGGAAGAACTATGCTTTCGTCCCCCTCAATCCAACGACGAAAACCCTTTATTTGTTTCCTCTGTAAGAAATGTCAAAAATTTGCAGTATTTTACCTTATAATTTGTCCAAAATATTGCACCAAATTGCATTTAAGGATCAGCAAATATTCAAATATTTTTAAAAGTGGAAGGTTTACAATCTCCCCAGGATAGCGATCCGAAATAATGTTCAGGAACCCCAGTCTCGAAAGGCTTCCTTCGCCTAAGGGAACATATCTTGGGGAAATTGGACTTAAGTCTTGAACGACCAGAGAGAAAAACAAACCTACATAAAGCCTTTTCAGTCTTCAGATTTAGAACCTTCCAAAGGCCCCTGACACCCGCGTCAATTCAGGGAAGTGCTACTCCATGTTTCTCTTGTTACTTCCATCCCCCTTCTTTAAGTTCACCCCCTCCCTTAAAGGCTACATCCTTGCTAGTTATGTATCTGATTCCGGTTAAAATGCAGTGAAGTTTGTGCCTACTCAGAGTGTTATGTCCACAAATATTACTTTTATTTGGCCTAGCTTTTTGCTATGTAACATCAGAATTATGATGGAAAGACTTACCTCTTCATAAGGTCCTGGGACCCACACGGCTACGTCGCAAGGTACTCCAGAAAGGCAATTCTGAATATTTGAGGGTCTCAACGAGGGATTGCAGTTGATGTCAGGAACCATTAAGTTACTGTTCAAGTTGGTGCACATGACCGTTCTCATCTGTTGGCCAATGTCAGGACCACATGTAACTGAACAGGTCCCAAAGTCTCCAGTCACCCACTCACACACTCCAACGTCACATGACATCTGCGAGACAGGTCTGGTGGCTTGATCACATTGTCCATCGTTGACTGTGACACCGTTCAACTGACAGACAACGTCTCTAGTTTGAATCCCAATGCCACAAACGGCGCTGCACTGAAAAAGTATAAATTCATACCGACGTTAAACTATAGCATTAGTTTACCGGTATATGCTGATGAAAACTTAAGCTACCAGAAAACCGGATCATTCTATTTTGCTTACCAGTGCTGCAGTAGAACGGATTGGGTCATAATTTAGATCGTTGACTGTGACACCGTTGAGCTGTCAGTTAACGCTTCGGATATCAATCCAGTGACCACCAACGACGTAACATCATATAAAAAGCAGAAGGCCAAAAAGGCTCAGTGCTTCCTTACGGAGAAGAGGGACTGTTTCGCAAGAACGTTTCAAGTTCACAGTTTCGTGATGTTACTGTGCACTCTTAGGTGTAGACTATTTCACATCTATAGGTGGTGACTAGTGTTTGTGGGCCATGGATCACAAACTAAGTGCCCAAAGATTTATCTCTGAAATATCATGTTCACAATTTGACATTTATTGAAATCTCCAGCAAAATCATTTGTGTTATTTTATACATTATAAGCTTTTGCAACTTTCTGCCAAGAATCATCAAAGCTTCCCTTCTTGAGAAATCATGTTTAGAAAGTTTTCGTTTTTAGCCGTGTGACCTTACATCACGTTTGACCTCCAAAAACTACGGGTACTTTGACAAGGATTTTGTAATTTCACCTCTTGTGATTACAGAAACTGGAATAGGTATGAATATCGGAGATGGACCAGTGTGATTCATTTCTCGACGGCAGTGAAAAAAATATTAGTAATTCTATACTCTAGGTGCACTTCGACGTGGTATGTTGAAATGCTTAAGTAAACAGGTCGATACTTTGTATGTAGGTTGTAGAAGTTAGCCAGTGAAGTTTTCCTGCTGGGGTCATGACTTTGAGAGGAAGTATCCTTTTCTCTCATGCAGATGGGAAAGTCTAGAAGTATTGCCTGTGTTAACATACGTGAAAACTCTTAACAGCACTGCCTCAACATGCAGATCCTGCAACAAGTCTTAACCCATAGTTTGAATAACTTATCCAAGGTATATTGCCGTAGTGGAATTAATATTTTCCAAGGGCGTGGATCCATCTCCGAAGGTGGTGGGGGGGGGGGTAATTTTAACCATTTGTGAATCGACGTCCTGGGGGAGGGGGTGCCCCCTCCCCTTTGAAACAGAAGGAAATTTGAAGGTGTCTATATGGCAAATGGTGCCATATTTGGGTGTAAGCTCTTGAAATGTGTCAATTCTTAATCTATGTTATATTATTGAAAAAAGGGGGGACTTTTTGGAGATGTCCCCCTTCCAAAAAGTGAGGGGGACGCGTCCCCCGTCCCCTCATGATCCACACCCATGATATTTTCCTGGTGAAAAAACGATAAAACTAATGTGTGACTTTTCTAACTAGCTTTCTTCTTTATAACTTAAAGCCTAACATTAACCATACTGGCTTTTCTGCCTTCGGGAGAAAAAACGATTTATGTAACAGTGTAAGGACTATGTTGGAAAGACTTTACCTGTCCAAAATTACCGGTAACCCAAACACCCTGAGGACAAGCACCGCTACACGACATGGTAGTGGCAGGCTTTGGGCCAACCTGTGCTATGCAGACGGCATCAGAAGTGACCTGTTGAGTTGTCGTGGATATGCAAACGACACTTCTTGTTTGGACTCCGTCGCAAGTTGCGGAACAAGCCCCAAATACTCCGATACTCCATCTTAAAGAGGAGAAAAGTTGGTATGAAATTATGAAGATTACTTTCTAATCGAACTCTATTACACAATGCAAGGCATGGCATTGCAGACAGAAATACATATACATTCTTACAGATTACTGTGATCAATGAGTTTATATCAACGTTTAATGTTTATCGACGTGATTGTCAAAACAATGATAAAAATAAAAGATTCAATAAAGTGATACAAATTTGATGATACATAACTATTGAAAGAAAAATAATTATAAAAATACCCAAGATTTTAGCATCTTCACCATTCCTCTCTAAACCCATTTATTCCCAAATTGTCAGCATTGCTACGACAATAAGAACATATGGCTATCATGTGATCGCATGTTGTCGTTTCATCTACCCCGTCTCTATATTTACATATCCCGACACATGGTTAGGTCAGTAGCATCATCTCATCCGTTTGTGCTTAAATATTCATTTGAGTATGAACTAACTACACAGGGAAGTGCTAATGAAGACATTATTTAACTTTACTAATCCAGATGAACGAGTTACATGCAATTGGTTGCCTGTGTATGTAAATGCAAATTTTGGGTTCTATTAAAGGAGTCAAGGTTTAAAGGTCGTGTGACATGCCACCAAAAAGAACTGTTTCACTTGTCAGTTAAAGAATTAAGTCCTCCAATCAAAGATCCGTTGGAATTATTTCAATATCTTTTACCGTTCTCAAAATATATGTCTTCAAAGTTTAATGGTTTCTGAAGAAACTAATTGCCTATGCAAAAATAATGATGTGGAGTGTTAAGGTTTTTTTGTTAACCCTATATAAATTATCTCTAAATTACTGATCATACAGATTACAGTTTGGTGAGTGATATCAATATTTTTCAAGGACAAAATTTTAACGTTTATAATAAACCCCTCAGGGAAACACAATGCTACCAGTGTCCTTGAAATTAAGGTTGAAAAAACAAAGGCTAACATGTGCCATATATGGTATGTCCCTCTTTAGATGTCACATATTTGCATATTTAGCTCATGTTTTCATTATACAAGTGTAAATAGAAATTTCCCTGTAAAATGGTCAATGTTTGACAGATTTTAATGGAAATTGTGGCTATTTTCTGGATTTTTAATGCTTTTCACATCAAATATGTTATTTTCATGTCACACGACCTTTAAAGAATCCATAATTATGCAACTGACGGTCACGTTCTACGTTTCTAATCAAAGAGCCAGTCTATTTAGGTAGGTGATTTGCTGCACAGTGTCGTACATTACATTGGCGCCGGTCTCTGAGAGCTTTTAAACTTATACTTTAGCTAAGAAAAAATGAGCTGAGTATCTTAAATATCATCGGACACCATTCAACAATTTAAAACAAGGTTTAATGCAAAAAGTTCATTTCAAGTATTTTAAAAATGCGGTAAATGGGAGAATAGTAGTAGAATGTTCGTTAATGCGTTTGACATATTTACTCAAAGTAAACTTGAAGCAAGGTGTATACAGGGGCGTAAATACGAGGGTGTGGGGGTGGCACCCCCGTGAAAATCAAAGGTCGATCTCTGAGCGCCAAAAAGTCGGTCTCAAATCCAGTTAGTTAAAAAGTTAATTGCTCTTTTACCTACCCTGATTTTCGTCTGTTCCCGTGGAAAATAGGGAAAGTTATTGTTGGTCCCAAAATAGGTCACACCCCCTGCGAATTCATGTAGGCTATATACGCCCCTGGGTGTACACTGTAAAAACGTCCGGTAAAATTGAACCGACAACAGATCAAATGGACACTTAACTGAAAAAGGATCAAATATTTGACTAGCTTCGGTTCAAAACTAACCATTTTCTGTTCAAAATGATCCAGATCTAGTCAAATATTTCACCCAGATTCTGGGTCAGTGCCCACTTGAACGGTTTCGGTTCATATCTGAACCTGACGTTTTTCGAGTGTAGTCATGTTCTTGTTGCTTTTTTGTTTGTTTTCAATCGATTGTTTTGACCGTAAAATGGTAGGTATATGAAGTTTTTAAAATACCCATGACTGTCATAATTTCAAGAATGTGAGATTATGGATGGAAAATGGGTGTAAAGATTGGATGACAATGCAGTCTTGACTCATATGAGGCTACGAGTGTAGTGTATCAGCGACACAAAATACAACGCTTTCAACCTTTCCAACCTTCGATATGTGGCTAAGTAAGTTTCTATTAATTGTACTGTTTTAAAGGGTAAATGCAGTCCCCCTGATTTGAATTAGTGTACTCCGTCATCCTAATTCAAGAATGGCTTCTCTCAATCATGTGACAATGTTTCATTGCTTATTTGTTAAATTTGTGTACAATAGCTCCTCGGTTTACTTTGCGATATTCAATGTTTTGACAAAGAGACATTATGAAAGACAATTGTCAGTGAAATAAGAGGAGATCTGTAGATTTAGCAGATTTTTGAAAATAAACTCGGGGCGAATGCTTCTCCCTTTCAGTTTTATCAATGAGGTGGCGTCAAGATGTCAAGAAAAATCAGAAAATGAAACTACATGTTTATCATTTTGCCTATGAGCAGATAGGTACTAAGTATGAGGTCCACAGAGTTAAGGAACAGTTGTCAACATAAGCAAGCACCTGCGCATTACAACAATAAACAGAAAGAGGTAACTTTTAGTGCGTCACGTGGGTTAAAAAAGTAAAATGGCTTTCCATGCGATAGTGTGCGATCCAGATTTGACGACCAATTGTTTCGTCACCACACCTTTTTATAAATATGGTAACCGTCATAGACAAATATTTTGTATAATCCAAGATAAAGAAGAATGGCAATACTTCTTTAAAGCATTCTGTTCTATGATGGCAAGATAGAGATAAAGCTGCACATACCAAGGAACGGGGTTGCCACAAATTAAGGGACCGCCATAGAAATAAACGTAAGGGAGAACGCTGACACAATATATCCTGTAATGTTTAACCGGTGAAGCCACGAAAATTGTGAGGGCGCTTTCATTGTACGGCAAAAGATTGGTGTGTCTCCGTACGTACAGTGTGCATTCTGCTGCAGAAGTTATAGCTTATTTTATCCGTTTTTCGAAAGATTAGGAGTAATTTTCACAACAGAAATAAATCATGGTGCCTTAAGTATTTTGTTTTATACTCCTAACTTGAAAACTTGTAGTTTCTTTGCCAATACTTGGGGGGCAAAAGCAATGACGTGATATTTGTATTACGCGCAGGTGCTCTGTTGCCATACAGCCTAGCCAAATAATGGCTTCAGTCCAGATCGGCAGACGTCATTCTCCCTTACTTTTATTTCTATGGGGACCGCTCAAGCGTCATAGGCTGGATGCACAACTGATTGCATAGCACTTTTCTGGGAACCTTTATACCGGGAATATATTTAGAAAGTGTTCCCCTCATACATTTTACTTGTAGCCCAGGAGGGTTGTGAAAACCTTCTACATCCTTTAGTCGTCACATTCAAAGATATTTTTGACTGCGTGGAGAAACTGGCTGCATATTTAGGGCAGAAATTATTTTGTTTCCTTGAAAGGGTATCTGAAGACAGTGCAGGACACGACACTGTCGTCAGTTTCATTATTGATTCTTTCTAACCGCTAACCGAGATCAGGGACAGGAAAGGTCAAAGTCACTGGGGCATTTTTTGAAAAACAACAAACTACATTGACAGACTCGGGTGCATAGATAGAATGTAGCCTCAGTTGAAATAACTATTATACGACAAGTTTTTGTCCGAGAAAACTTGAAACCACACACACACGTTTGTGTTTGATATGTTTTGGGGTACATACACAAATGTGTATGGAAATGTGTACCCCCCCCCCAAAAAAATAAAAAACAATGGGAAATCCTGTAGTACCACGAAAAAGTACCCCGAAAGTTATGTGTACCCCGAAAGTACCATGAAGTTCGTTTTGTACCCCGAAACATATCAAACACAAACTTTTATGATCCATCATGCTTACTCGAATGTGCCTTGCTGACGGTAGAACTCGTATTGTACCTCAGTTGCAGATACAGTAGTTATTTCAACACTCAAAGATTCAGGAGTAGGCCCATTGCTTCGGAAGGTCTCCGTTGTTTGTGAAACTTCGTGGGTAATAAGAAAATTTCCATTGTAACTCCTCGAACCTAGACCTCCCAGGGTACCGAAACCGTCAAAGTACGTGAAACCAGTTGTTGTTCCCATGATTACTTGATTTCAAGAAAAGGGAAAAGAAACTGTTACGACTTTTAAAACTTGCAAACGCAAACTAACCTATATATGTATCCTATAGCCACCGAAATTATGCCTTTGTCATTGTCAAAATACTCTCAAAGTGTTCTGGTTCAAAGTGTTCATCGTATTTACCAACGAGCAGTCACGTAGCCATGTGGGGGTTAAGAGGGACGAGATATAGCTTCCAGGGTAGACAATCTTTTGAGGGGTGAGATATGTAAATACATGTTTAAAGAATGGTAATTTTGTTTAAAAAATTCCAGGGTGCAATTTATATATATATATATATATATATCTATATATATATATATATATATATATATATATATATATATATATATATGTAACAGGTAAACAAGCAGAACACAAAGCATAGTTTACACAGCAGGAATACATTAAAAAGAAATTTATTTATATATATATATATATATATATATATGTGTGTGTGTGTGTGGGTGGGTGTGTGTATGTACATATATAAATATATACGCAAAAACCAAGATGTCTTGTTTGTGGACACCTTGACCCTTCACCGACTTACCTCCACCAGGTCTCCATCATCATTTTGAGGCCTGGATGTTTTAATTGCGACTCTGATAATGTGGTCTATCTATTGCATTGTGCGAAATGTCCCATGGCTACTTATATTGGTGAAACAGGTACCAGATTTAGACTACTGTTCAATAATTAACCAAAAACAGAGCATACGAATAGTCCATGCTTCCCAGTTGCTGAGTATTTTAATCTCCCTAATCACCACATGCCTGACCTGAAATGTATTATACCCTATATGGCAAGTTTAAACACACTGAGGAAAGGATCAAGCAAAAGTTTAAATCCGTACGACTCAATACCCACATTACTGGGCTTTACAGGGACCTCTCTTTTATGAGCAGGCAAGCGAGAGTCACACCTGGTATTACATAAAGTCTTGTTGCCACTTTGAATTAGCAACTGAAGAAGAGCAGTAGTTACGCTCGGAATATTTTGTATTTGGTCAAGTCATTAAATCCTAATTGGAATGAAAGTATCGTTTTTTGCTTCGCCTTTTGTTTTCATATATATATGTATGTGTGTATGTGTGTACATACACACATACACATACATGAAACAAAGTATATATATATATATATATATACATACACACATACATATATATGAAAACAAACGGTGAACCTAAAATGATACTTTCATTCCAACTAGAATTTAATGACATATATGCTACCTATAGTAGGTCGAAATATGGTAGATCGAACTGTGAATAAGTAGGTAAAAAGTTGTGTAAACTGTTTCGATCATGAAAGTTAAATCAATCCGAGGTAATGGCGTAGCCTTTATGAACAAGGGAACCCTTGAGTTCGTTCTTCTAGGTTCCCGATATTTATGACACGTGTTTGCCAGAAAGCGCACAATATTCAGAAGAGAGGTAGACAGAATGCAGTTATGATAAAGTTTACCCAAAGTCTAGAATTACAGGAGTATGTATTGTAGAGGTTGGGAAATGAATCTTATTCATATAATTTCGATTTTCATGGCTTACCCCTTTGCTGAGAATAAAATGAAATTTATTCACTTAATCTGAAATAGCCCATTGCGCAATAATTTAGTGTGATTTCCTTCTTGTACAACTCGTCTTTATCTACTTTTGTTTCCTTTTGAAATTAAATGGTTTATATGACCCTGGAATACTTCCTGTTTTTTGCATAGCACGTTTGACGGAAAGGGCTTATACAGTCAAAATACCTACAACAGTGAGACAGTAATCACATTTTGGCACAAGGTGCAGTAGCTTATACGAAAAACAAAGACGGTTATTTGGGTAGCACAAGAATGAAATCAAAAATTATTGAGCAATCTATTCTAAATTGAGTGAAAGCACTTCTAAATTTTATACCTCAGCTTTAAAATATCATGTAAAGATGGAAGCTGGACTACATGGATTCATTTTTCAAGCTTTCTAAGATATATCTTTGAAATTTTAGACTCTACAGGTAGTAGTAATTCGTTTTTGCAACTGGCACAGCGGTATCAAAATTCGGTCAACTTGGTCCAAAAGTCTAGTAAATTCGGGCAAAAATTATCCCTGACCCCAGAAATGTTGACCCCCGTACGCCTATGGTTTTAGAGTACTTCACTACTTTCCACTTACCGACACGACTCGAAGTCCCGGGATCGTTGTTGGTTATAACAACAGAAGTAGATCCGGCTGGTATTGTAAATGAGATTACACCTGCGGAAAAGATTGTTACCAATTTTTTATATTTATGATTGTTAGGCTGAAATTCCGTTGAATCATCTAATAAAATCTCACTAGAATAAGAAGTCTTCATTTCGAACATCATCCCTTACAAAATTTTTACTTTCTGGTCTGACGATATTATACTTTATCTTATCTTTAGGTGCATGAACAGTCGACAATTATAATTAAAATCTCATGGGATTATCAGATAGTCTTACGTAATAGCTTTACACAGTTAAAAGATCAGAAATCGTGAAACTGTCAGTTTGACGGTAGGTGTAACTGTGGTGAAGGCGGACCCTAAAATGTTTTTGTCGGATATCAAATCGGATGGTACACAACCAAGAACAGGCTGACAAAAGCAATCGCGGTTATCTTCTGATGCATTTGGCAGAAAATTGAATCTTTTGGAACACTTAGATATCGGTCTCCACTTTACAAATGTTGCAGAATCAATCATTTTCCTCCTCTTCAACAGAAAAGAGAGTAAAACAGTGAACCAGAAAGCAAAAATGCATTGAGGTTCGATGGTTTATGTTCTATTGCAAATAACCCCATGTCAACCCATTTCTTTCAGTCACTGTTCAAATGATATCTTAACGTGTTGGAAAAATAATTTTGTGTTCATAATTGATCTTGGGAATTCTTGGGAAAATTTGCATTTTGATCTCTGGTGACCCCAAATGACGATCTTGGGAATTCTTGGGATATTTTACTTTCTGACCTATGGTGACCCAGATAAAGATCTTGGGAAATTTTGCTTTTTGACCTCTGGTGACCCCAGATGACCTTGACCTCCACTATAAAACAATAGGGTTTTTCCTCTTACTATAAGGCATCTACATATTAAGTATGAAATTTATCCATGCTTCCTACCTTGAGATATCGTGTAAACAAGTTTATCAGAGTCTGACCCCCGGTGATGCCAGATGACCTTCGAACTTCACCAGAAACAATATAGTTCTTCTCACCATAATGCATCTACACTCTAAGTATGAAATTTATGTAAGCTTTCTACCTTGAGATATCGTGTTAACAAGGCTTTCAGAGTTTGACCCCTGGTGACCTCAAATAACCTTTGAACTTCACCAAAAACTATGGACGTTTCTGTCTTACCATACTGCATCTACACTCTAGGTATGACATTTATGCAAGCTTCCTACCTTGAGACATCGTGTTAACAAGGTTTTCAGAGTTTGACCCCTGGTGACCCCAAATAACATTTCAACCCCACCAAAAAAAATAGGGTTCTTCTTCTCACCATAATACATCTACATACTAAGTATGAAATTTATCAAAGCTTTCTACATTGAGATATTGTGTTAACAAAGTTTTTAGAGTTTGTCTCCCGTGACCCCAAATGACCTTTGACCTCCACCAAAACAAGAGGATTCTTTCTCTTACCGTAAGGCATCTACACAGTAAGTATAAAATTTATTGAAGCTTCCTACCTTGAGATATCGCGTTAACAAGGTCTACAGAGTTTGACCCCTGGTGACCCCAGATGACCTTTGAGCCCCACCAAAAACAATAGGGTTCTTCCTCTCAATATGAGGCATCCATACACCAAGTATAAGAACTGTCGGGGTTTCCCATAATGACCGCTTAGGTTTCTGTTTCATCTAACCAAAAAGAGCGTGACAGCTTGTTGGCATTTTTACCTCCAGAAATCGATAAAGTTGAGTTTGAAAGGGCACACGACGAACCATCACCTCCACATATACGGCAAACATCAAACCTAACGTTGCTCTGGTGAACGCCATCACAACCAAATACCTTAAAGACGGAAAAAGGTATAATTTCTTGTGTTATGTAATAGCTAGCATACCATGTTGGTGATAAGTCTAAGTATAAACATTCTCTATTAAATTTGTGAAGCCTCATCCTAAAAACAACTCAGAGAGAGTTACAACAGTGTCATAGCGATGTGTAAAGGAAAACCGCTCATTTTAGCAAGTAGGGGATATGGAATTCATTTTGTGCATGATGGTGGGTGATTCTAATGCTTACATGATATTTGTTTTCCATCTAAATATAACCTCTACCTTCATTGGATATATTTCAAAGTTCAAATCGTTTGTTCATCTATGCCACAACACATGTTTCAGTAGTCAATCCTGCCTCTTTTACATTTCTGGCTCAACTCGAGTGGAAATCGACTGAAATTCCACTCTGCCCGGAGTGTTAATTAACTCTAATTGAGTAAAAATGTCACTCCAAGGAGAATGGGATTCACTCGACTACAGAAGAGAGTGGTCACTGTAGTCAATCTTGGTAGATTTTCACTCTTTTACATTTAGAGAGAAGATAACATCTTTAAAAGGATTTCAAGTTAGTTATACTATTCTTATTATATTTATGGTAATGGTATCCTGATCAGAAATTGTGACTCTATATCCATGAATTATCACGAGCGGCGATCCCGGGGGCACGTGTCCCCCACTATTTGAGAAATCGCCCATTGACTTTAATGTTTCACACAGTAAATTATTTGAAAATGGTCATGCCCCCAATATTGAAAACAAATCGACGCCGTTGTGAATTGTTGAAAGGTCGACATCCACTATACCCATTTTAACCGTTTTAATTGATGATTTCTCAGTTACCGATAGTAGAGGGCAGATCCAGGGATAGTTTTTGGGGTAGGGGCTTCAACCAGACACGATTTTAAATGACCTAGTGCTTTATGTTTCTCTTGAGTATGAAGTACTGGAGTCCTTCCATCATGACACGCTGGGCGGCACTGTCATAAGTTGGCTTAGGGTAAAGTACCCAAAAAATGTTTGCCAAACTGACTTCAAAATTTTAAAAATGGCACGTCGCAGGCTTCATAAGATCCATCTTTCTACTCACACACTTCCACTGTCATGTAGTGAAAACTGTACGACGGAACAGTGCCTTATAAACTCTGCTTTATTTATTGCTTTACACAGAGCCTAATTAAAGGTTCATTGTTATTTTGATAAATAGGGGAAATCCATGGTTTGTAGACAGTAAGGGCACATTTTGCAGGGTCAAACCATCAGACTCGTTCACGGTATGGCGGGAATCAAAGGTTTCCTTTGTAAAATTTAAGAAGGTTACTAATTCCCTGGGTCTGGGGTATCATTCGACAAACAGAACAATGGTAATGTTGAGCATCTTTATCGTATTTATCATGAATAAGTACAGCAGCAGCGAGGCACGCACATGGGATACATACAACCCAAAGACTCCTACACAGACGGCGGAAAGGAACGGCTGGGGGAGGGGTGGGGGAGGAGGGAGGAAATTCGGAGAAAACCGTACACAATGTGCACCATTACATGACAGCTTAAATTGCAAAACTTGTGGAATTGCAAAGTGCACGACGGCTGCACAAGAAGAGTGTATTATCATTGAGAGTAAAAAGGACAGTAAAGATGGGTGCGTAAGAAACCCGCCGAAATTTGTATTTCTTAACAAAATTTGATGATACTCTTCCAGACTGACGGAAATGACACTTTTCTGGCCTTGTGTGTAGCTCCAAATATTATTTTATTTTGAGAACTTTCTTTCCAACAACGCATTCCAAAAAACGTAAGTAACGCCCCCCCCCCCCATAATGTAGGTGGATCATTGAGTTAATACCCTTCAGAGGGTATAAACTTTATGGTTGGAGGAAGACCTCTGTAGGAAAACTAGAGATTATCGTTACTTTATAAGCTGTGCTCTATTTATTGTTTTACCCAGCGAATTAATGGTAACCATATTTTGATAAAATATTCCCTAGCATTGGTAGATATTATGACGGCTTCTCATTGATAACTTACCAGGTTACCCTGATTTTGGCCCTACCTGTCGATCATTTAAAGGCAATAGGCAGTCGCCCCAAAATTTTCTTTGAAAAATCAGCAAACTCTTGCAAATCTCCTCTTATTGCATTACAAGCACCTCCGAAGACGTTTTGAACATAACTATCACAAACAATAGGTAAAGCAAGGTGAAATTCTCCTTGAATTCCACAAATTCACTAACAAAAATACTGTCACATGATCAAAATAGACCATTCATGAACTAGAGTGACAGGATACACTCACTCTGTTTGGGGTGAATGCGTACTGCCTTTAAGGGTTCATTTTGATTTGTAATGCTAGTTAAATTTTTGAGGGAAATGGACCCAATAATGCCGCCCAAATGAGTTGAGTGAGTAAAGCCCTGGTTTGCCTACGTAGCAGGCTGTACGGCACATTCCTTGTTCAGTCATATCCTAACGCTGCCAAGTGAACACCGAACAGATTCTTTTCCATATTCATAGAAATATGTGGCCGCAAGACTGGTTGAATGTTAGTGAATATTCACAACAAGGCAACATCTGGTTCCGTTTAAATCATGCAGTAGCCTATGCCACCCACAGAGTTGGTATGTCATTGTTATACCCACTCCCTGGTAGTGCCCACTGCACAGGTGGTAATGATAGGACTTGTCAGGTTTCAGTCTAGACTTTCCAGTTTAAAGGTATTTTCCAGTGGGTTTTCAAAAGGGTCCCATGTGAAAGAGAACAAAATTTCAGTTCATACCCTCTAAACCCCGTAGCAATACTCTTTTCCTAACTCGAGTTATCTAAAATTAAAGACTACTCATTTTTGTCAGAAAATACCTCCAGTTCACATCAAGGTCACAGAATGTTATGTAAAGTGGGCACATTGCCTCACATTCCTTTTGTTTTCCTTTATAATTGAATGTCCTGTTGTAGTCCTCAAAATGTGATACTGTTGGAATGTTTGAATATCTCTCCATGTAGGTTTAGCATAAATCTACACCATATATGTACGGCATAACAAACAAAGTTGCTAAATATTCCCTACAACAGTGTCAGTATCATAAAAGAAATTCAGTGCTTTGTTAAATTAAAGGGAAATATTGCGTTTGAAAAGATATCACAAAATGACACCAATGTAATCCCATTGTGGTCTTTTCCCCTATCTCCAAACATGAATCACAAATAATTGCAGCAGATCAACACTAATCTCACAAAATATGGACAAAAAGAAGCAACATTTTCTGATCGAATCAGCTCATTATCCAATGATAAACCTCGCCCACATTGCAAGGTTTTGTATTGCTGCATATTCAGAGCGGTTACGTGGGGTCACATTTACACTCATTATGCAATATACGTGTTGACCTTGCTAACCCTGTGCTTCATGCTCACAACAAATCTATCACAGCAGTTTCCGGACGGCCTGTGTAGTAATTTGGAATATTGCAGCCGACCCAGGGAGATGCAGTGTCATCTCCTTGGTTCACCATACAGTAGTTCACCTCTCACACAGTGAGCACTATTCACAGGATATTACACTGAAAAATGGTATTTTATCCATGAAAGCACTGCCTCGGAGCAGCAGCTCCATGATCTGTTGAAGGCTGTTTCGTTATGTTTTTCGAGTGGCATCACAGGTTCGTAGTTTTTGTTTTCTACTAGGGCCTAAACCGATAGTACCAGTTAAACACCAAAAATCTCTTTTACATCCTACTCTTTTGAGAGCGAAGCAACCTGCTAAGGACCAATTAGAGCTTCAATTCGAATTGCAGTAGCCTACTTTGTGAATAGTACACCAGGGAGGTGGTAAAACCCCGTAGTATACTAACTGTAGTTCAATACAGACAATGTAGCAATAATTCTCATTAGTTCGTAATTTAATTAGGCCTACGAACGTTTTGCACATGCCGCAGAAGGCGTCTGTAAGTTTCTGACGTACGTGATAAAAAGGATTTGATTAGTGGATTTCAAGCAGGGGTGGAGAAGATGTGGTTTTGCATGTATAATTGTTTGGGTGAACAAATTTATCAACTTTCACAAAAAGGCTAATTACTTGTTAATCAGTGCTCACTGGGTAGAATTTTTTCCCATTTACCTCTCTTTCATCGAACGGGACCTGGCCGTATGTAAAAGAGGATAGGTTAAATACAAAGTCTTACAAACGCAATATTTCCCTTTAATGTGCCGCGATGACATCACAGATTTCCCAAAATGCACTTTCCCTTGAGAAAAAATGTATTTCTTTGAAAATTAGTAGCTTCCAAATGCTATAAGCTATTGAGATGCGGTTTTCAACTCCTAGAAGAGGAAAAAATTTCTGCATTTTTTTGAAGTCATTGATTTTTTGTCACTGGCAAATCCCTTTAAGACTTAAAGGAGTACAAACACTCACTCAAAAATAATAGCATGAATAATGATGATGAGAGAGTACATGAATAAGTCATATTATGATAATGAGTTTGCGTCTAAAATTGGACGCAGCACCTCTTCGCTTTGGCAGACGGTGGTTTAGGAAGATGAGGAACTGAGCAAACAGAGTTCGCTCCCCGGGGAAAGCCCTGGTCGGCTCTTTAGTAAGTATGATAAAAAAAATGAGTGCCAAGTAATCGGAACTTATTAAAGAACGATTTCGGGGGTCAAAGACTGATGGACCTTTTATACTCTTGTGGAAATGACGAACTTAATGGATGACCTCCTTTCCAAAAGTTAAAAATTTATCCTTACATTATCTGAAGTGGTAGATCTGAGTTTTACTGAGTTTACTAACTTCAGATCACTTACGATTTATCTAAATTTAACCAAAAAATACATTCCGTAGTTTGCAGTTGATCAAACATTGACGAAAAAAGTTCTCTTTCACTCGTTTCCTCAAGCTACAAATTGGTGCAATTTTGTGAGTAAACTGACCCTTTTCTAATGATTTTCCATCATAAATTCTATATTGACGGATCAATTGAAATTATTTACCCTGTGAGTGTTTGAGTAAATCTTGTTCTTTGCTACAATCAATCATTAATACTCTGATTCATGTATGGTTTTCTTTCAATAGAACGGTGGCCGTGAAGCGACCTTTGTGATAAGCTTGACTTCATGCTTCCTTACCCAAGCTTAATATAGTTCATCCTATCCGTTGAAGACATGACTTTGTGTAACAAAACACCAACATGATAAGTGATTGACAAATGCGATCTACATCTTCTTCCAATCAGGAACTGTTAAGGCAGGCTTTGCGATTTAATATAAGTCAAGTATAACTAAGCATACTGGCTCATTCTTCAATAATTGCTGACTGTGAATGACAACCACACTCGCCGCCGTTGATATGCATCAGTGTAAAAATGTAAGATTTAAATATGATTGTCACAGCATGTATAAGTGGTAGGAAAAAAATCCATACGTGACCAATATTACCTTTGTTGACCTACAGATTTGGAGTTTTAGTTGTCAACATGTGGCTCTTACTATCGTACAACCTTATAATCAGTTCGTAGAGTTAGCACTAACTTACAGAAATGCGTTCATAAAGTACTTTGAAAACGAACACCTAATGTTGAAATCTGGCTAGTAAATCCTAAAAACATTTTTGGGCAAAACAGAAGCTATGATTAGTGTCCTTTTGTACTACTAAGTATTGAAAAGAAAATTCCTCTTTGCCACAAAATAGAGCCAGAAGTCACCAAACAACTTCCTGAAGTCACTAATGACAAGAATTCCCAACAGATAAATGCGTAAGTCTTTTACTATGCTTAAACTTACTTCGCAGATTCCTCCCACACAACGATAAAGATCAGATGCTCCGGAAGGGTTAAAATCCCAACATTCTGTACCATCGATATTGTAACGTGGAGGTCTATTCACGAATACGTTACCACCAACTTGTAAGCAAGGGTTGCGACAATATGAATCCTCTAATAACGAGGAAGAAAGTGGAGTGTGTTAAGTATATGAACACGTGAGGTGTGCGAAACAATGTTTTTAATTTCCATCTCATTTACCAATGTTTCTTCACAGACAGCAAACCACGACACCCAGGCTAACAAATAAATCAGGCCCAGTATGCAGCTTTTTCAGTGGGGATATCGATTTTGCTGCAAGTGAAACATTTTACCCACCGACTTTGACCGACATGTGTCGAAGACACATGTATTAAACGCATCGAACGCTGAAGACGCAGTAAAACACCAAACGTCTCATTTTATACTTCTAACTGAAAGTATTATCGGAAGCGGAACTCCAGATCTTGCCGGGGAGGGGTTCGTCCGAACCCCCTGAACCCCCTGCATACGGGTCTGGGTCACCCAAATGGGTGAGAATTCGGAGGAAATGGCTAAATGGCTGAAGGGAAGAATGGCTAAGTATCAGTAAGTTTCTTCAAACATTATAAACAATTGTTGCTGCACAGTCACTCTTTACAAAGCACATCCCAAACTTATGTCCTTATACAAGTTGATCAGTTGATCTTCATTTTTATTCAAAAAAGGTCAGCAAGACTTTTAAGTAAAATGACTCTTGAGCAAGTTACTGTAGTTCATTTTAAAGACTGACACAACTCTTGTTTCCAGACTTACCAGTAAACACATCTAAACCAGGAAAGAAAAATTGCTCCCAATTGAAAATCATTCCATTAAAAGGCTCGGATGCTGTTTCTGCACACTGTTCATTGCGAAAATCGTCACCCGAGTTGGAACATGGCTATGAATGAAAGTTAAAACAAGGTATTGCTGTTGGAAGGAATGTACCAGCAACAAACTGCCTAGTATCAGGGATTGCATAATTTCCAAATTAAATAAGTAACCAGAAAGCCAAAAGGCTTAGTGATTCCTTGCCATATGGATATACTTTAACAAACATGAATCACCCACATGACAAGCATGTGATCCCTCATAGTTATCCTACTTAAGATATCATGTTAATAAGGTCAAAAGCTTTCAAAATCTTGTGACCCAAAATGACCTACATGCTAAATATAAACAATCCACTGGCTAAGAATGAGACCCCTCATAGTAACCCTCCTTTAAAATATGATGTTTACTAGGTTTTGACCTTTTGTGACCTCAAATGACCTTTGACCTGCACGAAAAAAAAATACTGATCACCTTCTCAATATGGTCAATACACAAGGTAAAGTATGTGATCCCTCACAGTTACCCTTCTTGAGATATCATGTTTACAAGTTTTTTCACCTTTTTACCTCTGGTGACCCCAAATGACCTTTGACCTCCACCAAAAACAATAGGGATCATCTACTCAATATGGGCAATCCACATGCTAAGTATGAGATCACTCACAGTTACCCTTCTTGAAATATTGTGTTTACAGGGTTTTGACCTTCTGACCTCTGGTGACCCCAAATGACCTTTGACCTAAACCAAAAACTGTAAGGATCATCTACTCATTATGGGCAATCCTCATGTTAAGTATGAGATCCCTCACTGTTACCCTCATTGAGACAGTGTTTATAAGGTTTTGACCTTTTTACCTCTGGTGACCCCAAATGACCTTTGACCTCCACCAAAACAATAGGGATCATCTACTCAATATGGGCAATCCACATGCTACGTATGAGATCACTCACAGTTACCCTTCTTGAAATATCGTGTTTATAAGGTTTTTGACCTTTTGACCTCTGGTGACCCCAAATGACCTTTGACCTCCACCAAAAACTGCAAAGACCATCTACTCATTACAGGCAATCCTCATGTTAAGTATGAGATCCCTCACTGTTACCCTCATTGAAATATAGTGTTTATAAGGTTTTAACCTTTTTACCTCTGGTGACCCCAAATGACCTTTGACCTCCACCAAAAACAATAGGGATCATCTACTCAATATGGGCAATTCACATGCTAAGTATGAGATCACTCACAGTTACCCTTCTTGAAATATCGTGTTTACAAGGTTTTGACCTTTTGATCTCTGGTGACCCCAAATGACCTTTGACCTCCACCAAAAACTGTAAGGATCATCTACTCATTACAGGCAATCCTCATGTTAAGTATGAGATCCCTCACTGTTACCGTCATTGAGATATAGTGTTCATAAGGTTTTGACTTTTTTACCTCTGGTGACCCCAAATGACCTTTGACCTCCACCAAAACAATAGGGATCATCTACTGAATAAGGGCAATCCACATGCTAAGTATGAGATCACTCACAGCTACCCTTCTTGAAATATTGTGTTTACAAGGTTTTGACCTTTTGACCTCTGGTGACCCCAAATGACCTTTGACCTCCACCAAAAACTGTAAGGATCATCTACTCATTACAGGCAATCCTCATGTTTAGTATGAGATCCCTCACAGTTACCCTCATTGAAATATAGTGTTTATAAGGTTTTGACCTTTTTACCTCTGGTGACCTCAAATGACCTTTGACCTCCACCACAAACAATAGGGATCATCTACTCAATATGGGCAATGAACATGGTAAGTATGAGATCCCTCACATTTATCCTTCTGGAGATACCGTGTTTACAAGCAATTTCCAGGGTATTTACTATTTGACCTCTTGTGACCCCAAATGACCTTTGACCTCCACCAAAAAGAATAGGAATCATCTACTTAATATGGGCAACCTACCTGCCAAGTATGAGATCACTCACAGTTACCCATCTTGAGATATCGCGTTTACAAGGTTTTGACCTTTTGACCTCCGGTGACCCCAAATGACCTTTGACCTCCATCAAAAACAATAGGGATCATCTACTCAATATGACCAACCCACACACCAAGTATGAGCTCAGTCATAGTTACCCTTCTTGAGATATCGTGTTTACAAGCAAAGCGTCACACACACACACACACATACATACATACACACACACATACACACACACACGACATCACCATCGCATAGATTCCTTCTGCCTTTGGCAAGGAATCAAAAACCGTTTATTACATCTGTAAGCATATAAACGTGCCAGAGAAAAAGGTATTCCAAATTGAATACACTGAAAACGTTTTTTCTACCAAAGGTTTGAAGCATTATCCAGGCGCGAATCGGGGGGGGGGGGGCTTTTCCGGCTCCAGCGAGGTCCCCCCTTTTGGGGAAACCACATTCCTTTTTTTCTTTAATCCCAAAGCTTCACTGCAATGTTTATGTATATTTATTTTGATTGCTATAGATTCCAAGAAATCGCATCTAAAAGTGCTTAATTTCAAGAATTTAGAGAGTTACACTTTATAGCACCGGTGATGTACGAACATAATGTTTGCTTATGTGTTTATCTTGATAGCCAAATGTAAAGAAATCGCATCTAACAGTGTTTGATTGTAAAAAAAAATTCCGGACCTGTATGTCTCGACCATGTTACCGGCAGCTTGTATGATCATAAAACTGCTGACTGGACTATGCCGAAATTGCAGTGTTCGCACTTCAAAGTATCGGTGATGCATAAAATGTTTGCATGTGCATTGATTTTAGTTGTCAGCAGGGGCGTAGCTAGGATGAAATTTTAAGGGGGGCCTAGGTATCAAATGGGGGGTCACGGCTTTGATCGCCGTCCTTAATTCTTACAAATTTTATTAGGACACAAACATTTTCGGGAGGGGGGGGGTTAGCAAATATCTGGGGGCCAGGCTCCCCCAGACCCCTCCGTAGCTACGCTCCTGGTTGTCAGGTGCAAGAAAACACCATTTAGCAGCGTCTAATTTCGAAATTTTTCCTGGAACCCCCTCCCCTCCATCGAGGCTTCGTACATTATGCGCTCGTAGGTTTGAACTTTGCCCTCATGTACTAAGCCCCGAAAATAGGGTTATCTGCTGGTTATTAAACATTAACACGCCACGTATGAAAAGTATCCAATCTCCCTACTTTGAAATATCAGTTTACAAAGTGTCTGGTTTTTAACCTCTGGTGACCTCACATGACCTCTGACCTCTACCAAAACATGAAATTTCTTCGTCGTAATGTAATTAATTTATAAACAAAGTATAAAACACATCTACCAGACCTACCTTGCCAAATTTTGTTTATGAAGTGTTTAGTTTTTGATCTGGTGACCTCACGTGACCTCTGACTTCCACCAAAAATAATAGGATTCTTTCTCTTAATATAATAGATCCATATGGCAAATATGAAAAGTGTCTATTGATCCTATCTTGAGATTTCGTGTTTGCAAGCAATTTCCAAGGTTCTAAAGTTTTACCTCCGGTGACTTCAGAATAACAACCTTTGACCTTCACCAAAAACAATACTGTTCATTTTTTTACTATAACGCATCCGCATGCCAACTATGAGAAGTATCCATCATTCCTGTCTTGAGGTATTATGTTTCCATGAGAAGCCTCACAACCACACACCCACACATATACACACGCCATCGTGATTCCATAGATCCATTTTGCCTTCGGAAAGGAATCAAAAGGCTTATTCCATCAGTCTATCTGTATAGTTCTGTAATGACCTAAGATTTCCCTTCATGCAACTCACTGCTGTGAAATGAATATTTGTTTGAATATTTTTTACTTCTAAACACATCATGCTGTTGATATAAGGTGTACTCCTCCCTCCCCATTAAGGTTTACGCCCCCTCCCCCCAAAAGAGAGAAAAGTTTCCAGCTTATATATGGTGGCCGCACTCTTTATGGATAAAGAAGATATCTTACCTCCAGATTACATAGTCTAAATTCCACCCCTTCCCCTACGCAAGGTGTACCACCAAAACTCGGAAATGGATTGTTGCAGACTCTCTGACGTATGATGACGCCTCCACCACAAGTCCTAGAGCAGGGTGATTCAGTCCATGCCGACCAACCACCAGCTACTGGAGCTGGAACAGTAGACGAAGGTACACAACTGCCAGCCAGACATATCTTAACAAAAATTTTGGAAAAAAAAAATGAAAACTATTTACCTGCACTTTGTGTCATTAGGCTTAGGCATATGATATCACAGAGGTAAAAATCAATAATTCAGGCCTTGTAGGGCAGTTGCTTTACGACGCTAAGCGACCACGGATGTGGGAGAAGCCTATGTGGCTTATGAATTACAACTTCACTTCGGGTGGCTAACCAACTCAACAATTTAGATCAAGTTTGGTATCTTTTGAAAGGCCAGTTCAGATATGAAAACCGTAGATTGCTCTTGGATTAAAACCCTTCCTTACTTTGACCCGGCCGAGGACTGAACCCCGAACCTCCCGGTTGCTAAGCTTCATCGCTTCAAATGCCACCGCCTTTATCCACTCGGCTACAGCACCGGTAAGCGCGCATCATTGCAACTTACACCAACAACTCAGTAGAGACAGCTAATTTTTGCGCGTGAGAAGACTACGTCGTGCACGTGCGTATAGTGCGTACCAAATTCATGTATCTTATCAAGCTAGATTCGTTGTTTGCCCTCTAAAATGACGTCGCCTGACGTCAGTGCATAAGGTGTTTGGACCAGTTTCAAATGACGTCATATTTGCTTACGCGGCCTTGTAGGAGGCACACGTGAAAATCGTGGTTAAATGTTTTGTAGGCTACAAATATGTACGTGTAGCATCGCAAATTGATCGGTCACTTATGTGTACGCTTGTACATCTTCATACAGTTTATTCCAACAACATAACCTCTTTTCTACTTTGCCATTACGCATTGTTGCGCATTGTTGGTGACATGGGTCTGTCTTTGACTGTTTGTAACAAACAGTGTGATGGCCATCGGACTCAGCAAATTTTAAGCTTGTTTCAAAGAAAGTACACTCTAAAAACATCCGGTTCAGATTTGAAAGATTTGGTTCGTTTTGAACAGAAAATGGTTAATTTTGAACCGAAACTAGTCAAATAACTGATTTTTTAATAAGTGCCCATTTGATCCGTTTTCGGTTCATTTTGAACGGGATGGTTTTAGAGCATTTTCAAGATATTTTAAGTTTTAATGATTAGACGTTTCAGGCCTGTAACCAAGTCGGGGCATTTGGGGGCCAGGCTTGGCTTGCCCCCCCCCCCCTGCTCTGCGGTTATAGCCAGGCCCCTGTGCAATAACTTATACTTTTATACCCAGCTTGGTTTGGCCTCCTTCCCTTTGGAAATTTTTTGACTATTTAAAGTGTCCTAGGTGCAAAATGGTGCAATGTGACAAACTTTGAAGGAATTTCATCCTATTCAATGCCATATTTTGGCAGCATGTCATCCAAAGTCCCCCACCAATCAAAGTGCGGGGCGATCGCCCCCGCTCCATTTTCCTATGCTTATGTTACGGGCCTGACGTGTTTCCCTTTTGGGTCAACTGGATACACTCAAGTTTATACCCACGTCTTGAATTGAAGGATCTACCAAGAGATTTTTCAAATGGAAGTTTTGTCTAGAACAAATGATAATTTGTTTAAAGAGCTTATAATGACTTGCTATGTTTCAAGTAACTGACAACGCAAAAGATAGAATGTTAATTAATGAGTTAAGTACAGCGGCTTGAGGTCATAACATTTATGCATGGAGGTATGGAGAGATATAGTATGATATCTTACAAGGACAGGAAACGTCTAAAACAGCTGATTAAAATCCAAGGGAAAGATATAAGAGCAATGTTACCTCGTTGTTGTCACCGCATGGTGTCCCTTCCGCTACGGGAAAGCTTTGTCCAAAACAAACTCCGTTAAAGTCGCATACAAGACGTGCGCACGTGGTCTGCAAAATATATTTTGATTTAAAATGATTGAAATATGTTTAATTATGAATGCAAAAATAGATTAAACATCTGAGATAGTGCGGTGAATGATTAGTATACTAATACTTGCTATTATAAGCATAGATCTATACTCGTACTTTGTGAGTATGAATTTGTACTTGTCCTCGCATACTTCGCAAGTAAAAGTACAAATGCTATGCAATACATTAACTCGTATATATATATATATATATATATATATATATATATATAGTAAATGAAATAAACGTGTGCTCATATTCACAACCATAGACACTACAACGGTACCCTTGTACTCATGTAATGGTACGGTACTCATGTGCTCATTTACTGGCAATTGCGTGTAGGCCTACTCATGTGCCTGTAACTCCTATAATGATACTCTTGCACTGGTATTCTTGTTTTCATGTATAGTGGCAATCAGGTGGGCCTACGGGTACCCATGTATTTACGTACTGTAATCACGCACTGGTACGCATGTAACCATGTGAATTCATATACTGGTACTCACAAACTTATATTCATGAAGTGGTACTCCTACTGATACTCATGTTCTTGTATAGAGGGATTTCAATCACGTGACTTTAACCAACTAGACGCAATTTTGAAGGGCAAATTCGCGCGTCTTTTTGTTTTGAATGGCAAGATCGCGCGTCTCTTTGGTTTTGATGGGCACGCGTCCATTGTGTCACAGTAGTATCTATGGTTATGCCGTGCGCGTGAGCTGTAAATTCGCTTACTGCGTGTGTGTTTTGCCCTTCAGTGCCTGGGAATCCATTGCGCGTGACGTCACATGAAATCCCTCTATTGACACTACTAGTCTGATAGTGATGTAAAGAGTGTGATTCAAAATATGTTCTGAAGCGGTGAACTTATGTGACTAACGTAATATTTCCACTTCCCGCAGTACTTAATATATTTATGAAGAAAAGTTACCTCCTACTATTTAAGTAAGTTTTTGGTTCCTTTTGTCTCATGCACGTACATCTTGTTCAAACAGGGGTGGCGCCAGGGTTAGCCACAGGGAGGCTAAGCTCCCCAACGGGGGGGGGGGCAGCAACCCAAAGCCCATACAAAGGCGATGAGTTGACAAAAGGATGAGGAACACAAAATTTTGCTTTTTTTACAAAAATTTGAAAAAATTGGGAGTTTTGTTGAAGAAACTTTGCAAAATTTGGATTATTATGGAAGAAAATTTGAGAAAATCGGGTTTTTTTTAAGGCAAATTGGAAAATTTGGGGTCTTTAGTGAAGAATATATGCCCTTCCTATGAGAGAAATTAAGCAAATCGTCGGGGCGACTGAAGTTCATTGGGATTACATATTCTATCATACGGATTAATGCTCCCCGACGAAATTGGAAAATTACTCGTAGTCCAAACGTTTGTAGTACATGCGTGTTGTTTGTTATGGGGGGGGGGGCGCCAGTTAGCGGAGGTAAAAAAAAGGTGCTGTGCCCCCCCCCCCCTTAACCAAAAGATTAGGAGAGAATTAAACCAACATTTTGTCCACCAAAAAATTTAACCGTTTCTATCACATAATCGAAAGTACAGAGGATTTTCAACACAACAGGCTGCATTTGCAATGTAAAAGGAAATAAAACGTATATACTAAACTGCCTTTAAAATGCTACTTTTTGGCTCGCTCCGAGCGCATCCTTCTTTTGTTTGCTAATTGTCCAATTATTAATGCAACCCTTGCACCGTTGCATTGTCAGTCATAGCTCCCAACCCTTAAACCTGCTGCATCATAAAAAAAAAAATCGAATGACTGTTAATCCTGGCTATTATGAAACAAAAATGCAAACTGCAATGTTATGATTTGTTTTGAGCGTAATCAGTTTTATTTGTAGATAGGTAATTGTTATGTAAAATAAAGGCAAACATTATTAAATCGTTACATTACTAAAATCGTTCGTAAAAAAGGTATTTCTTGGCGCCCTTTGAGCGCATTCATCTTACTCTTGTTGTCCTATCAAACCCTTCCGTAAAACGAAATTAGTATAATTATAACAAACTCAGTAGAAATATTAAGACCATTCCCCCTTCCCACCACCATCTATCCAATGCATTTTGAAGAAATTGACCGGCGGTTAGTCCTAATTACGCTATTTTGAAACGACAAAGGTAGACTGCAGTTAAATAATCTGTTTAGTGCGTATTCAATGTTATTCGAACGGGTAAATGCTTAACTCTAGTGCCCACAAATATATATAAATACCTCAGACGTTCCGCGGGCTTCCCCCTTGGTTCGCCACATAGGGACGTTACTGAAATTGGCCCTAAAGCGGGTAACTGGGCCCACTTCCAAGAGGATCTTATGCCCCGACCAAGGAAGAGCTATACCTCGGTGGTAGTACTTTCATGACCAAATCGACCTTGCTGTTGTGGCAAGCCAATGAAAACGGGTGATCCAAGGACAAATTGAAATTGCAAAATGTTAAACCGCGTTTTCCGTTTTTTTTTTTTTTTTTTTGCTTATCTTGTCTTACAGTTATAATGAACTTTCCATTCTGAACTTTTCTGCAAAGTCCCCTTAAAAGGAGGGTTTTGTGTTAATCTGCTAGCCTTTCTTGACACAATTATTTTGTCGGGAATATAACACGAGGCCCCTAACACTACTGTGTGCGATGAGGGCTACACTGCTGTAGGCTATATCTCACAGTTCACTTATATGCAAATGTCAGCCAAAGGGTAATGATTTTAAATATCCAGGTGTTACAAAATGTAGTTCAGAGGGATGCAAGATCTAATTTCAATTTAACTCAGTTGATCGAAAAGTAAAATGGGTTCGCAGTGATGTCAAGAGTATCATTGCATTCAAAGATGAAAGTGTGGTACAAGCAGGCCCGTAGATGGACATGGTACTGTAGGGTGGCGAGAAAGCTTGGGGGCGAAATATACTTATATACATTAGAGCAATGGTAATTTCTGATCTTCTAGGGGCGAAAATATTTCCGGGGGACGTTACCCTACCCCCTGGCTACAGACTTGGCTACATAGTTTACAAAGATGCAAAGGAAACTCTTTCTGAGCCATGTAGCTGATGAGGTCACAAAGTCGAGATGTTCTCCATTCCGTCAAGACATGAAGGTAAACGGTTAAACCACATCATATAATCGAAAAGTCACCAGTTATCGTAGGCTTGGTTTGTACAGATAAGTATTTGCATACATCCTCCCAACTTTAGACAGCGTGTCGAATGTTTTCTTACCTGCATCAGCTAGAAACAGGCATTACTAAATCATGGGTTTATCCCAAGCGGGGGGACTGGGTGGATAATGTCCATGAGCCAGGAGGACCCAATCAAATGCGCAAAAAATATCAAAAAACCGTAACTCTGCCTACCGTCTAATAACCTAGTACAGACCCGAAAGGAACCACAAAGCTATCATCAACTGCAGAACTGCTTTTGAAAAACCAGGCAAGAATGGGATACGGGATTGAACCCGGATCTGGCTCCTGCAAGGTCTCACTCTTACCCTGTACCTCCCCATGGACTTGGAGGTTGGAGAGGTCTTACGAAAATGGGTTTATGATACCACTGGTTTGGGGGGCCCTCGCTGTCTCTTGTCCATGGGCCCCTGAGGGTCTTGCTGCGCCAGCGGTATTTAGGTACTGAGGCATCATACCGCCTGTAGTCTGTGGACTACCTTTCTGTTAGCCTTCTCTAAAAATTGTAATCAAAATGTGAAAGAATACTTTTCATACCCATTACGTGATCTCTGACGCAGTTAAAATCGCCCATAATTATGTCCTATTCAACAAATACTACCTTAATCGGAAGCATATTATTAGGGACATAAATGAATTAAAATTCTTTTTCAATGACCATCGAATTTCCATGGGGCTTTGCTCTCTTTTGACCATTCAAAAATTGCATTTATATTAAGTGAAAAGCTTTTAAAGAAACTCTTACAACCCCGAAAAGGTCATGAGACTTAGCCACGTCAAAAAGAACAAACAGTTTCGAATAGACCTTATGCATATGACATCACAGAGCAGAAAGTACTCCCTCGTTTGGAGGAAAAGCGCGTATCATTGCAAGTTACACCAACAAATGCAGACAGCTGATTTGTCAACAAATCGTATACGCGCGTAAGTCTACTACACGCGCGTGCGAAATTTACGCCGTTCGTGTAGGTGTGCTACATTGTTTTCATCCAAAATGACGTCAGTGTGACGTCATGGATAAGGTCTATAATGTCTTAAGAGGAATAACTTGTGCCTTACCTGACCACAAGATCCTGTGGCACCTATCTGTATGCATTGCTCGTCAGATGAGTACTCTGTGCCTGGGAGAGTTAATGCTGGGAGAGCATTCAAGTTGATAGGCATATTATCTAAGCACGCAGAAGGTGAATCAGGACGCTGCCACCTGAATTTAAACAAAGTCAAGTTTGTTAGGCACCGTGTCATAATAGTTTAAAGGAAAAAATGTAATTTGTGAAAAGTTTGATTTCTATTGGTAAAAAATGTCTTTTGACATTCAAAAAGAACAGTGTTCTTCTTATATTCAAGATGGAAAATCCACATTCTATGTGTAAAATCCCTGAAACGATTAGCCCTAAACAAAATTCATTGTTCTTCAAAACGTACTAATACGATGAGTACCCCAAATTTACCCTTCCTGCGATACCATGGTCACAATTTTTTCCCATCTTGGCGTCTGGGGACCACAAATGACCTTAAACCTTCACCAAAACAATAGGGTTCTGGTACTTAACCGATTTCATTAATATGCCTATTATCACCAATGGCGTATGACAAGATATTTCACATGGTAACTTGTTTTTCCTGAAATTTTTCTTTTTTATAATCAATTATGACATGAATTTCAACCCAAACACGACATACTTTTGCCCTGTAATGCACTTTTTGGCTAGGTAAGCTGCTGCCTGCAGACCCCCCCCCCCCCGCCTCATACACCTACTCTCTTAAACCTTTAAAGAGAAAAGTCACTCTTTTAGAGTAAAATTAGGAACCAATCTAAATTGGACTGAAAGATATCAATCCAAAAAGAGCCATTCTCACTCTTTTAGAGCGAATATTCAGTCTGAATATTAAATCCGCCCCTAGTTTCACTCTTTTGGATTTAGAGAGTATGCGCAACACATCCAATTCTTACGATATTATGTTTACAAAGTTTTATAGCGTCAGTTCAGGTGACCCCAAATGACCTTTGAACATCACCTATGTTCTTGTGCTCAATATGGGACATCCTTATGCCGAGTATGAGGTCTTGCTCAGTTACCATCCCCCTCCTTACAAGAAAGTTTCTCTGCACTCACACATACACGCACACACACACACAACTAACACACGCACATTTGCGTAACTGCAAACGATTCACTTTCCTCCAAACCCTAAACTATGATAATTTGATTAGGGGGAGTATAATGTTGTTGATACTGTTGGCTTTAAATGTATCATTTCGTAGCGATAATAAAACGTGGCAAACATTCCTTAAACCAGTATTGTGATGATAGCAAGTAACCTTAGTGAAAATAAAAAGTTATATTCCATATTTAGGAAGTTATACATCTTGATGTCGCCGTTCAGCTGACTATATAAGTATCAGGAGTTTCATATGGATGTTACTGTATGCAAGTTTTGATGTATCCACAGGTCTAATCAGTTAGTTTTATGTCAGTACTGGGCACAGCCATTAGCATGTCATCCTATACATCCTTCAAGAAAACTCTACATGAACTTCTATACTTCTGTAACTTTCGGTTTCAAAGCGGACTGCGGTTAAATCCCTCTCAGATTAAACTGCACTATGGTAATGTTACTCAATCCGAGTCCAATTACATTTGAAATCCAAATTTAATCCAGCGTACCAAAGTTTCGATGACGAAAGGTTTAAGTTATGGTTGGTTTTCGAAGAACAGTCATTTACACTGACGTTAGCTGTTCTGTAAGTTTTCTCAACTTTTCTTGGAGCACTTTGCTTGGCCACAAGTTCATCTACGGTAACCATGGAAGCAATACACAATACATTGTGTGAAACTAACACAGCATAATCAACAGAAACTGGTATTCTCAAATATATTAAAATTTACTTTAAAAGCAGCCATGTGATGATTTTTGGGTGTTTTTGGCTATGAGCCCCCTGCAAAAGGGGCCACTTCTTCACAAACATGTATGAATGAAAAATCAGCTTAATTAAAAAATTGAAACACTTTAGGCTGTTTTTGTGACCCGACAAAATCATAAGCACTTTGAGCATGATGCATGCTGACCGGAATTTGTCAAGTTTAGTTGAAACGCAGAAGGCATGTAAGTACATTTTCGGCAATCTGGGATAAATTTAGGCAAAAACTTCTTCGTATGCTACATGTAAATTCGTGTTGGTACTCCATTTAGCGTCACCTGTTAGCCATCTCCCCACCCACACATACACGCGTTGTCTATACGACTGCGCCTAAAGCGGGGTCTACCGTACCTGAAATTCCCTCAGGTAAGGACCGAATTCGGTCCCAACAGCAACCGACGCACCCAGGATTTTGGACTAGGGAGGTGAGAATTGTGGGAAGACTTTCTATCCATTGACTGGCGCGGAGCGTACCAGAAAATGTTTGGATGAAAATACCACCTAGATCACCAGAAATCGCCCTTCCCAGGCCCCGCTAGTAAGCTCCTGAAAATGATATGGAAAAGCCTTCTCCTTAACATTTGCAGACAATTTCTGATTGTTAGTTTGTTGCGTTCTAGAAAAGAATAATTCTCCCCACCCCCCTTGCCTCTGTTGAAACTATAGCTTAAAGACAGACTGTCATCACCCCCAAAGTATATTTTTAGTGTATGTATATCAAAATTCTCAGTTGGTGACTGCTCTTTGATTGACATCAAAGTTTGAAAATTTGAAAGATGCAGAGTAGCTCACATTCCACACAAGGCAGAGAGAGTACTTTTATTACATTTTATAGCCTTGTGTGCTCACCAGGACATTGCCTTAAGCAATAAAACAGGTTTATTCTTGCACAAGGAAGAGCCTCATACAGTTATGGGAGGAGCTAGAAGATGCATAGTTGGGAGAATTGGAACTGTCTGGGATCATGAAAATTCCCCTTTAAATACATTTTCATCTAATAAAACCAGAAAGCCAAAAGGCTTAGTGATTCCTTGCCGAAAGGAGGGTGCTTTGCTACACTGAGGTTCATCCATCAAATTTATACTTCTCTACTACATCATTTTTTATGATGTGGTCACAATTTGACCTCTTCTCATGTCAGCTCATGTCACATGACCTTTGAACTAAAACTTAAATAACCAAAAAAATAAAAAAGAAGGGATTTGTCTGTGCTTCCGCCCTTGTAATGACATGTTTACAAAGTTTCAGTTTTGACCTCTGATGACCTCAAATGGCTTGTGACCTCCATGAAAACCAATAGGGTTTTTCCTCGCACCATAACACATGAACATACTTAGTATGAAATCTATCCAAGATTCCTACCTTGAGATATCGTATAAGGTTTTCAGGGTTTGACCCCTGGTGACCCCAGATAACCTTTGACCTCCAACAAAAACAATAGGTATCTTTCTCTAACCATAACACATCCACATACTAAGCATGAGATTTACCAAAGCTTCCTACCTTGAGATATCGTGCACACAAGGTTTTCAGACTTTGACCCCCAGTGACCCCAGATGACCTTTGACCTCCACCAAAAATGATAGGGTTCTTCCTCTCACCATAACACATCCACAACCTAAGTATGAAAACTATCCAAGCTTCCCACCTTGAGATATTGTGTAAACAAGGTTTTCAGACTTTGACCCCCGGTGACCCCAGATGACCTTTGACCTCCACCCAAAACAATAGGCTTCTTCCTCTTACTATAACACATCCACATACTTAGTATGGAATCTATCCAAGCTTCCTACTTCGGGATATCGTGTAAACAAGGTTTCCAGATTTTGGCCCCCCGTGACCCCACATGACCTTTGACCTCCACCAAAAACAATAGGGTTCTTTCTCTCACCACAACGCATCTACATACCAAGCATGAAATCTATCCAAGCTTTCTAACTTGAGATATCGTGTAAACAAGGTTTTCAGATTTTGACCGCCGGTGACCCCAGATGACCTTTGACCTCCACCAAAAACAATAGGGTTCTTCCTCTCACCACAACGCATCTACATACCAAGCATGAAATCTATCCAAGCTTTCTAACTTGAGATATCGTGTAAACAAGGTTTTCAGATTTTGACCGCCGGTGACCCCAGATGACCTTTGACCTCCACCAAAAACAATAGGGTTCTTGCTCTCACCACAACGCATCTACATACCAAGCATGAAATCTATCCAAGCTTTCTAACTTGAGATATCGTGTAAACAAGGTTTTCAGATTTTGACCGCCGGTGACCCCAGATGACCTTTGACCTCCACCAAAAACAATAGGGTTCTTCCTCTCACCACAGCGCATCTACATACCAAGCATGAAATCTATCCAAGCTTTCTAACTTGAGATATCGTGTAAACAAGGTTTTCAGATTTCGACCCCCGGTGACCCCAGATGACCTTTGACCTCCACCAAAAACAATAGGGTTCTTTCTCTCACCACAGCGCATCTACATACCAAGCATGAAATCTATCCAAGCTTTCCAACTTGAGATATCGTGTAAACAAGGTTTTCAGATTTTGACCGCCGGTGACCCCAGATGACCTTTGACCTCCACCAAAAACAATAGGGTTCTTCCTCTCACCACAGCGCATCTACATACCAAGCATGAAATCTATCCAAGCTTTCTAACTTGAGATATCGTGTAAACAAGGTTTTCAGATTTTGACCGCCGGTGACCCCAGATGACCTTTGACCTCCACCAAAAACAATAGGGTTCTTTCTCTCACCACAGCGCATCTACATACCAAGCATGAAATCTATCTAAGCTTTTTAACTTGAGATATCGTGTAAACAAAGTTTTCAGATTTTGACCCCCAGTGACCCCAGATGACCTTTGACCTCCACCAAAAACAATAGGGTTCTTCCTCTTAATATGGGCCATCTATGTACCAAGTTTCAGAACTGTCTAACCTTCCCTTCTTGAGATATCGTGTAAACAAGCAAAGCCGTCACATACGCACACACACACACACACACACACGACATCACCATCGCATAGATTCCTTTCCTGCCTCCGGCAAGGAATCAAAAACACTGACGACCCTTGGGGGCTCAAGCCCCGTGACCCCCCCCCCCCCCCTCTTGGGTGCGCCACTGAACCGACGACTAAGGTGGCTTAGTAGCCTTTTTTATGCTCGTATTTGTTGAGTGGATATAAGGTAGCATGTTTAACCTCACCGTAGCCGGACAAGCCTCCCTCCCAGGACAATTCCCAACCGGACGATTTCCTCCCGGAGACTCCCCACAGCATATTTCCCACGCATGGAAATTACTTCACAGACAACTTCCCTACCTGAAAATTTGGAATTGTCCGGGTGGCAATTGTCCTGAGGGTCATTGTCCAGAAGGAATTGTCCGGGTGGGAATTGTCACGGTGGAAGTTATCCGGGAACCCATCGTGGTATGTTAGTCAGATCGATCTTGCCCCACAGACTCCGGTACTGTCAGGACATTAGTTATTAACGGGTGAAGCAATGGCGGCGATCATGGGGGACAGGGGGTCATGTCTCCCAATATTTTTAGTGGGGAGGCAAAATATCAAATACCCCCAATATATAGAGGTATGCAGAAAAAGAAATCATGTTACACACATTTTCGATATGAATAATTGTGATATCAACCTATTAATGGCAGCTGGCCATGAGATCAGAAATATGCGATCTGTGTCCTCTAGAATGCACCAAATCGCTTGTAGTCCAGGGGCCTCGCCCCTGGACCCCAACAGGGGACCTATGGCAGTCCCCTGTACCCCCAGCCGGAGGTGCAATGCCTTTACGCAGGCAGATGTCCCCCCCCCCAATAATTTTAACAGATGGCCGTCCCTGGGGTTAAGTAACACGAAACAAGAAAATTTTTACTGCAGATTACTCTTAAATATTTTAGAAAAGTTGTCGAAGAATTTTGGCTCTTTACATTGGTATGGTACGGTACTAAAATGGGCAGTTACGTTTCAGAGATGTGAAAACAGGGCATTTATTCAGCGTAGCTCCCGTGTATTTAAACTGAGTTTCCGGAGATTCCACACAAAAGTCCAAAGGTTTGTTCAGACTACTGTTCACGTGATTATAATCTTCATGGACGACAGAAATGTTGCAAATTTAAAGGGAAATATTATGTTTTGCCATACAGACGATGTTTATATCTTGAACATATGATATTTAAAAGATGGAATGACTGGCAATTCAAAGCAGCAGGCTACCTGTTCTCACAAAAAGACATTTATTGCTCCAGCTCATGAATAATTTACTCTACCAAACTTTCAAGTTTTCTAATGATGCACCATCCATAGAAATTGCAGGACATAATGCTTGTGGGAAGTAAAGATATTGCCAAAGTTTATTGGTGAGACTAAATGGTTAAATCGTGTTTAAAGGGAAAATGCAGTCTCCCCCAATTTGAATTAGTGTACCCCGTCATCCTAATTCAGGAATGGCTCCTGTGACAATATTTTTGTTACTTATTTGTTAAATTCACGAACAATAACTCCTTGGTTTACCTTCCATATTCAATGTTTTTATTCAGAAACATAATGAAAGATACTTGTGAGTGAAATAAGAGATCTGTAAGATTTAACGGATTTTTGAAAATAAACTTGGGGCGACTGCCATCCCCCTTTACAGCACTTTCTGTATCAACAGTTGTGTCACATGAAAATTCAATGTAAAAAAGATACACATGAAGAAGGAATGGATAAGATGGGTAGTTAGGTCTTTGTCTTTGTTGTTGTTTAATAAGTTGCGGGTCAAAAGTAAATACTCACCTTAGAAATTCTTTCAGTTCGTCTTGACTGCATGGTGACCATCTGAAAGCATTTCCTCCGGGCTCTAGACGTGCACTCATCATAAAACCAGAATCACATCCCAAATCCTGATCGTGCCCAAGAGTCAATCTGTATGACGACACAGATAAAATATCACCTTGGCGCGAAAGGAGCCTGAATAACTATGAGCGTATATTAAAGGCCTATGCTGGACTCTCCGAGGATGGCAAACAACTGTGTCACGTGACAAAAATTCATCACCCTGAACATATATGCCTTAATCTATTTAATAGACGTATTGGGAAATTCGGTACTTCCGGTCTGGTCACAAGGTCAAGTGTACCATGACAACGGGGAACGTGTTTAGCTCTGCATGCTCAGCATGCGGCACCCGCGCTGGGACACTGTAAGCGTGGTACACTTCACCTTTGACCCATTCCCATAATGCATTGCGTGGAAACATTTCCCAACACGTCTCTTCCAACAATGAGGTTATCGGAAAAGGTACTTTTTACAGAAAAGGGTCTGAGGGCATCTCCCCTACTGCAGGTGAAAACCTGAACCTACTCCCAAAAAGAGTTACTACCCAACATAAGGACAAGGCATGCAAAGCCCGGGCGATATTCATGAGACCTTGCCAAGAAACTTAGCAGCCAACTAGGTCTTATAGTTGGATACTCAAATGTGTAGGTGCCAAGCTATGGGGTTAACATCTTAATGGTAATTCAGGGGACCTTACTAAGAATCTTGGTCATTAGTACCCAACTTGTTGCCAACCACAGTAATTAGAAGTTAGGTTCTTTGTTGTTGAAATTAATTCTATTGTTGTGAATTCGTCGATGACAATCATAGCTACAATGGTGTGCAAGGTGTATTAGTGTAAATAAGGAGCGTAAACGTTAAGGCTACAAGTTGTTGGTTTATTCCGAATCCATCACTATTGACAACTAAAATCTCGGCAATCATGAGGTCCATGATTCTTCTATGCTATGTGATCATGTCAGTGGTTTAGAGTTTCCCTGGGTTCTTGCTAACTTAAAGAGGGATTTGCATCACCCCAAGTATGACTTTTACATGGTGGTAAGCCCCACAATTGTTTTTACTGCTTCTTCTTGTGCAAACACAAACATAGTTCACTGCTCAAGGCCACATCCTGGTGAGCATAAAAGACCCCATGTTTAATCAAAACATTCTCTGTGCATGCTGTGTAATATGAGCTGCTCTGCATCTTTTCAATTTTGTAACTCTGATGTCAATCAAAGAGTAGTCACCAACTGCGACTTTTGATTACCCCCAACTAAAAGTCATACTTGGGGTGATGCAAATCCATCTTTAAGCAACTAACTTACATGCAACTAATACAACTAACACTAATAATGTTTCCAACTGGGCTAAATACAAGCCACTTTAAAGGGTCTGTGGCATCCCCCAAACATATTTAGGACTAGCCCGATGGTTCTGAATACAATTGGTGACTGTACTGTGATTGACATAAATTCAAGCAATAACATCACTCTGATTGGTCTGTCACTGATGACATGTACAGATAGTGTACCCAGACAGCCTACACACAACCTGTGTGGATATGGCCTTGAGCAATTTAAACTCGGTGCAGGCTATTGTTGCTTTGTCTGGGAGGTGCACTAAAAAGGTGTTCTTTTTGAATTTGGAGGAAGGGCTAGAAATAAACTTAGGATGATTTTACTATTTTTGGTGATTTTTTGCCCTTCAGTTAAAGTAGTAACCAAGTAGACTTCGCAATGTTTCATAAGTATGGTTCGTTGCTAGGCCTAGTTGGCTGCCACATGCGCCTGTAGTGTACTTCCATATAATCTGCTGCACCCCTTGATTTCTTTTCTAGAAGGAAACTAAGTGTTCAACAATCAACATTTTGAGGTTATATTATTTTAAAAATCCATCAACAAGAGAAAGGACATGGGCAAATGTCTCTTCACCGATAACTAAATACGCCTCCACCAGTGGGGGAGAAAGTTTTAAATTCCGAAAGTCCACATAAAGTTCAGTGTTAGGATAGGGGGTAGGTTAGGGTGAGAGTATTACGGGTACGGGTTCGGAAAAAGGAGGCGTCGAAACAAAGAGGTGTAACCGTGAGACTTACGTGTGTCCAATCTCGTGAGCAGAAACAAGTCCCGAGGCGATGCCAATATCTTCCACAATTGCCACACCAAGACCTGCTGTACACGTTCCAGTGCTGAAAGCTAATCCAAGCAGACCGACACCTTCATTCACGGGAACAGAAGCGTCTACTAGATCTTTCCTTAAAAGAAAAATTAAAAAACAATGCAAGGTTACAGATTTGAGCAAAGAGGTGTTGATTTTGTCACCAGAGGAACCCTTTAACTGTATTACATAAACTTCATATTCATGATCCCCACTTGGTCACTTGTTGCTTGCTTCTGACTGGGTTCTCAATAGCAGACTTAATCATTGCTAAATGAACCCAAGGAATCATGGTAACAAGGAGTATAAACGTTAGAGTAGTGACGTCAACGCATTTGTTTATACTCCAAGTTCCCATGATTCCTTAGGTGCATTTAGCAATGATTAAAGTCTGCTATACATGATATCTTTTCTATATTCTTTTCTTTGACCCTCTTGGTGCTACTTTCTGGGAACAGAGGTAGATTCAGTATTTCGCAAAGGGGACGGCACACTTTGTGATGGCAACTTCGAATATGGATATTTGGGGCAAGTGGGACAGCCAACTTAGACTTGACGAAAGGGACGGGGGGGGGGGGTAAAAACTTTCAAAACAACAGTTCCGAATACTGTAGGCTACAAGTTACGTCACCAGCATACAATATTTGGCCAATAAAGGCATAATGTTTGTATGACGTCACAGCATGAGCCCTAACTTTCATAGCATGTATTGTATAATACGCAAACTTGGTGAGTAGGGTTTAGTGATAATTGCTTTGACGGAAAATCCGACTGGGAGAGTTGCACAGTGCGCAAAGCCCTCTCAAATTTATCGGGGATAGCCTACATATAAAAATTTGTTCTTAACAAGAGTCAAATGCAGGAAAATGTCGGGGCGGCTGGATATAATGGGGATAATCTTCACTGTAGTATATTGTAGTCTAGCCTCCCGTCTTCCGCCAAATACTTTCCCCGATTCATTTACTGTAGGTACTGTTCGACAACTACAAGAGGTGAAGAGAGAGGAACTACCGGTATGTGATTGAGGATGGAATTTCCGACGTTGACAGAGCATACTGTGAGCTAAACCAGGGAGCTGTTATCCGAATGGAGATAGCAAGAAAAGTTTAATTTATGCTAATACTTTAATACCTATTTAAGTGTTAAAAAATATTACCAACTATTGGCTGATGGTAAGGCTTATAAGGACTTAGGCCCTTTATTTAATGCTTTCAACTTGATTTCTTTCTCCTTGTGACATCATTCACCTCTAGTAATACTTTAAAAAAGAGCTTAAATTGAATAATGCTTTGATGTGTAGGTTGGCATACTGCCATCAAACTACAGTAATGACAGGGTTTTTAAACTCAAAACGACTCTTTAATAGAACTAGACCAATACAAATGCCCCTAAGGAGAACATATGCAAATGAGCTAAAGAGGCAGAAGCCCAAATTTTTTACTGCATGCTGAAAAGTTTCCTCAAGTTTCCTAAAATAACCGGACATACATCTATGTTCACAATTTTACATAAAATCAAGCTGATGTGGTCTCATTTGCGACACCAGAGAGAAAATATACTTATTTTTCAGGCGACTGGCAATGCTATTGCAATGGGTAAAATGGCCATTAACGTTCTACTCCAGATGTAGCAGACAACAAACCTCTTTGTGTTAACTTTTTATTCCAGCTTAGCGCTTATTGAAATCTTAAAGTGGACCTAAAGTCTGCAATTACAAGAATATATATTTTAGAGTTTGGAAAATGAATTTCATTCATCTAACTCCCATTTTCAAAGCATACTCTGTTGCTGAGATATAAAATGTTAAAATTTATTCACTTAATTTGAAATAGTCAATTGCACAATAATTTGTGATGCCCTTCTTGTACAACTCATATTACCTGCTTTTGCTTCCTTTTGAAATCAAGATGTTTATATGACCTTGGAACATTTACTGCTCCCTTGCATAGCATGTTGTATGGAGAGGGCTTACATAGCCAAGTCACCATATAAAAGTAAGACAGTGATCACATTTTGGCACAAGGTACAGTGGCTTTCGACAATACAAAGAAAAAGAAGAGGCGGTAATTTGAGTAGTACAAGAATGACATCACAAATTAAAGCGCAATATACCTTTTTAAATTGATTGAATAAGCGTCAACATTTTATATCTTGTCTTAGGAATGCCCTGTGAAGGTCGGAGTTGGACCAATTGGATTCATGTTTCAAACTTTGTAACATAAATTTTTGAATTTTTAGACTTTAGGTACACTTTAAGAGCAAGATAATCGAATGATTACTAAATGACCTTGAATGCGCAAACCTCACTTCAAAGGAAGTTTGGGCGAGCTTTCTCAGCCTTTCCCCATTCTTATAACAACTCTCGGTTATACGTAGTATGTCTGGTAATGCTACTTGTTCAGGAGGTTACCATAAATATTTATAAAAACCAAACTGTACAAGAAGCGCAACAGCAAGCGAAGCACACTGAAAAAATGTTAGGGTCGTAACTTGGGGTCGTATTGCAGGATTTTCAGGTCCAGACTGGAGAAACTAGATTGTTCATAGGGAGCAACATAAGATCATCTGTTGGGTAGATAGCCTCTATCGGGACAATTTGCATTGTTTTATATCCAGCCCGGTTACCCGAGGAAATAGCCAAACCTCTCGCCGCGAGTCGCCTGCCTTACGATAAACAGAAGAGAACAAGGATGATATAGTGATAAACTCCCCGACCTTTATAGAAAACTGTGTAAGCTCCCTAAAGTTTACTCGATAATTAGGGGAGTTGGGCTCAGGGGCCCAACTCGGTATCAAATGGGGGTTCGCGGCATCGATCGCTGTCCTTAATTTTTACACATTTTATTAGGACACAAACTATTTTTTTTGGGGGGGGGAACCTAGTGAACATCTAGGGGCCAAGCCCCCTGGCCCCCGTAGCTACGGGCCTGGTTGGGCTAAACTAGGCTTTCTGGAACACAATTGAAGACTGAATCAACAAAACTGTACAGCGGGAAGCCCTCCGAAGATCAGGTACACCCTTAGGACGACTGATGGCACGTCGCACCTGCGGAAATTTCATACTTCATCGTACCCAATAAGGGCTCCGACGGGGCTGGAAAAACTGCCTCGCGGGGGAGCCATTCATGGGCCCTTGTCCATCCTGGCGTTGCCGTTGGGATATGTATTGTATCGTAAATTAATCATTTTAAATGAATCAATTTTGTAAAATGGGCTCGCGCGGCGGAAAATCATGCCACGTTGATCTAACAGAAATCACTGATCGCTTTCCGTCCTCTCTTCGGGACTAATGGACCTCATTCCGGGATCTGATATTACACTTTTCTGTTAAAACTGCAAATGAGTCAAAAGGGGGAAGAAAGTTTTCTGAGGTATAATATGTTTGGCATAAGAAGCAGTGCCTTAGATTTTAAAACCAAAGTTCTAGACAGACAATTTAGCTTCAAATAAGTATAAGATTAAAGGAATTTGATGCAGAAATGGTAAAATTAGCTTTAGATTTCATCACGTTTTAGGCTCCCCAAATCACAAAAGCAGCAAGTGACTTCACAAGGAGTGAGCGTGGCGAGGTCTCTGCATGTAATTAATACCATGTGAGCTCTGACAGATGAACAGTTAGGTCTAGATCAGCGAGTTCTGTTAGAGCGACTTCTCATGATAGTGTTTTGTCACCATCAAGTGAGTCGAAATCTTATTATATTCAAAACCATCAGCTAAATATTACGAGTTTTTGTCCCCTTTACCCAATTCTTCGTGTATTAGGGCAAATGTATAGTACTATTACACGTAAATAAAGGTACCCTGCTGTCTGTGTATATTCTGTTGCAACGAGCCGTATACGTGGTCAATATTAGAAAATAATAAACATACCGTATCAGACCGAGGAAAATTAGTTTTACGCTCGCCTACAGGCCTAATGTCGCATTAACAGGAAATTCCTTAACAAAATACAAAGTGTTATTTCACTTTTGTATATCGCAGGATTATTAGCTAAAATTTCACCATTTTTGGCTGGCACCAAAGTCAGAGTAAAGGTACATACAAGTCTGTTAAGCATTTTAGTTTGTTGTATATAAGGGAAATACGGACTCAACTTATAATACCAAATTAAGTACCGGTATAAGAACCCAAAAACTTCCCATACATGTTTCCAATGACTACAGAACCGTAGAGCTAAACCATGACACTTCCAGACCTTTCAAAAGTCAGCAATGAATAGCACAAGTCAATTTACAGGCTGAAACTATTCCTCTCAGAATAAAATAGTTCACCTCAACACTTCAAAGACGGCGTGGGGTAATATCAGGTTTTCAACTTACTACCACATTATGCCTCCCGTCGACTGTGCAATTACATTCTCCTCACAGTGCGGAAAGATCATTGAATAAGCACACTAGATTACAAAGACTCCCCATTGCGTATCTTGCTTACTGAGATGTGAAGACTGCCTGTATTACGTGTCTGGATAGTGTGCGTCATGTCCTTCATGTTATTACGCAAAGATAGAATGTGCACAGCACATTTTGAGAAGGAACCCTAGGAGAATCTCAAATCATGTTACTGAGATTACCATAGGAAAAATGTGTTGAAAAAGAAGTTGAACACACTCTAAGAACGTTCGGTTCAAATTGAACCAAAAACGGATCAAATGGGCACTGAATCGAAAAAGAATCAAAACTTTGACTAATTTTGGTTCAAAATTAACCATTTTCGGTTCAAAATGAATCAAATTTAGTCAAATGTTTGAACAGATATCTGTTCAGTGCCCATTTGATCGGAATCGGTTCAAATTTGAACGGGACGTTTTAGAGTGCAGAAAAATCGACAGATTGATGCTACAGCACACCTTTAACATATTGCCATACCAGGGAGCTGTTAGTCGGATAACAGCTCCCCGGTCATACCTCAGTGTGAACAAAACCTAGTGTACGAGCAGGGAGCTGTTATCCGATAACAGCTCCCTGGTACGAGGCATGTGTCCGGTTACTAACATTTTTTGTCATTGGTTCACCTGTTCAGCAACCAAGGGAAAGTTTCAATGACTCCGATCAGGGAGCTGTTATCCGAATAACAGCTGTTATTCGGATAACAGCTCCCTGCTCCGATTGCCTCCGTACATTTGTGGAGTTCACAAAAATTTTTGAAAAGCAAAATATTTAGTTAGCATATACCACTTGCTCACTTTTAAATCTAAATTTTGGTGTCAAGATGTTACATATTTTTGTTTTGAGGCAGTTTCCATTCCCACTCAGCCATTCTGCCCCCACTGGGATCTCAAAGTTTACCTATCAAAATTTACCTAATAAGGGCTAATTTTCAGTGTTTTCTACTTACCCAGACAGGATATGAATATTATCCCAACGTTGTCGGATACCGTTTGCATCAGGGGGATTAACGCTTTCCCCCCACTGCCTTACTGAATCTAAAGTATCAAAGTTTGTGAGCAAATTTGCATTGATGTTGAAAGTGCTACCATCCAGCTGGAAAGAAGAAAATTGATTGAATAAAAGTATCTGAAATAGTTCAAAGGAAACTAACTATAAATAAGATAGCCATAGGGTGGTTGCTTGGCTTTCTGACTGTCTTTTCCTGTCATGGCCCTGCAAACAATTACCAAACGAACACAAAATGTTAAGTTCTTTAAACCTCTTCTTGTCATACAGTTGGTTGACGAAGTTAATAACAAGAGGGTGTTTGGGTATTAAATTTTTACCCGGTCGGCCATTTAAGTTGCATGTATCAAATGCGAAAGTTGAGTATACTCCAAATGTGATCTAGTGGAACCTATTGGCCCCGGGATTGTACCCTTAGGGCGAGGCCGAGATAAGCGAGGCAAGAAAAGCGTTATAAATGACAATGTAAAAGACTTCAGCAGAGTAAGTGACATCTCTGGGAACCGCTGACATAAATATTCATGAATTAAGGGCCGCAAGACTGTGTGACTGTTTTCACTCCTTTGAATGCTGTCATAATGTACAGTCTTATAGTAGTAAATGTTACTTATACAATCTAAACACACTAGGGTCACTAGAACCAATATTTCGGGTCGAATTTTAATCCCATTTGGGTCATATGAAGCCCTATTTAGGTCATTATTTGACCCCAATAATTTTGGTCTGTTCCTTCCTGACCCAGTTTTGGGTCAAGTTGGCCCAAGTGTTTTTAAAGTGTAGTCTTGGGGTAAATATAAAAGTCAAACGTTACACTGTGATTGTTGCTCTGAGATTCTAATCTAGCCGGCATTGAATACACCAGTAAAAGTATTCATTATTACATACATCTTTATGTTTACAATGTGACTGTTGATCCTAAAGTTGCTTTCCGTACACCATATGACTCTTTACTTGATTAGGACATGGGTAACGGACCAATCAGAGGCCAGTATTTTCAAAAAATTATGAATAAAAATTGGACCACAAAAATTCTGAAACAAAGGACATAGCAACTTTTGCATGCACATTGAAGAATTAGGAATCCGGGCACCCGCAAAAGAGGTCCTCCATGTGGCAACCGTCTTGACAGAGGATATTTGTCTGGAGTCAAACGTGTTTTCAGAGGGAATGACAAGCGGGGAAGGGTGGAAGGATTTATTGGATTAACATTTTATTAGGCAGAGGGGTCAAACCTCGTCGGAGAAATTAAATGTGTATAGTCATTTGATAAAAACTCCCATCTCTTTTCACGATATTTCTAGTACGTGCTTGTTGTTGTTGTGCTTTTTTTCGCTGAAGACCTTATCACCCTTTTGGAAGAAATCCAAAAATAAGCTGTATTTTGGGCAGTATGTCTGTTTTCCAGCTGCGTAGGTCTTCAGTGTGACTTTTGATTTGGTACAAAATTTGTGGGATGCCTAAAGTCTGAGTTTTAACAAGTACGTTTTACACGAATTGAAATATGGAACACACCGACCACTTTGCCATCTTGTTTTATATAACTTTTTTTGATTTAAAGGTTAATTCAGTACAGTGACTTGGGATGTCAACTGTGTACTGCTCATATGATATGCTTATGTATTTTATTTAAATTTAATTGCTTAAATGACATGAAAAATGAACCAATTCTCTCAAACACTTTTTAGACGTATTAGTCATATCTCTTTTAACTACGGTAAATGATCATTAAACATGCTTTTTGTAAATAAGACACTAAGACAAGAAGCCTGAGAAAAGCGGCATCACTAATCAATCCAAAATTTACAGTAAAATCGAGATGATCGAGATGATAAATAAATTAGCAATTCATATCCCATCACACGAACTCAAGTAAAAGATGCAGTTGAATCCATTAATCTATTGCAACATATATTTCAATAAAAATTACCAAAGGATTCCTTTTGAAACGCTTTTTATACAAATAATAGAATCGGTTAATTGCACTTGAGAGCCACTCACCACAGGGTCGTCACTAGCCAAAACAACCATACGGACGATATAAATTCTCAGTATAACTTCAGCTGTGGGTTCCGTAAACCTCCTGCTGGCCTGAAAAAGGGCAAAAATAAGAATTTATCAGTTTTAGGTTTCCCCAGTGGGTTATGAATGAAGAAATGAATGAAAGAAAGAAACCAGAAAGCCCAAAGGCTTAGTGATTCCTTGCCGAATGGGAAGGCTTTGTTGCACTCATGGCCGTACGGGACTGTTTTTCTCAGGGAGGGCGGTGATTTTTGCCCGCCTCCAGACCTAATTTAACTGACCAATTTTCAACACGACTGAAACAAAATATCTGCCCGATTTAGTTAGGCTTCTGACATTTGGGGGCGGCCGCCCCAGCACCCGGCCCGTACGGCCATGCTTGCACTGAAGTTTACCCCTCAAATTTATCTTTCTTGACTACATCATTTTAAACAATGTTTAAACAATTTGACCTCTGCTGACCTTACATGACCTTTGAACCCCACCGAATATAACAAAAAAGAAAAACGGAAGTGTCTTAAAAGGGATTCAACTCCAATGGATCTTAGATCTTGAAAATTCTTGGGAAATTTTGCTTTTGACCTCTAGTGACCTCAGATGATGATCGTGGAAACTCTTGGGAAATTTTCTATTTGACCTCTGGTGAACCCAGATGATCTTGACCTTCACCAAAAACAATAGGGTTCTTCCTTACATCATGACAAATCTAAATAACAAATAAGAAAAGTGTCCTTCATTCCCATCTTGAGACATTGTGATTACAAGCTTTTCATTTTTTAGCTCCAGTGACCTCAAATGACCTTTGACTTTCACCAAAAACAATAGGGTTCTTTCTCACAACATGACGAATCTATACGTCAAATATGAAAAGTGTCTGTCATTGATATCTTGAGATATCGTGATTACAAGCCATTTACATGGTTTTCGCAGTTTAACCTCTGGTGACCTCAGATGACCTTTGACATCTTCCAAAAACAATAGCATTCTTCCTCTCAACATGACAAATCTTTATCGGCCATTCCTATCTTGACATATTGCGATTACAAGGTTTTCTGTCTATGACCTCTGGTGACCTCAAATGACCTTTGACCTCCACCAAAAATAGGGTTCTTACTCTCAATATGACAAATCTATATACCAAACATGAAAATTGTCGGTTATTCCCATTTGAGATATCGTGATTACGAGCTTTTCCGGCTTTTTACCTCAGTTGTCCTCAAATGACCTTTGACCTTCACCAAAAAAACAATAGGGTTCTTCCTCTCAACATGACAAATTTATATACTACATATGAAAAGTGGAGGGATGGGAGGAAGGGAGGGATGGATGGATGGATGGAGGGAGGGAGGGAGGGAGGAAGGGAGGAAGGAAGGGAGGAAGGGAGGAAGGGAGGAAGGGAGGAAGGGAGGAAGGAAGGAAGGAAGGGAGGAAGGAAGGAAGGGAGGAAGGAAGGAAGGAAGGAAGGAAGGAAGGAAGGAAGGAAGGAAGGAAGATTATGAGCCTTTGAGGGTTTACATATACGTACTGCTAGAGGAAGTTTATCTACACATGAAAGGAGATCACAGATTCCTTATTTCCGTGTAGACATCCCCAAATTTTCTAAAATGTCGGTCAAACTCCACACCTACGAGCATCCCTTACCCCAAATCTCTATAATGATGATGATCTACAAACGTACACAGAGGTGTACATGATATACACTATACGTAAGGATGGGCATGACGAGGTAGGCTTACGTAAAAATATGTTTCTCAGAGAACCTTGCTGCTGGTTCTTTACACACCCCTCCTTGGTACGCTACAGGGTATGTGAACTTCTGGCTGTCTACCCCAAAAGACCAAATAAATTCCCTTCCTCAGGCCGCCCTTGGTTAGACCAAGGGACCTTTCGTTCTATTGTAGAAAGTGGGGTCTTAGTAGGGTATTAGTTTTGTATCTGGTAGGGTCTTAGTTTTGTAGCTGGTAGGGTCTTAATTTGTAGCGGGTGGGGTCTTAGTTTTGTAGCGGGTGGGGTCTTAGTTTTGTAGCCGGTGGGGTCTTAGGTCTAAGGCCTTTAGGTCTTAGTATTGCAGACACCCGCTTAAAGTTAGAGTGTGATCTTCGACAAATATGCAAAAAGGAGCCATCTCCCTTGAACCGACCCGTTTACCAATGTGAATTGCATAGCAACTGAAAGACCTAACAGTGCCATTTTGTTTTACATAAGGTTATATTCTAGGTTAACCTTAGTATTGTGCTGAAAAGTGTACCTGAAGTCTATACTTACAAGAATTAATATTTTAGAGATTTGAAAATGTATCTCATTTATACATCTCCTGTTTCCATAGCTTAAAAAGTTGTGGCGACAGAAAATGTTGAAATTCATTCACTTAATTTGAAAAAGTCGATTGGGCAGTAAATTGTGATGTCCTTCTTGTACAATTCACATTACCTGCTTTTGTTTCCTTTTGAAACTAAAATGTTAATATGACCTTGAAAAATTTACTGTTTACGTGCATAGCATGTTGTGTGGATAGGTCCTTTATAGTGAAGCTGGGTATACCAGTAAGTCAGTGATCACATATGTTGGCACAAGGTGCAGTGGCTTTCAAAAAGCAAAGAAAAACAAAGACGGTAACTTGAGAAGGGAGTTGTTAACTTGTTATTGAAGGAGATGCAACATTTATATGTCCTTTGAGACTAAGCAGTTACCGACATGAAGCTGCCTATTGTCTTGCTCTTGAAACTCCTTTAAGACTTCAAAGAGATTTGGTACTGAAGACTATGGTTTGTGTCGTCTGCTACATCTCAAAGACTCATGATGATTTCACCGACTGGCATTACATTGCCAGTCGTCAAGGAAAAATCAAAATTTTAAGCTTTCGTCATTTGTCGTCACAGTTAACGTCATTTCAGTTAACTTAAATGAAAACCTCCTATACTGACAATGCTCGCTACTAGTGGAAAAAGTTGTGAAAATTGTGAATTTTGGTAGGCTTAGACAATGTGTCAAGGAGCCGACCCATCAAGATTTTCGGAACACAAAGAACTTATATTAGGTAACCGTTTATGGACAGTTGTTTAATTTAAAATTCTTTATTAAAGCTTAGACCTTGTAGGCAAAGAGGCTGCACTACAATGTGCTTGTTAGCAATGACCTTGTTTCGATATTCATACGTGGGTTTGAAGGGAGAGCACCATCATTAGGAAGTGTAAGTCAGAAAGGCTAAACAATGGGAATAAAGGGACCTGTCAATCAAGTTTTGTTACTTGAAAAGGGATTAAATTATTTTCAAGCACATATGTCTGACAGATGTGAACGTTGTATCTCCTTCCCTAACAACTCCTTGATTTGTACAAGAATGACATCACAAATAATTGTCCAATCTACCATTTTAAATTGACTGAATAAGCTTCAACATTTTATACCTCAGCTCAAGAATGTCCTGTGAAGACTGGACCATTTGGATTCATGTTGTAAGTTTTATAACATATATTTTTTTAGAAATTTTAGACTTAACACTTTAAAGTATAGTTTGCTCTTAAACAAAAGGCAAGCCATCATCCTTGTACCTGCATGAATGGCGAACCAATTATAGAACCAAGCATAAGCCATACCATGCCGTGTTGTGTTTATCTGTACCATATTGTACTGTAAACACTACTCACAAATATCCTAGGCCAGATTAAAGATGTGAAAAAGAACCCACTCCTATAGCCAATAAATTGAGAAGCTAAACAAACCTGGTCATACGCCTAACTATGCCATCTTGTGTTGCCCTAAAGATGCTATACCCTACTGTTGACTGAGTGGAAGCACTCACAAACATTTATAAACTAAAAATGTTGAAAAGATTTTCAGAAAGAAAATCTCATCTGCATATTCGTAAAGGCTTTGAAAAGCATTCTGACATTTGATAGACGGGCACGGCCTCGAGCGAGCCTCGGCTTAGTACCGGAGTGTAGGAGGTACGAAAATAGTCATGATCGAAAGGGGCCGAGGTATGGAGAGGTTAAAGTAAGCCTTAAAGTGTACCTTTAGTCTAGAATTACAGGAATATATATTGTAGAAGTCGGAAAATGAATCTCATTCATCCAACTCCCATAGTCTTGGCTTACTCCCTTGCTGAGATATAAAACGTTGAAATTCAGTCAATAGTAGACTCTGCATCAGTTTGTGATATCCTTCTTGTACAATTCACATTAACTGCTTTAGTTTCCTTTTGAAATTAACATGTTTATGGGCCAATGACCTTGAAATTTTTACTGTTTACTTCCATAGCATATTGTACGTAGAGGGTTTGTATAGTCAAGTCACCCTAAAACAGTAAGACAGTGATCACATTTTGGCACAAGGTGCAGTGGCTTTTGAAAACACAAAGCAAAACAAAGACGGTAATTTAAGTAGTACAAGAATGACGTCACAAATAATTGTGCAATCTACCATTTTATATTGAGTGAATAAGCTTCAACATTTTATATTTCAGCTCAAGAATGTCCTGTGATGACGGGAGTTGAACCATTTGGATTATGGTTCAAGCTTTGTAACATACATTTTTGAAATTTTAGACTTTGGGTACACATTAAGGCTGTATTTCCATGGTTACACAACAAGGTTGCTGATTACTTCTAAATCAGGTTGTTCACTAATAAATATTAGACTATCCTTAAACTTTTTTAAATAGACGTATAATTGTTTTACGCACAATATTCATGATTGCCAATGCCACAACTTCATGGTCGGGTGTGTACTTGTCTCGGAAATCAACGTCTAACATAAGGAACATTTCTATATATTTTGGTGGAATATAACTGTCGTCTAAGTTAGCCGGGTTGATTCGGGCAAGCACAGTCGGCTGTGTGTTATCTTCTTCTGTGGGAACAAACGCTGAAATGTAGAGAGAAGAGAAAGATGGTTTTGCTGATTCAAACTACTGAAGTAACTAGGCGTTGCCTTTGATTTGTAGGGGCAGAAGCAAAAAGAAACTTTCAGCTTAAAAAACGAAAATATTTCCCTAGTTTTTATCATAAATTAGCTTTAACAGTTATTCAACCAAATAATCATATTAATAATGTACTTTCATTTGAATAATATTTAAACTACATACAGTTGTGACAGTTTCACAGAGCGAATTAACAAACTTAGAAACCATGGTGAATAGTTTTCCCCAAGCCACTCAACAAGGAAGACTCTACAAATGAGGACCATAACAAAGCACAAACCAAGAAGTCGAAATGTACAAAAGTACTGTCTGTAACGTGTTTATGACTGTTCTAGCAAGTAGGTAGCCGACTTGATTGCCGTTCGTTATTCCGAAGGGTCGTTATTCCGAAGGACCGTTATTCCGAATCTAACAGTAGGACCGTTATTTCGAAGGTTCGTTATTCCGAAGGTTTTTTATTCCGAAGGGTCATTATTTCGAATGGAACATAAAGGTCGTTATTTCGAAGGGTCGTTATTTCGAAGGGTCGTTATTCCTAAGGGTCATTATTCCGAATAGAAGATAAGGGTTGTTATTTCGAAGGGTCGTTATTCCGAATTGAACATTAGGATCGTTATTCCGAAGGTTTATTATTCCGAAGGGTTGTTATTCCGAAGGGTCATTATTTCGAATAGGAGGTAAGGGTCGTTATTCCGAAGGGTCGTTATTCCGAATTGGAGATAAGGGTCGTTATTCCGAAGGGTCATTATTTCGAAGGGTCGTTATTCCGAAGGGTCGTTATTCCGAAGGATCGTTATTCCGAAGGGTCATTATTCCGAAGGGTCGTTATTCCGAATAGAAGATAAGGATCGATATTTCGAAGGGGCATTATTCCGAATAGGGACTTTTTTCAAATTGAACATAAGGATCGTTCCTCCGAACCAGAAAAGGGCCATTTCTTTGCGCAGGTGAGGTGCCAACGGGGCCACCTTCATGTTTGACACAATTTCCTCATCCTCTATTCGGAATAACGACCCTTCGGAATAACGAACTTTATGCTATATTCGGAATAATGACCCTTCGGAATAACGACCCTTCGGAATAATAACCCTAATCTTATTTTCGGAATAACGACCCTTCGGAATAATGATCAGACCCCAGCCGACTTCTACATGCATCATAGCCAGGCTAGGTAATCACAATAACGTTAAGTATATTATAAATGGAACTAGAATGTTTGCTAAAGACCTTATGCATTGACGTCACGCGACGTCATTTTGGCGGCTAAACAATGAAGCACACTGCACGCAACACGTAGACTCCATCCTCGCGCATATAGTAGGCTGAAGTTGAAATGCTACGCGCTTGCCTACAACATGAATTTTAACAACTTTTATATACCGAACACATTGTGCAGTTTTATGCTATATCTAAATGGAAATAAATTCAAACATTTCAACAGTATCAAATTTCAAGGACAAACAGGACATCTAAAGAAAACCAAAAGGAATCTGGTGCAATGTGACCACTTTACTTATTACATTCTGTGACCTTGATGAGAACTGGAGGCATTTTTGACAGAAATAAGCTATCTTTAAAATGAGCTAACTTGAAGTTAGAAATCGATTTTTGCTTCAGGGTTTGAAGGATATGAATTGTAATTGTATCCTTTTCACATTAGCCACTGGCTGTTAAAAAGAGTGAAAGATGACGAAATCTATGCACTCCGCTGAAATGTTCATTCTATTCTGACGTCTGATTCTCAGGAGAGTGAAGTCATTACAATTGTAGCATAAGGTTAACTTGAAGCAAGCGTACAGTAATCTTCTAAAATTGATATGCAATGCTTTGTTTTCTTTGCTTTTTGGTGCTTGGGCCTTTAAACATAATGGGAAATGTCGAGTTTTGAAAATCCCTTTTCTCTCTGACGCATAAACATTATGAAAGTTTGAGATGATGGAAGCGAAAACAGCTTTTTAGCTTAGGAGAAAATGAGAACAGTATTGCCTTTATGTGAGGGCTATGAAGTCACATGTGCTTGTTTCAAGTTCACTTTGTATTGTGTTGAAAATGTTATAATTCCATCTTCTAACATCTCGGGAACTACAATGGGACTGTATGCAAATTTCACCAAATGCTCACAATAAATATCCCTCTAGAATATCCAAAAATAAAATCTGGCCAGATATCAAGTTTACCTGTGTTAAAAGTATTTTTAACGATTATTTTTCCTATTATTATAATATATTTACATAATTATTGCATATATTTGTATTGTCGGCCAATTTGCTTTTTCCCCCATCTTGGTTGACCTGAATTCCAAAAGAAATATCTTTTGAAAAATAATTTTGGATTTGTCATAAAATCTGGCCAGATATCAAGGGCAACTGTGTCAAAGATATTTTAATGATTATTCTCGTATTATTTTTATACATTATCATGGTTCTATTGGCGGCGATTTTGTTGTTTCTGCCATTTTGCTTAGAATTGGGTCCTTCATAAAATATCACAAATCATGCTGTGAACTTTCGACTTTATGTACAATGTACTATAAAGATAGTTAAGGTTTTCTGAGATTTCTTTGTATTTTTTTAATAATTTTCATATTTTTGTGGGAATTTTTAGTGTATAATTTTTACATGTTCGGTGCTTTTTCGCCATTATTCTTTCCTTTTGCCAAGGGTTGTATAGTTCAGCCTTAATTATAAAACATTAATTTACATCGTTATGATTACCGACTGTGGAAATGTGCAATGTTTTTACACAATTTTTGGAAATATTTCGTTCAGTTTGTCGGCCATTTTGTTTTCCCGCCACCTTGGTTAACCTGAATTTCGTCGAAGTAGTCCCAAAAATTAATTTGGGGATTTTTGTCATCAAATATGACTAAATTTTAAGAGTTGATGCTCAAAAAGATTTTTTTCAGAATATTTTCTTTCTTTTTATTTAATACAAAATATTCATAATTTTTGCCGCCATTTTGTCTTTGGCAGCCATTTTGAAGGAGTGAGTCCCAGAATATGTACTGTTACCACTTGATTTCGTGTTCAGGAGACCATAGGGTTTTCAAAAGATATTGGGTCGGAGAGATGTGGAGGATGCCCGTGAGGTGCCATGACCTACTTACTTGCAGAGTCAAGTCACCTTACTACTTTAAGACACTGATCACATTTCGGTACAACGGGCAGTGGCTCTCGAAAATAAAAATAAAAATCAAAGATTTGAGAAGTACAAGAATGACATCACAAATCACTGCACAATACATATCATTTTCAACTGAGGAAATAAACTACAAACTTCTATATCTCAGCTCAGAAATGTCCTGTGACGATGGAAGTTGGATCATTAGGACAAATTTTTCAAGCTTCGAAACATATATTTTAGAAAGTTTAGATTTAGGTACACTTGAACTGTTTTAACGGGTGATTACTACATTAGTATGTAAGCTCCCTCGATATCGCACGAAAAACTGGGTCAGACCCAACCTTAAACGTTTCCAGCAGATTCGTGGAAATACCTGGATTTTTGGATGGGGTCTTTGAGACATTTTAAGGTTTCATTGAATAGCGTGTTTTGGATCTGTCCGCCGATGTGCCTAAAAGTGTGGATTACATTAAGTCAAACAAGAAGCAATTTATTCTTTCCCGTCCCCTCCTTTACATTAAGTCAAACAAGAAGCAATTTATTCTTTCCCGTCCCCTCCAAGGACTTTGCCAGACGCTTTTCGTACAGCATCTTTTCATTTTCGTTTGAAAAGCATTTTGAAGACAATGCATATCTCCTAACGTGTTATGGTTAAGGCATGTAGGGTACGGAAATCTAAAGTAGTCACCGTCTCTCTTACGTTTGTAGAGGATGTTAGAGAAAAGTTTTGGTGCCGTAATACGAGGTTACTTTGACTGAAGGGAAATATTACGTTTAAAATGCACCAACATGGCATGAAAACAAAATACCTCTAGTCATTATTAAACCGTTTAGTCTGAGTCTCACCAATAAACCCTAGCAATAGGTTTATCTCCTCCAAATATTATGCATTACAAGACTTATGGGTGTTGCATCATTTGAATGGAAGGTTTGGGTGAACAATTTAGATTTGTGCAACAAATAATTGAGTTTCTCCCTGTGACAGCCTTATTTCTTGAAAAGAAAGCTACCGTACTGCCTCATTTTGAATTATCTATCATTCTGTATCTGATGATATTGGTTTAAAAAATATGAACATTTTTTGTAAGACAAACGCCATATTTCCCTTTAAGACTCACTCTTGTTGGTACAGAAAGGAGCATCGTCTGTGTTTCGTTTGTAGATGAGATGCATTCCATCCGAGTTCCTTTTATGACGTCGCGCATAGTCATCTGAGTGTTCCTTAGTTAACGGGGTAATGAAAATATTGTCAGAATCGGTAGATATCAACCCACTCTGAAATGAAATAGAAATATGGAAAAACATGTCTCTAGTATTTTAACCCAAATTTTTGGAACAAATAGGGAAGAGAAGGCATGAGAAATGGAAGTTTATTACGAGGTTAATGGCCTAACGTCACGATGTTTTACGAAAATATTGTCAATGTTTGGGTTGATGATCGAAACGCTGACTCTTCCTTTTGTTTACCCTGAAGTCTGCTTTTTTTCAGAGTGTATTTATCGCTTTTTCATAGTAATTTGCACCAACTGTAGCATCCAAACTCTCTACAATAATTTTTACATTTGTCCTAAACCTTCACAAACTTGCGGAAGCCAGCCTGTCAGTCAAAATCCCACAATGTTTTGTTATCAATATTGCTGTTAAATGTCTTTAAGCTGAGCACTTAACTAAGAGTTTGCAGTTTGCCTATGTACAATATTTTGTTTGATCCTTACAGGAAGGATGGACCCTTCCAAGTGTTTCATCTTTTAAGAAACCTCTTTCCTAAAATTCTGACATTATCTCAATGGAATCGGTAGGGTGTAATTACTAAGCAAGGGGTGGATCCATCTCCAAAGATGGGGGGGGGGGGACTTTTCACCATTTGCGAATCGCCGTCCTGGGGAAGTGTCTAAGGGGAGGGGTGTACCCCTCCCCTTTCAGACCCCTAGCTTCAGTGAAAAAGGGGCAGGGGGGAGGAACGTTAGGAGGGCAGAATTTGCGCGCGCGAAGCACTGCACACCATTGGCCGGGGGTCCAGGGGCCCGCCGAAGGGCCCCTGGTGGGGTCCAGGGGCAACGCCCCGGTGGGGGCTCAGGGGGCAAAGCCCCCGGAAGCTCCTGGGTTTTAGCTTCTCTCTCAACCCAGAATATGGTCTTTTTTACCTTTCAACACCCATAGACTGGAAGAATCTGAGCCACTAGAATATGCAGATTCCAGACCCTTAGTTTTTAGCCAAGTTAAAAATGTGAATGTAAGATAGATATATGTATTATTTTGTCTTTACCTTTAATATTTCTTGACTGCATTTAATTACTAAATTAGGCTAATACTACAGACTACATACTGTTTGTATGGGCATGTGGTTTTGAAAGTGAAATTTATCTTACACATCCCCCTCTAATTATTGGCAAATGATGTGCAGTTTTAGTATACAAAATAACCTTTGTTAGCTTACACGAAATATATGAAATCTTTTTCTCTGGAAAACAACAACATATTTTAATGACTTTAAAGTCATATTATTATCAAGTGTAGCAGCATCAAACTGAAGCAGCAGCATTTGGGAATATATCAATGTTTGATAGCCAAAGTACGTAGTACATTTTGTTTTAAAGGTCCTCATGTGTCTTCAGATACACTGGTTGTTACTGACTTACACGTACATACGTACATTCTTGAGACAAATGAGCCGATTAAAAATTCAACATAAAACCACAGAATTATATTTAAACCCTGTTTCACCTCTTACCAATCTCCCCTAACATGGTGATTGTGATTAAGAAATCACCCATTAATTATCTGGATCTTACATGGCAACCCAAGTTTTTATGTGATCGCTGGCCCAGAAGTGTTCACTTGACAGCCTGTTTCATTTTGTGGAATGTCATATTACAGCAGTCCTACTCCTTTGCGAAAACCGCAAAAGTTTTGAAAGACCAGAATTAATTGTTTCAGTGCATACACAGCCGAGGAAGGATCGCATCTATGACGATCCATGATTGATTACATAATCTGTCAGTCAGTAAAATGTTGTCATTCACAGGACTGATTATTAATAACTAACTCAGTAGCTTGCTTTATATAGCTGAGGTTATGGCGTGTTTGTTAAAGACGATAAAAAGTGAAATTCCCACGACTCTACAGTATTTTCATACTTTTATTTTATACCAGCACTGCTGTTATAGGCTAATTGTAAACTTGGAAAATATGAGGTCAGATAGCTGTCCACAACGTACGCCATTTATATTTGTCAGTCACTGGTGTATACGGATTAGATGCAGTTACTGCTTTGTATGAAAGTTTTCGAGTGCTGTAAAAATGCCTCGCATGTAAATTAAACTTTATACAAGAGCCCCGATCATCATGCAATTGGGCGGTCGAAGTATACATTGCATTCAACTGTTGCTCAGTTATGCTCCATCTTATCTCCCACCATGAACGTTCTCTCCGTTATGCTGCATTCAACCTTCCCCCTACCCTAAAATGGAGGCACAAGGGGCGTATAAGTATTCGTGTTGACCCATTTGCAATGTGTGACTTCGCTGTGACGGAGCAGTGTTGCGATCAAGTCACTGAATAGTTTGTTGATAACGATGTTCACCTGTGTACTATGTGTACACGTGTACCATGCAACTCAGACTACATCTGTGAGCGCCTGAGTTTGGCGAAGCCATCTTACGTTTTACATGTAATGAGTAGCCTTCTGCTGGGCCCCAGCTAGCCTAGCTGCCCGCACTCATTGGTTGGTTGTAGTACGCGAGCATAGCTGCAAGCTTTATAAACACTGAACTGGTTCACTAAACCGCCCAGCAACTTCACTACTTCATGTCAAGCCAGTGCATACTGTATAGACCTCGCTTAGCTTCCTGCAACCTTTTCCCAGAAAATCGCGTAGATAACTTTAGTAAATTACGCCATAAAAACGCGAGAAACTTTTCCTAAATATAAGATGCTGAGTTTGGCGTACGGCGAACAGCGGTATGATTTGCGCAAGTGCAGTTGAGAGACTGGAGTTAAGTTCGAGACAACAGGCGTTAACCTACAGTACGTACAGCACGTGAGAAAGTTCGCTCAGATGCGAGCGTTTTTCCACACTGTACGTATGGGGAATTTTTGAAGGCTGGTCGTTGAATTAGCCTGCGTAGCGGATCTCCGGGCTTCTGACACACAACATTGTCGTATTCCGTAGCTAAAAGCTGAACAGACAACTTTGGGATCGCAGGTCAATGCATGGTCTTCGATTATAGATTGCAATGTGAAGAACATGCTGTACGTTTCAATAGTAAGCATAACCACTGACATATAAACGTGTTCAGCTGTCTTGTTTCTGCCGTTTTAATAATTTGGCGCAGTGCAGAGCGGAAAATTACAAGGGCGGCTGAAAGAAGGGGCAGGGCGGGGATAGGAAGTCAAGAGGAGGGGCAGGGCGGGCGAAATGAGGGGCGGGGCGGGCCGCCCCTGTGAAACAGCGAAGCTAGGGCTCTGCCTTTGAAAAAATGGAAATTGGAAGGTGTCTATATGGCAAATGTTGCCATATTTGGGCGAAATTTAACCTTTAAAATATAGTGTCAATTCGTAATCTATGTTCTATTATTGAAAAAGTGGGGGGACTTTTTTGAGATGTCACCCCTTCCAAAAAAAAACGAGAGGGACCCGTCCCCTCATGATCCACACCCATGGTAATAAATCCTAATGAATAATACACCATCCAATTCTTTGCACCTTTACTGTTAACTTTTTGTGGTGGAAAGACATTTCTTCATTACCTTCTGCAGAAATCCAGCTGTCCCTGGAATGGAAATGCATGCCGGAGACTAAAGAATAGATTAACCTCCATGTTACGTGGTATCTATTCTTACCATTTTCCCGTTGCACAGAGACAAAGCTACGCCAGATGCATTGTGGGATATAGCATATCCATGATAAAAACAGTCTTTCACTCCCAACGGTTTCTCGTCAATAGAACCGTCTTCGTTTAAGTGTTCAACCTTTAAGTCAGGAGAGAAAAACTCTTCAGCTAGAACAAGGTCCAGGTGGTAGTCTTCGCCAAAGGCTCTAAAAGTCACCTGTGATGCGTATTTATGACTTGCCGATCTTCGATACCGACCGCTATAGTCCACGTGTGCTTCGATTACGTCATAGTCTGGGAATCGGGATACAGACATTCTGCTTGTTAGTTACATTGACAACTGCACTCCCTGGACAAACTTAATTAGAGTAAATTAGAGTACTAGCTTTTAGTGCTTATTGTGTTTGGCAGTATTACGTCCACACAGTATCTTAGAAATAAAACAATCAAATTTTATACCTTCATAACATGTTCCAATGTCTCCTCATCATCTTTCTCTCCGGCTTTTGAAAGTCAAAGATTAAACTGGCGGTTTCGTCTAGACTAAAAATGCATCAAAAGGGAGGCAATCTTATAAACACATGATGTAAAAATGCTTGTCAGTAAACTCTCCCCTGTACTCATCCATTTAACAACGTGCTACAAATGTTCAAGTTGTGACCTCTGTACGAAAACGATTACCTCTTCATGTCACATCTGGCTTTTGTATTTTCCTTTTGCAAAAAATGCTTATATCCTTGTTACAAAGTTAGCTCCACATTTGGTTTATTTAAAGGTTAAAAAACCTAGAAATATGGTGGTTTCCTTATCAGTGAATCTTATTATACTTCTCAGGCCCCTACACGGGGGTGGGCTGGGGGTTCAAGTGGTTCGTTAATGGGTTCGTTTTTTTTTTTAAATCGAACCCCCCTTTGATATCGAACCCCTTTGTGAACTAGGTGTGGTTCGTTATTCTTTCTCCCTTTTGCAATGCAGAAACTGAGATTGTTACAAATAACACACATTCCATACGAACATTAGGATAACATAATAAGCACGATGACGTAATTATCACATCTCCATTCTTCGGCGCGCTTCGCGCGCAATATCATTGGTTCGATTTCCTTCGATTATTCGATGTTCAATACGGGGTTAGGCTATTTGCTTTCTTTGGCACACCCATTCTTTTCTACGGTAATGACCGACCTGGTTCAGTCTGATGTAAATTTCCGAAAGATAACCACTACCGGTTTGTTTTGTTTTTTACTAATAGTATAGACCCACTGGTGGCTGAGACTCTCCTATGAACCCTTGCTTCAGTTTAATGTCCCTCCCACCATTCTTGGCGTCCCACGCAGAGATACCGCGTTGAACTATAATAAAAAAATGTGTGTTTTATAGAGCAATATTCTGCAATCTAGAGCGTTTGTTATGCCCAAGTTTCTCTGACACTATGAACCTGTATGATAGACGAGAAATTGTGGTGACAAAGTTAGTATTTTAGAGTGCCATTTGCATTTGCTTTAACTATGACTCTATGTAGAACGCTAAATCTATCTTATACTGGCAACCGATGTATGATAGACGAAATTCTGCAATGACATGCTTGTGCTTTAAAATAAATATTTCTGCAGTCTACAGGGCGTTTCCAATTTTTGTAGTTTGAGCTCAAACAATAGTAAGGGCATAGGTCAGGTAGGGTCATGGTTGTCAAGGAGCCAAAGTCACTCATGCTGCGATAAAATGTTTCATCCCCTTTGGCGGACAGTCTTCCAGACAGTGTAGGTGTACTTGCTTTTTAAGGGGTCCGTTAAATTTCTTCAACAGGAACCAAACCATTGTATAGTTTTCATACTTTTCTCTCACATTTGGCTAAATATTACAGAAAAGGTCTCACCCTGACTATACGTAACACTCAGTCATATCGTTGTAACCGGACCTGTCAAGCGGTACGGTAAACGAGTTGGGAACTTGGGATGTGACCATTTCGTCTCCGTACAAGGGGCAGGTAAGATACAGTGCGTGCCATTCCCTGAAGGGGTCAGATATCCGGACAGTCGATAAGTGTTTTTTCTTTTATGAGCGCAGATTTCATCAAATGAGAACTACCAAAATATTTGCAAATGCTTCGAAAACTATCAACATTTTCATTCTCATTACAATTTCATAGCTATGCTTATAATCAATACCTTCAAAAACGTATTAACATCATTCAGCTGAAAGGGGTGTCAGGGTTGTGCAGATTGTTTTTAGTTTATGCATGGTTAAGGAGGAACACAGTATTGTACTTTTGGAAGATATATTTCATGAAAATCGCAAGATTTAGAGGATTAATTCAGCGTTGCCTTGTTTTCTTGATAGACATATTTTGTTTGGAAATAGAAAGAGTCTTTGTGTAGAGTCTTGATGAAACTTTTGTAATGAAAAATTGTATATTTTAAATTCAAAATTTCGGCGTGCTTCGAGCGCATTAGCACAGTTTACACTCTGCATTTGACCAGTAAGGGCATTGGTGTTCAAGAAATAATTCCCTGGAAAACTTTTTCGAAAACTAGATGTACATCTTCAACCCCCATAGACGGCCCGGATATTTGCAAATGCTTCGAAAACTATCAACATTTTCATTTTCATTACAATTTCATAGCTATGCTTATAATCAATACCTTCAAAAACGAATTAACATCATTCAACTGAAAGGGGTGTCAGGATTGTGCGGATTGTTTTCAGTTCATGCATGGTTAAGAAGGAACACAGTATTGTACTTTTGGAAGATATATTTCATGAAAATCGCAAGATTTAGAGGATTAATTCAGCATTGCCTTCTTGGTTTCTTGGTAGAAATATTTCTTTTGGAAATAGGAAGAGTCTATGTGCAGAGTCTTGATAAAACTTTTGTAATGAAAAACTGTATTTTTTAAATTCAAAATTTCGGCGCGCTTCGCGCGCATTCGTCACAGTTTACACTCTGCATTTGACCAGTAAGGGCAATGATGTTCAAGAAATAATTCCCTGGAAAACTTTTTCGAAAACTAGATGTACATTTTCAGCCCCCGTAGACGGGCCGGTATTAACAGATTAAGAGGGCAACATGGAGCAATCCAATATCAAGAGAACCGTAACGTGCGTAACATGATTTATACGAATTGAAGTATAATATTATCGTTATGCATTTCTTCCAACAAAAATTCTTCTCCGCGCCTAGCGCGCGCCCATTATCGGTCCTGAAAGTTAATACATTGAGGAAACGAAGAAAAAGTATTCTAAACTTGCGTACAAATCCTACACTCATTCGATTATTCATATTTCCCTTTGCTTACTCCCAGAAGAAATTGGTCTCTGAATTCTCGTTGTTCATATAGTCATCTTTCTGTCCCCGATGTGTAATCAACCTCGCAGAGTTTCACCATGACTGGGTCCACCCATGGAGGTATAGGCCTACACATGAGACTCAACAGGTGCCCTCCATAAGGCCTATGAACCCCATGTCTTACGAAAAGCGTTCAAATTGGCAAGCCGAAACGAAGTCATTACTCTGCCGATCATTTTCTACCAGAGTCAGTGTAAGTCTCTAACACATGGGATCTCCAGATAAGACGTGTATTTTGAGAAGAATGTAGTGTAAAACTGTAGTGTACTGCAGTTATGTAGTGTACAAATATGTTTGTCCCACGTGTGCCCTCGACATGACCGCGTAAGCAAAACATGGCGTCATGTGACCAGGTCTATTTCGAACCCCCTCTTGGAAAATGCGGCGTACGGGCCTGCTTCTACAAGAAGAAAAGACATAATTGATATAGTCTAATTCCAAGTTTAACTTAATCAGTTAATGTAAGTTAAAGATAGACTCCATTAAAAAAATGTCGAACACGTTATCTTTGGTTGGTTGGAAAGCAATAATTCCAGTACAGTTCCTCTCTCCCTTCATTATGTCATGTAGACTTGAAGACAGTGGCGTGGATCCATCTCAAAAAGGTGGGGGGGACTTTTCACCATTTGCGAATCGCCATCCTGGGGAGGGGTCTAAGGGGAGGGGAGGGGTGTTCCCCTCCCCTTTGAAAAAAAAAGGAAATTGGAAGGTGTCCTTATGGCCAATGGTGCCATATTTGGGTCCAATTTAGCTTTTAAAACAGTATAATGTAGTGTCAATTCGTAATGTATGTTATATTACAATTTATCACAGTTTTAGTTTTCATCATTTTGAAAAAGTGGGGAGACTTATTGGAGATGTCCCCCCCCCCCTTCCAAAAAAGTGAGAGGGATGCGTCCCCCATCCCCCATGATCCACGCCCATGCTTGAAGAGTACAAAAATCTTGGGTTATCTTCATCAAAATATCGAAAAGTCAATTGTCATCATTCCATCTTTAAGTCACCAAATGTTTCTATGACTTGTGTATTATTGATAAATACTACGAATGAAATCATACCTAATACTTCTTCGATTTCTTTGGTATATTCTTTTAGATCTTCTCTCTTTAGGAACGGCTGGAAAATAAGAATAAAAGAGACGATCAAACGTAGATGAAGCAAATTTACTTAAAATAAATCTTTCAAAGTACATTTAGGTCACATATAAAATTTACAAGGAAAATTTCCTCATAGTCTAAGCAGGTGTAATCTTACAAGTTCTTATTCACCCACTACAAAAGATACTTTCCTTGTTTAATTTGGATACAGTGAGGACATAAAGTATAACACCATTAGTGAGATAGTTTACCATGATTTCCTGCATGGCTAGACAAGGCCTACTTTATTCAAGTGGCCGGACTAAACATTCTTCCTGTTTATGTTAATAATTCACCCAGCTTTGTGCAAGTTTCGGGCTCACGCATCTTTCACATTTCACATCCACTTCACCTAGACTCATAAAGGCTGGTTTAGACCTTAAGGTCTATCTAAGTTCACCCCAGACAGTAACAATTCTCCCTACTAAGGTAACTTCTAGCCCCTCCTCCAATTTAAAACCAAACCTCCTGTCTAGTACATCTAAGACAGAGCCACAGCAGACTGCACTGAGTTTAAATTGCACTGAGGCAATATTATCAAGTAGAGTGTGTGTGAGCTTAATTGGGAACACAACATACTATGTATAAGTCATTGTTGACCAACCAAAGTGAAACTGTATTGTTTGAATGAATGTCAATCAAAGTGCAGTTATCAACTGTATTTAGAACTCTGTGGATATTCCTAAATATGTATGGACAGAGAGTTGCTAGCAACTCCCTGGTTTGGGGATGCCATGTCCCCTTTAAGTGCTCCTGAAGTTGTTGGGTAACTTTTACCCTACGTTGGCCAGATATGCTACCTGTAAACTATTGGGTAAAGTGCTACTCAGGTTGGTTAAAGAGGTACCCATATTGGTTAATGGTCCTTCGAAGCAGAAGGTACTTTTGCAAATACCTTGGTTAAAGGCAGTAGGCAGTCACCCCAAACAGAGTGAGTGTCACGGTGCCCTGTTACTCTAAGTCACGATTGGCCTATTTTGATCATGTGACAATATTTTTGTTAGTGAATTGTGAAATTCAAAGAGAATTTCTCCTTGCTTTCCAAATTGTTTGTAATAGTCATGTTTAAAACATCTTCAGAGTTGCTTGTAATGCAGTAAGAGGAGATTTGCAAGAGTTTGTTCATTTTTCAAAGAAAATTTTGGGGCGACTGCCTGTGCAGCCTTTAATTCTTTCTACTCAAAAATTTAGCAGATGGCCTATATAAGGTCAACCTGAGTAAAAGTTTGCTGAACAATTTTTAAGGTTCTTAAAATGGTGCATCATGGATCACAGACCTGGTAACCATCGACCACTGTCGAGGGCAGAATGGCTTACGACAGATTTGTGTCAAACTTTCAACAAATCACATCTCAGAAGCGAAAGGCCAATGGAAGAATATTAGTTCAAGAAACCAACAACGAAAGAACAACGGAATATGAAGATGTTGTACTCCAAATTGCTAAAAACCTACGAATATTATCCACGAAAGCCTTGAGGTTGGTACATGTTTCATATATCGCACCTTTCTCTGCCCAAGCAATAGATGTTCATTACAATAAGAAAACCCCAAGGCTTAGTGATTCTTTCCAGAAGGAAAATTATCACACTTAAGTTTACCCTTCAAAGTTTTAATTCTGGAGATGTCAGCTAACGCTTTCATAATTTGACCTCTGGTGACCTCACATGTCCTTTGACCTCTACCTAAAATAATGGAGTTCTTGTAAACAGCATATGGCATCCACCTCCTGCGTATTTCATCCCTATACCAGTTATATACCCAGGTATTCACAGTTTGATCTCGTGTGACCTCAAGTGACCTCCACTAGAAAGAAAGAAAGGTTTTTTCTCTCAATATCGAAAATCTATATTCCAAGTATGATAAGTCACAAAAGGCAAAAAGTGAATAACAAAAGCTGAAACAAGTAAGTACCTGCATGGGATTCGAACCCGGACAGCGAGAATAGGTAACCAAGCACTTTGCACGACACCATCAACGTACAAGTTATTGATAAGGTGTTGTTCATTATAATATGGTCACAACATCCTTCAAGTTCATCATTAGGTAATTAAAATTGGAGTTACTTATGGCTTTAACAGAATTATGCTTGTGAAAAGATATAATTTTTCAATCATTTTATTCATGGAATGGTACGACCATTATGCCTTCCCTTTTCGTTGGCCACGAAATGACACAACTGTGTACGACCTACTGTCTATACTTGAGATATCGTGTTTAAGAGCAGTATTAAAGGTTTTTATATTTTCACGTCTGGTGACCTCAGATGATCTGGGACCTCCACCAAAACCAATAGGGATCTTCCTCTAATATGAAAAATCTACATACAAAGTCTGAAAAGTATCCATCATTCCTATCTTGAAATAGCGTGTACACAACTTTTCGGTTTTGACCTTTGGTAACCTCAAATGACCGCTGACCTCCACCAAAAGCAGTAGAAACCTTAGTCACAAAAGTACATATCTATAGAGCTAGTCTTAAAAGTATCCATTACTGTTATCTTGAGATAAACGTGCTTTTAATCGGTTTACAAGTTTTTTCGTAGTTTCAATTCTTGTGACCTCAGATGACCTTTGATCTTCACCAAAACCATAAGATTCTTTCTCGTAATAAGAAACTTTATATATTTAAGTATAATAAGTGTCCATCATTTCTATCTTGAAATATCGTGTTCATATGATTTTCGGCTTTTACTCCTGGTGACCTCGAATGACCTCTGACCTTTTCCAAAACAATAAGGTACTTCTCTCAATATGACAAGTCCATATGCCAAGAGTGAAAAGTATTCATCATTCCTATCTGAAGATAACGTGTTTTAAAGCTATGTAACCACAAGGGTTGACGACTTGCTAACACTCCACAACTAAAAATCGAATGCTTTATACAAGCTGTCACGAAAAACGACGTCAAGATAGGTCAAAGAAATTAAGTTTTTGATTCACTCAGCACACTTTGTAGTCCTTTGTGACTCATTTTTGTCTTCCGTTATTTATCATACTTGGGACACAGTATTTTATATTAAGATGAAGAATCCTATTGTATTCGGTAATTCATGGGCGTAGATTCCGGGGGGGGGGGGGAGAGATAGGGGGATATATCCCCCCCAACATTTGACTAGGGGAATGGCCCATGTCATAATCCCCACAATGTTACAGTCTACAGATACGTGTATGCTGGAAAGTACATTTTATTCTTTATTTTCGTAAAAAATTCTTAATCTCTGCTTCATTTTCTATCACAAATATTTCTCAAACTGTCAGAATTTTAGCAAATCCTTCGCAAACTATCAAAATTTTCGCGTGCTCCGCGCGCTCCAAACCTTACGTCAGTGTTATTCTTATTGTCAATAGCTTCTGATAGCAAATTTAAGTACAGCAGCAAAAAGTTGAAAGTTTATGAATTAAGAGGTAAAAGACTGGCTTATGGCAGTGGTATGAAGTTTTGCTGGGCAATTGAAAGTGTCTCGATGCAGAGCTTGAATGCAGGTTTTGTCATGGAAATTTTATTTAATGAAAAATTTCGGCGCACTTCTCGCGCATTCGTCACGGTTTGCACTCCATGTCATAACCATTATTAAGGTAATAATACATTAAAATATTCTAATCTCAACACTTTCCGGAGAACAGAGATACATCTCCAAACATCTGTGGGGACCTCGCATCAATATGGCATCTTTTAATCTAATATGTAGCATGCATGATGTGGAAGGTTGAAAGTACGTTTCTGCAATTAAACAGTTTTCATATACTTTTACCGAGCGCTTCGTGCGCAGCCATTATCGATATACATTGTGATTGTTAATACACTTACGACGAAACCAGCATTCTGAAAATCTTTTATTAATCCTTCACCCCTTTTGCTACGCCTATCAGGGAGGTCTAATATCACCTCCCTGCACCTATACTCTCCCTCCCTCTCATTCCTCGTTGCTGGAAGCTGTTCGTCTGACTTTTCGTTCAAAATTAGTAAGAATACGATAGTTGTAAAGTGTTCAGCGTCATACTCTATATAATCATTTGGATGTCAGGTAGTACGCATTATGTCATTGCCCCCATTTAATGTGATTAATGCAGAGCTTCCAAGAGGTCCTATACAGGTATCTGCTAGCCTTAGATGCCCTTTCATGATGCACATTGAAGGAAAGGAAATATTTCGTAATAGTCCAAGAATGTTCCTGTGGACTATAGTCACTCCACGCACCTATTTTTTGTGAACAGGCTTTCCCCAAATAGAAAGCAGTAAAATAGACAAAGGGGAGGAGGCTCCAGGCCGGAGGTTTGTTAGCAACATATCTTTCTCTTAATTCACAACATATTCTCCTCTTTTACCTTACCAAACATCAGCATTCACTAAATTATGGACATTTTCCAGCCATATATGATCAATGCCAAAAGCATCCCAAAGATAGCACCATTTCGCGTCTAAAAGACCTTAAATTAACAAAACTTTCTTAAAGGGGAGGGAACCCCTTCCCCAGGACGGCACCTTTATGTAGTGACAAACGAGAGATCAAAACTGTTGTATACAAATGCCGGGACGCTTCAAAAATAAAGGTGTAATTTACTTGGGGAAACTGAGGTATAATTACGTCATCGTCTATGGTGCCCCCCAGTCACAAAAAAACCTGGTTGCGCCACTGATCTCAAGCCAGCCTGCAGGTCTTGTAATGATCCCCGAATTCAAAATGTGCCTGCGATGACCCTATAAGTTGATCCCTGACTTTTAAAGCTTAACAGGACATTGTTGCTCTTTTATAATTTCAATCCCGTGCAGCTTATCAATGAGTATTGTGCTCAAAATAGCATTTCCTAAATGTATAAATATACCAATAACCAAAAACATTACCGCTGAAATTTACCTCTTAAAACAGTCTGCCTGGCACTTCTGAGATATTAAAACTCAGGCGCTTCCGGGGGCTTCGCCCCCCGAAACCCCACCGGGGCCTTGCCCCTGGACCCCACCAGGGGCCCTAAAGCGGACCTCTGGACCCCACACGTCATGGGCTTCGCGCTTCGCGTGCACCTGTTGTAGATTTGCGATAATTCACCTCATCCCCCAAAAGTTGAAAAGAAATCTATGCCCCTGTTCGGTATTCACTTGGGCAGGCGTTAGGGATATCACTGAACAAGAAATATGCCGTACAGCCTGCGACGTAGGCAAGGGCTGGGAAGGAGTACAAGGAAACGTGTTTTGGCCAGTTTGACTGGTACACGGTGCTTACAAGCACATTTCCTATTCTGAAATTGTAGAACTGCCATTCTGCATAACAGTGCGCAATACAATAACACTTTATTTCGGCAACTTAGGCCTATAAACTTATCTTGATTACCAGAATACCACATGAAACTGTGCCTAAGTTTAAATTTTACTTGCCCCCCCCCCCCCCGGTGGAGGATTTGTTCATATGACTCTCGCAATTTCGGACTTCGCCCAAGATGAGTTCCCCCTTTTGCACAAAACCCAAAACTGCACGGCAATCCCGACAGCTGCAACTAACAAGAATAGGGAGATTGACTTATTATGGATTTGAAACCATGCCACGAGAATCACAATCAGTCAACCGTTGATTACCTTCTATTAACAAAATGTAAAGCTTGTCAAAGTAATGTCATGCCTGCCAACGGAGTGATTGTACCGAGTAAAACTTCCTTCTGATTCACCTTATTTAAGGATAGTTAAGTTTTAACACCCGAAATATCAAAATATAGGATAGCCTGATGTTTCTAATAAGACCTATAGGAAGTGCTATTTCTGGACATCAGGGAACATTTTTGGCAAAAAATCCTTGGTACGCTAACCGAGAATCTAGGTGGAGCGTCGTTCAGATAATGTTGTACCCGCGTAAATGATGTCAAGAATCATTCAGCCTAGCTACCCCCCCCCCTTACTTAGGAAATCGTCGTCACCCCTTGCTGAACAGTTCCAGCTCACGCCGACAAGGATTGTTCTGACACCGTCTTACGTTTTGAAACTGAGAAAATATCCATTCGTATTTGTGGATAGGCCTAGTACACACTGCTATAACATCTGTCAGCTCCTCGTATAGGGAGGGTTGTGCTGATGTAACATGTAGTACAGTTTATCTAGACTTCTGAGGATGCGACAACTCTTGATTTTCCGCTTGTCACAGACATACATACACATACACACATACACTACCCTTAGTGACTACATGGAACTTTAACAAGTAGTCCCCATTTGGTAGCATACAGAAAATGCTGGGTGTTTTTTCAATCTCAGTTGAAGGAATGGTTTAAGGAAACAAAGTTCCAACTACTCCGATAAATACAGGAAGGACCATCAAATTTCGGCTAAATTTTTGTACACAGCAATCTGCTTAGATCGATGAACCTATAAAATTCGTACCATGTCTAGTACTTACAAATATCACCGAATTAATACTACCATGACTGACCAAGTATCGGGTGCTAAGGAAAATTTTCCGTATCCCATCAACCCCCGTCCCCATGATCACCACCCTTCAGTGATGCTCAGGGAAATGGTACTTTCTTACCGGGTCTCGGGATAGAGTCAACTCGGGGCTCTCTTAATTGTGTTGTGTAGTGGTACATTAGTCTTTTTCAAGACTCTAGTTCATTTCCGTCTACCACATGATACGGCTGTGAAGCATATGTACCACTGCGCCCTCTAAATCTACTGTTGAACTCGCAGAACTAAAAAGTTCAAACAGGGAGGTGTTATTAGGACTAACAACTCCCTGGTTCAACTATCTGGAGAGTTCAATGGTAGATTAGAGGGCGTCCTCGTACGTATGCTTCACAGCCGATATGTGGTGGACGGAAATGAACTGGAGTCTTGAACAAGGCTAGTAGTACACGTATAGTTGTGATACATTGCAGGCAGTCTTTTGTTGAGTTACTCCTTTGCCAGCAAAATCAGCTGGAATAATCCACTTACCTCTACTAGTAACTTGTTTTTCCTTATTTACCTTTAGAAGCCAACAAGTCTGTGTCTGCGGTCTGTCTATAGGGTATTGCATTTCGTTTCCTCATAGCCGTATACTTTCCATTGCTTTATACAAACAGCCTACTGTGGGGTATAGCAAAAATGGGACTAACCCCTGCTACGTTTGTTTAATTACCCCGGGAATGTTTTATTACTCAACAATAACTGTTACCATTTTCTGTAGTAGAGGCTGAGTGGAGTATTTTAGATTTCATCAAGGTTGATTTTCAAGAGTGACCTTGGACCATAACTCACCAACTGAAGCTAGTTTTTTAACAATAGCATACACCGCCAAATTGAATAGAGTATTCCATTGTTGACAGAAAACGATTGTGACTGGATTTCCTTTGTTTTTTTTTTCCAAAGTGAAAAGCTTATTGTATCTTGTGTTAAAATCTGGGTAATCAATTACTTTTTTTTCCTTTTGTCAAGCAGTTACCATTGCGGTCATAAAATGACTTGCAAACCTATAAATTTGGTAAAGTTCAGTGGTATTAGTCATGTCTACTTTAGATGTTGACATGTAACATTTTCTGAAGGATCGTGTACAGATAGTACAGTTATTTAAAGGGCAATTCTCGTCATCCCAGACAGTTTTAATTCTCACAACCAAGCAACTTGTAGCTCCTCCCATAACTGTATATATCTCCTTGTGCAGAGACAAATCTATTTAATTGCTTCAGGCCATGTCCTGGTGAGCAAACAATGTTCAATTGTGTAATCCAAACACTCTCTCTGCATTGTGTGGAATGTGAGTTATTCTGCATCATTTGAATTTTCAAAACTTTGATGTCCATCAAAGAGCAGGAACCAACTGAGAATTTTGATACCCCCACACCAAAATGCACTTTGGGGCGATGAGTGCTTGTCTTTAAACATGTGCCATTGCTACAGACTTTTTTTATTGGGCATAAAGATATCATGGCCCAAGCTGAAATAACCAACTGAGGTCTCAGTATATACTATTTAAATAAAGAATAAACGTACTACTCGTGTTTGCATCTTTACGGATCATATTTCGTCATCTTTGATGCTTTACCGGCTCCTTTGGAATTAAGGGATTGAGGAAACAAAAAAGAGAGGAAAGAACATCTAGCATTCAGAATATTTTAATATATCTGTCTGTAAATTTCGTTTCATTCATAAAACCACTTCACCGAAAACTAAAGCTATTCCTTGACAGAGCATATTCTGCGCAATATACATACTCTGATGTAACCAGTGACTGCTGAATTAGTGCCTCTCCGAAATTTCTCCCTCGAGGAATTGCAAAGTGCGAGAAGGGCGCCCAAATTTTTATGTGCATGCAGTAAACTTGGCTTTGCCAGTGATTCTTAAAATTTCTACGGGAAAGAGCCAAATAAAGAGGCAGCGCTGAGAGAGATACCGCATTACACAACATGACTATATATAGAAGTAAATAGGACTAGTTCGCAGGGGGGTTAAGTCAGAATTTGCGGTGGGCCGCACGCCTCGAATGGGCCACAGTAACTCGAAGCACGTCTAAAGGGCGCAATGTCCAGAGGACTGAGTAAGGGTACTTGTGGGAAACAGGAGGCCCCATGGCAAATCTAGAGTATTCATAACTGATTGTAGGCATCAGAATGAAGGCTTCACCTTCAAATGGCATTGGATGCTTAATAAGTTTATAGCGCAAAAGTCACACTCCAGCCTAGTTCGAACTAATGGCTGGTCCCGATGACTGATGCATAGGGATTGGTGGGGGAGGAGGATGGATGATGGTACGAGTAGGGTTAGGGAGCAATAATTCCACTCTAGCTGTCCCACGGAAAAGGATACTGGGACTGCTACTTATGATGATTTTGCGCAAAGCGCCCCCTAAAATAAGCAGCTTATTCGAAGACAATCGAGTGGTGGTTTACCTCATTTAACATTACATAAGTTTTCTTTTATGTTCTCTGGTAATTTCCCATGTCTCCAGTCCTTTTCTTTCATTTTAAGTAATTTGTTTTTCCTTTTGGACCTTCTCATGGCCGCACGGACCAGGGAGCTTGGAGGCGGCCTCCCCCATCCCCAATGTCAGAACCCTGACTTAATCGGGCAGATATTTTGTCTCAGTCGGGCGGAAAATTGGACAGTTAGGTGAGGCCTGGAGTCGGGCAAAAATCACCGCCCTCCCTCAAAAAACAGTCCCGTACGGCCATGAAACTCCTCACGGGGTTCTAATGCCAGGAAGGCTACCCCGGTGCACCACTGAGAAAGCGAAGTACTAGTTTGAAAGCATTGAGAGGACGTTCAGTGGCGTAGCGAGACATTTTTCGTGAGGGGGCAAAGTCTAAAATTTTCACTGCCTTCAAGTAACAATTTTGTTTCTAATTCGTTTGCAACAAGGGAGTTGATTTTGCTTTGAAGCGTTTGGGGAGTTGCTTTAAAACTGGGGTGCATGTTGTCTTAGCGAGGGAACCCTCGTTAGAGGAAACCCTCCTCTAATGAATCCTTGAGAAAATCATAGCGCTTCCATCCAGAAGGGTGCTTACAGTCTGAATACAGCATGGATACTACCCCAAAAGAAGCACAGTTTTCCAGCCATTCACCATCACCCTTTCAGTACAAGTTTTATATACTATAGTTTTGAGGGTCAGGTATACTAATTTCATGAAATGTTGTAATTGTGAGTACTGTATATGTATACGTAGACATGACCATTGGCGTCAGTAAACAAACTGCCTAGGGAAAGGACTTTGAACGGAAGCTACATTCCCGTAACGTCTTGCCGAAACAAGTCTTTAGAACGCACAAAGCTAGAAGCAGGGTGTTAAGGCCTCCCCCTCCCCCCCCCCCGGAAGAATTTTGCTGAAATGGTTTCCTCGGCTATCCAAGATCACTTTAATTAAAAACACGTGTACTTGATGTTTTCCTTTGAACACGCACTAACGACATATTGTTACTGATTGCAAGTTTGGTCTTACTGGTTACTGGTCTTGACCAAAAACCTTCGTAAAATTTGCAAAGGTGCTGCTAGCGTGAAATGGTCCAGTGGAATGGGCCCGGAAACCTCTGGCGTATTTACAGAACAAAATTGTTTTTATTAAAATATTAAAGCCTTTATCTATCTACAAATGGAATTGGCAATAATTAAAGAGGCCACAAAGATCATAATATTTAACAGTTAGAATAATAACTCAGGCTAACCGTAGGCCCGGCTGATATGGGGTGGTAGCTGAGATGTGAATAGATGGCGGAGGAGTTGCAATGGTTTCTAAAGGTGCGTTCACACCAAAAACGCGCGATTCCCTCCGCGGGAAACGCGGTATTTCCCGCAAAACAGAGGGTTCACACTGCAGCGGGAAAACGCGACGGTTCCCGCAGCGGGTTTTTGATAGTCACTTGTAAAATAGGCTACGCCGAAGATGATGTGGGACATTTGTTGGCTCTTTTTGTACATGCACGGGCCAAAAATATATCAATAATTAAAACAGGGAATGAAAACTATGTTTTGGTAAACAAAATTCACAAATCAACAACTTTTTAGTGACATGGGAAGGGAAGTAGACGACATGGATAGCATTTTTTTAAAGTGTGATTCTTTTTCGTCGCGCTTCAGCGTCACACAATCTTTGATAGTACTAAGATAATTGTTACTGTATACGCCTTTCTTCTCTTTGGACAAAATATTTATGTCAAAGTTTAATAAAATAACCCCAATTTTATACATCCAAGAAGCTCGATCCAACATCATCAACAATCTAAAGTTGGCATTTGTAAAAAAAGAGGGGGAAATGGTGGTGGTGGTGAGGGGGGGTTGTTTGTTGCATAGGCCTGTTTAACTTTTCAAGGCCATTTTAAGATACTGAAATACTTCATTCTAATGCTCGCAATTTTGTGAATACCCCATAGCTTCTTCAAGCTTCTACACTTAGCCCCTGTATTTGCCTCTAGATCCGTACCCATAAATGTCATTGAATTACAGCCCATTGACAGAAACTTTGGCGTGCGACTCATTCCTTCCTGCATATATGAAAATTATGTGATTTTCCCGCCAAAAAAGCTACCCTGCAAAAACATACAGCAAATCATACAGTGTAGGAATAGAGATATTACTTTGCACTAGCCTAACCTAACAAATCAAGATTGACTGATTTGGCTATTAACTTGGTGTTATTCCAGTTAAATTGTCGTACAGAAAGCAGAAATGAGAAAATTCCATTTAAGTTGTCTGACATAATGATTTGCAATAATGCGAAAATTATTTATTTTATTTATTGGTTGTCTTCTTGCGTCACTATTGAAACTCTTTTACAAAATAAAGAATGGAATGAAAGTGGTATATAGTCCACAGAAACCCTCTTAAATTCTATTGAACACAAGATCTGATAAAGAAAGAAACTTAAAAATAGTGTTGTAACTATTACCGGTATTCACCATCAGTATCGGCCGATATTCGTATTTTCATCCTATATCGGTATCGGTAAAACATATTACCTAACCGATATTAATGGTCCCATATGTCATAAAAAATTTAACACTTTTTTTAGAATGCAAGTTCCAAAACTTTACCTCATCCAGTGAGCCACAACTGGAAAAAATGCCTTGGTCGTCTCGACAATTGGTTGGAAACTGGGACGTTAAACCTCATCTAAGCTAACCTAACCTCATCAAGATGAAACGACACTTCATTGTGGTGACCCGTAGCCTATGGTTAGTTGCCAAATTTTTACTTCCCAAATATCGGTATCGGATCGGTATCGGCCGATATTGAGAACTGAAATATCGGTATCTGTAATATCGGCCACACTACGTAAAAAGAGAAATAAAACTCACTGCTGTTCGACCTTCTACACAGTAGCGACCAGGACTTATCAGAAGGGCTACCAAGATGAGAAAGGTCCATTTGTCAGTGGATGGCATGATGACCGCACCACACTTAGCAGTCTCTCTAAGTGGAAAAATTGGCTTTCCTCGGTCTGACAGATAGTTCTATGCTTGTGGTCTTGTCATAGTGGAAACTTATTCAAGTATACTAAATTTGTCATATCCACCGCCGGCTCACCTATTCACTTTAAAACAGAACGTAATCTGTACTGAGGACTTGTTCTAGTTCAGTAAATATTTGGACAAAAAACATTTTCACCGAATCAAATGAAAGATTACTGAACCGTTCAAGGCAAAGATATTCATCCTACATTTTTTGGACTGATGGGCAAACACTATACTATCCGATCACGCCCACGAAGTCATTGTAGAATTGGAACCCTCAACTGAAATGTGTACCCTAGGTAAGTTGACTAAGTGCTACTACTTAGAGTAGCACATGGATAGGCAATAATACCAGGAAAGTGATATTAGCCTCCCTGGTCAAACAATCCAAAGTGCGGCAATGTAGCATAGCTTTTTTCAAGGAATCTTCTCTGGGGAGGGGAATCAAGCAAACATGAACATACCGCATGTAAGAAGGTGCGTCACAGCGGCCCAGAATGATCCGTGGGAGAAGGCAAAATCGCGAGATGCTACTATGCAGTGGCGTGTGCAGGATTTCGAAGGTGGGGGGCACAACCTGTGATTCCCCCGACTGACATGGAGGAGTGTCACAAGTGCACCGAAGGTGCACCACGAGAGCGAAGCGCAAGTTTGAACGCGTGGGGCCCAGGGGACCGCGCTAAGGCCCCTGGCGGGGTCCAGGGGGCGAAGCCCCCGGAAGCTCCTGCAATATAAGGTAATAAGACCGCCGTAAATTGGTTCTAGAGGCCTTATTGATCAGGTTTCGTTTGTTTCAGATTTTGTGAAATTCGATGCCAATGACGGAGAATTTAGGTTATCCTCTATGCGTTGTAAGCTGCAGTGTGCAGTATGTGTCACAAACATTGACAGGACTGTATGTTTAAGATCACGGGACCAGTCAAGAAGGCTGCTTGAGATGATCGCAAAAGTTAACAGATATAGTTGTTCCATTACAGATGGTTATCTAATTAGGAAGGAAACTAAATGATAGTAGGCCTACCTGCACCATAGGCCAGGTATTCATATTAATAGCATCCTGTCTGATTATTCACTATAGGGCGATTGGAAGAGCTCTACCCTTTGGTAAACGACCAAATAATGAAAACATTCTCTCCTAATCTCATTCTGTAGGCTACTTCCAAGTTTTGAGTGCCAGGGATGGCGCCAGAATTTGCCCAACGGGTGGCCAGACGGGTGGAGGCCGCGACCTGAAGCCCCTATGCCGTCATCGGGGTGGTGAGGAGGTATCTGAAGAAAACCTATGTACTGAACCATACCATTGTGGGGAATATATTTCATAAAATGTGTATACACTAGAGGAACGTAGTTTCAGTGCTTATTTAATGTTTTCCCCAGAATCTAAAGTGTAAAATTGCAAAGCGCGCGAAGCGCGCGAAATTTTTTTTGGTTATCCTACACTAAAAAGAATCGGTACTTATTAAAAGCTAATAAAGGTCAATTGTCCTGGCAGTCGGTCCCAATCGGGCATAACTTACATTGTACTTCTGTCTTCATGTCACTATAGCCTTACCGCACGACAGACCCAAGAGAACATTGACTTGGCTAAATGAGGTGAAATTCCCAACATTTACATAAATTCATGTATTCTACTTCTTCAGTTACTTGAAAAGGTGGAAACGGTTTGTACTATATTTAGCTATAAGTTACAGAACTGAGGAAGACTGGGCAAAGCGTACCAAAAATCTTGGGTTTCATTGCAGAAATGACCCTTTGAAAGCCAAAATAAGTAAACCGATCATGGATGGCGACAGAATTTTCCCGACAGAGGGCTCGGCCATGCCAGCAACCCCAAGCTTCGACAGCCCCTCTGTCGAAGAGGTGGTGGCAAGAGGATATGACTTAATAAGTTAATATCCCATGCCATTCCAGGGCATATTTTGCATAATATCACTTTAATACTTCATGAGCCGAGTTGCGCACTTTATATAGTGTTCTTTCGAATCTGAAACTTGAGTTTGCAAAGCGCGCGAAAATTTTTGGTAGGCTTACACAAAAGAGATAATGTGATCATTACGAACATACAGAAAAAAAAAGAAAAACTGTAGGTTCTAGAACATATCTTGGATAGCATACATTTTATCGAAACACCTGGACTACCCTATGAAATAGCCAAACTTTGGTCCGTGAGTCGCTCACAAACTGACCGTACCGCATGATACACACAAGAGAACAGAAACTACGCTTAGCGACATGGGATGGAAATTTCGACCTCCACATAAACAGTGTACTCTACCGACATGTTTCGTGGTAAGGTTGGCAGGACCTGTACTATCTAGCAATGTGGAATGGAACTGCTGAGGATCCTGGAGTGACTGTACAGCGCGCGTAGCGCGCCGAAAATTTTGGGTTCTTGTTAGAGAAATTGTCCTCTCTCAAGCCCCGTCAGGGACTGCATACTCTATTGTATCGATTAAGACTCCCCAATGGGGGACCCTGCCCCCACCTGGCGCCATCCCTGTTCAGTGTTCAGTGTTCAGTGTTCAGTGTTCAGTGTTCAGTGTGTCTCTTCAATCTTTTTCTCTTCCCCTAACCCTTAAATCCCCCGACTAAGGGATTTTCCCCCGACTGACTTCGGAGGTGGGGGGCCTGTGCCCCCCTGCCCCCCCCCCTTTGAACACGCTACTGCTGCTATCTTCCATTTGGAGAATTAGGGGCACGTACTATGAATTGGCTGGTCCATGTGGATACCATGTGGAGAAACTTGGGCAGCCACAATTAAGTAGGTTTGGTGTCGGGTGACCGTGACAGATACATGGGATCTACGGCGGGAAGGGGGGATGAAAAACTGCACGAGGCTATTGACTGGGCTGGCCAGGCGCGGTTCTAGAGCGAGACTTGGGGGGGGCTTAGGGGGGCTTGAAACGAAAGAATCATAAAATTTTCTCTCAAATATATAAATCGGCCACGCGCACGCTGAAACCAATGATAATAGAAACAGTACCATAACCAGGGACGGCGCAAGGTTATTTTGATAGGGGACATGGGTTGAGTGATCGCCGTCCTGGGGGTGGGGTCTAAGGGGAGGGGTGTCCCCTTCCTCTGAGAAATTTTTGCTAATTTAAGGTTGCTAAGATGCAAAATGGTGCGTTATTTCGGTAATTTTTTGACTATATGACTGATTGGTTGAGGGAAAGAGGGCTTTCTTAGGGGAGAGGTCTAAGGGGAAGGGTGTTCCCCTCCCTTTGAGAAATTTTTGCTAATTTAAGGTTGCTAAGATGCAAAATGGTGCTGTCTTTGGGTTATTTTTTGACTGATATATATAGCTGGAAAATGTTCATAATTTTGTGAATTCTAATTTTTGGTTGGGGGAAAGAGGGCGGTCCTAAGGGAGAGGTCTAAAGGGAGGGGTGTCCCCCTCTCCTGTGAGGAATTTTGGTTACTTTAAGGTTGTTAAGATGCAAAATGGTGCCGTCTTCGGGACAGTTTTGACTGATATATGGCTGGAAAATGTTCATAACTTCGTGAGTTCTAATTTTTAGTTGGGTAAAAGAGGGCTGTTCTAAGGGATAGGTCTAAGGGGAGGGGTCTTTTGAGAAATTTTGGTTACTTGAAGGTTGTTCAGATGCAAAAATGGTGTTGTCTTTGGGATATTTTTGGATCCGATCATATGGCTTCAAAACATTCTTAATATTTTGGTTAGGTGAAAGAGGAGCCTTTTTTGTCTAAGGGTATGTATCAACAAACCTCCTGAAGTCCCCTTTTGGACACATTACTGCCTTCTAGTCGGGTAATGTTTTACGCAAAAATACGTGCGTGGAGTCCACAGAAATATTCTGGAACTATTAAGAAAATTTGCCTTGCTTCATTTGTGCATTATAAAATCGTATCTAAAGGCTGGTAGAAACCGGAATATGGCCTCTTGGAAGCTCTGGATTAACTATATGGGTCAGATATAGGCCTACCCTCCTCTTTTCTTCTCCTTTCCGTCTTCTTTTCCTACTCTTTTTCTCTTTTCCTGCAAATTACAGGGGGGATATGGCTCCCTTCCCCCCGAGTGGCACCGCCCCTGACCATGACATAGATGTAACGTATATACAGGCATATATTTTTTTTTATTTGGAAGAATGTAGCAAACGTTGCTGAGAGATACGAGCAACTGGACCTGTTCACATTAATGGGAATAACGATTCGGCCTGTAGATTTGACTTAAAAGGACTGCTAGTACAGCTTGACGAGATCAGCGACGAAATGACTCGTTTTGAACTTCCAACAGATGATTAATCCGTTAACTTGATTTACATGTACGTACATACTATCATAGATGTTACTTAAGTTACTTATCTGACCCAACTTCCATTGTATGAAATCGTGAACCTAATATGTGATTTCGAGACACAGACGACAGTTTCCTTGACAAACTAAATCCACTGAACCAAGATGTGCACAAGTGTATTGGGCAATTTTGTTTTTCTCAGTACACGCAAATATAGCATAACACAACCTCTGAAAATTTTTGGGGGGACTTGAGCGAATTTTGGGGGGCTTGAGCCCCCAAAGCCTCCCCTTAAACCCGCGCCTGGGGCTGGCCCATGCATGTGGGCTCATGTGGAAAGGGTACTGGATCACACCATGTTGGAACGATGTCTGCTGACCCCTTCATTTCGAGATCTCTTCTAGCGATGCCAATTCCTGAAAGTAGTTCGTTTTGTTTTGGACCCTTCTGCAGCTTCGGTTGCTGGTACTTAACGAAAATGCTATGTAAAGCTGCTTAATTAATACTTCCATGTGGAGTCATGACCTGGCGAAAGTAACGGAGAGCGCTACACATTCGTGCCAGATGAAGACTTATTTGATCTAGGTCAAATATTACCTGGATTAGATGAGCTTATATGTAACGCTTTCCGGTTTTTTATTTAACTTAAAATTTGAAAATTTTGTGCTTTATTAAAAAAAAATTGAAAAAGTCGGGTGTTTAGTGAGAAAATTGGAAAATTTGGGGATTTGCATGTTTAAGGATCTGACCCAACTTAGAGCAAAATCAAGTAAATCTTCGGGCAACTAGTTGTCGGAGACTTCATATATATTATCGTACCCACTACGCGTTCCGACGAAATTGGAAAATTTCCCCGACGGAGGGGAGCCTTCCCAGACGAGGGGGCCATGGCCCCCTTCTCCCACCCTTTTCACATTGATTTAAATTCCAAAGCTCCTTGGAGTAACATACGCTCCTTGCGGATCTAATCGCAAACTTAAGCAGCTATAATTCTCTAAGCCGATTTTTGGATGAACTGTGGACTTATGAGATAGAAAAAATTTTAACAAAAGGGGTTTCTGGACTGCTGGAGAACTCACTGAATTCATGCGCACATAAACAAATAGTGCTAGAACTGACAGGCGGTATTCCAACGACAAACTTTTTGAAAATGTCCACACCTACAACACGCGGTAGTCAAAGTGTGCGTGTTACATCTATAGGTCTATATAAACCTGTAAGAACTGCGTAGATTAAACCGCACAGGCACAAAGCCTCAACATCTGAGTAGACGCTGATACATACTGATATTTATAGCTAGGGAGGTGATATCACCTTCCTGTTTGTAGTCAATATCCTAAAGTTTAGTTTTAAAATATTCCTTTCTTGCATTGTGCAGTCATATTCTTAGTCTAAAATTTGAAAGAGTACTTATCTGACTGACCAAGGTTATGTTGCTGCCAGATGGGGTAAACTTAATGTGTTGCTTCCCTGGGAATCCCCCACCCCCCACCGCCAATTCCCACCCGGACAACTTTCTCTGGACTACCCCCTGGAAAATTCGTCCCGGACAATTTCCACCCGTGACAATTGTACGGCGGGGGATTAATTATTTTCCAGTGCGTATTGTTTGACATCGTATTATTAGCTCCGTGGATAGAAATTTCTGTGTAATGGCATATGGTACCATTGACAAACACGTATAGAACTAGACCTACTGCTTAGTTCCAATCGTTGTATCAATAAAATGTCAAAAGCTTATCGCCTTTGATACAAACCATCTAATAGTTAAGCATACTGACCCACTCATCCGTATAACTAGCCTGTAATTTATAAACCTATCGACCTTTTGATAATAATAAGACAAAAACGCCTGCACAGAGTTCGTAGAATAAATTATATAGGAAAACAGTACTACCTCCCTGGACAAACATTTAATTTCTATACTAAAATAAATACCTAGTGAATACCCTGGTGCATGAATGGGCCGATAGACCTCAAAAGAACATAACAGCTACCACTGTAAACAGCGTGCGGGAATGGAAAGTAGAACTTTTTTAGGACTAGCCAACCAAAGTTGTGAACTTTTGAAAACTTCTAGGTTATGACAAAACAGAAATTTACTTAAACCTTTTCGTACGTCGGAAAGACTTGTTCCTACTTAACATGAGGCATTGGCCTCCCTAAAATAGTCTACTTTTACGGCCAGCGAGTTTCCTGGTGTTAACTATGGATGTACAGTTAAGTTGAAACAATAAGCTCAAAGACGTGATTTACCCAAACATCTTCCACATTGAATGCGTTTCATATTTCTTGGTATTTACAAGCCCGTAGCTAAGGGGGAGGGGGTACAGGGGGCAAAACCCCTGGCTCCAGGAAAAATTTTCGCCTCCTCGAAAATTCAAAATTACCGTTGCCTTCATGCATTTTTAGTATATCTCACCCCCTAAAAATATTCGCCCCAAGCTATTTCGCACCCTTCAGTACCCTGTCTGGCTAAGGGTGTGTGTAACATATAAACAAATCATACAAGGTGTACGTGCTGTTCAAATTGCGATCCAGTGTGGTCTATGGTATGGCATGTTTAGTACCGGTAATGGTATTACCACGATATGTCCGGTGAGTACAGTGCACTAAATCAACAATACTTCAGTACCCTTGCTTAAAGTGTCCGTCTCCATCGATCGTGGATGCTCGACAAGAGTACCGGAAAAAATGGGATAATATTTGGCAGAGTCTGAAGTTACAAATTCTTTATTTCTACATTCAGTGCTACGAAAAAAACAAAAAATACATAAAAAATAACAATAATCGATTATTACACACAAATAAATGTGAGGGACACCTCACAGCATATATAGCTCTTTGAAGTCACTGGGCCAGTTTATAGACAAATATAAAATCCACTCACGAAAAGACCATTTCATATCAATGCGCTGCTTGCATGAAGATGCGTAAATGCGTCGCTGAAAGCTTTGAAATTGCCCACATTTATTTAGTAGTAAACGTTTATTTTTTTTTCAGTTTAATTCATAAAATCTGAACTCAGGCAGTCCCTCCTTGTTAAAGTTTTCAACACCGATATGTAACCGGGCACCATGACCCCAAAGCTGAGTTGGCCGTTAATGGCACACCAAAATTTCTATGCTCTAACACCGAACAAGAAAAATATGACGCAATCTTTTATTCTTAAACTCTAAATGCCAAGTCTTATCTCCGAAGTTCTTAGTCTAACAGATATTTGTAAACATACAGAAACTTTGCTAAGTTTCAGTTATTCTATCTGTGAGAGGTCCATAGATTATCACAGTGCAACGAATATGAGACTAAATCTGTTTCTGACTGCAAATTGTCCCTGGTCAGGAAGCTAAAAATTACACGACTTGACTATGCTAATTCATTAGGAATCTTGAAGAAACAATACATTCCAACACTGTTTTTACTATAACACTATACCAGTCAGGGCTGTAGCTAGGGTCATATTTGGGGGGGGGGGGGGTGTAAAGATCCCAAATTCCGACTGGATGGATGTTTTTTCCAACTAAATGGTGGCACGTAAATTGCACCATTTTTTATGCTCCCTGCGTTTTATATACAGCAGTGGGGACAGTGGCGCCGCCAGAGTTTGGTGATTGGGGGGCATAACAGATGATGTCATAATGCCACCTCTGCAGTTTCCCCCAAGTCTGCTTAAATTGTACCTTTTTTGTGCGCCCCTGCGACTGTACACAGCAATGTGGAGTCCTTTTTGGCCACTAAATAAAGGTGTCGTCCTGGGGGAGGGGTCTAAGGGGAGGGGGTTCACCCTCCCCTTTGAGAAATTTTTGTTAATTTAAAGTTGCTTAGATGCAAAATGGTGTTATCTTTAGGATATTTTTGGAACTGATCATACATGGCTGGAAAATATCCGTAATTTAGTGAATTCTAATTTTTGGTTAGGTGAAAGAGGAGAGTGTGTTGTCTTAGAGAAGGGTATGTTGTCTACAAACCTCGCCAAGCCCCCCTTTTGGATAGGCTTTAATGCCTTCTATTCGGGGAAAGTTTTTACGACAAAATACGTGGGTGGAGTCCACAGAAACATTCTTGGACTATTACGAAAATTTTCCTTTGTCTCATTGTGGATTATAAAAGGTATCTAATACCGACAGACACCTGTATAGTGCCTCCTGGAAACTCGGGATTAATTATATAAAATGGGGCACTGAAAGAGGAGAGTGTGTTGTCTTAGAGAAGGGTATGTTGTCAACAAACCTCGCCAAGTCCCCCTTTTGGATAGGCTTTAATGCCTGACATCCAAATGGTTTTATAGAGTATAATGCCGAGCACGTTACAACAATGGTATTTTTAATAAGTTTGAAAGAAAATCCAGACGAACATCTTCCATCAACGGGGAATGAGAGAGAGAGTATAGGTGCAGGGAAGTGATATTAGACCCCCCCCCCCCCCATAGGTAAAGCAAAAGGGGTTAAGAACTAAAAGGCGCGTTTCAGAATATTTTTTTCGTCGTAAGTGCATTAACAATCACCATCTATACAGGTAGAGGCTGCGCGCGAATCGCTGGGTAAAAAATTTTGAAAAATGTATAACGGCAAATACGCACGTTTCAACCTTCCACATCATGCTACAAATTAGACTGAAAGATCCCATAGGCTCCTACAGATGCTGGGGATGTACTTCTGTTTTTCGGAAAAGTGTTGTGATCAGAATAGTTGCATGTGTTATAACCTTAATAGTGGTCATGAGTTGGAGTGAAAACCGTGATGAATGCGCGCGAAGCGCGCTGAAATTTTTCATTAAATAAGATAACCATGATAAAACCTGCATTCATGCTCTGCATCGAGACACTTTGAATTCCCCAACAAACCTATTTGCCAATCACAAAGCCAGTCCGAGTTTACCTGAAAATTCGTAAACAGCTTTCAGCTTCTGTTGCTGTGTTTCTGTGGGAGTTGCTACCGGAAATTATTGATAATTAGAACAATATTGAGGTAAGGTTTGAAGCGCGCGGAGCGCGCGAAAATTTTGAAAGTTTGCGAAGGATTTGCGATAATTCTGCTAGTTTGAGAACCATTTGTGATGGAAAATGGTTACAATAGATCCATCACTTGGTTGAAAACACACCTCACCCTAACCCCCTACAGAAATCTATAGCTTAAACGCCTTTTGGGATCATTTTAAAATTTTCAAAAAAAATTCTGAAATCGATTGGGGGGCACGCGCCCCCATGCCCCCAGTGCCGGCGCCACTGAGTGGGGATCCTTCCTTTGTCACTACATACCCCCACCCCTTTGAGAAGTTTGTTAATTTAAGGTTGCTTCGATGCAAAATAGTGCTATTTTTGGAGCTTATCATATATGGCTAGAAAATGTCCATAATTAACTGAATTCTATTTTTTCCGACTGGCTGGACCCTTTTTCCAAATGCGTGGCGGCCCGTAAATTGCATCTTCGTTTTTATGCGCCCTGCGTTTGTATACAGCAGTGGGGATTCTTCCTTTGTCACTACATAAAGGTGCCGTCCTGGGGGAGGGCCTGAGGGGAGGGGTTGTCTCCCTCCCCTTTGAGAAATTTTTGTTAAGGTAAGGTTGCTTAGATGCAAAATGGTGCTATCTTTGGGATATTTTTGGAACTGATCATATATGGCTGGAAATATCAATACTTGAATTTAGTGAATTCTAAGATTTGGTTAGGTGAAAGCAGAGAATATGTTGTCTAAGGGAAGAATACGTTGTCAACAAACCTCCTGCAATCACCCTTTTTGAATATCTTACTGCCTTCTATTCGGGCATCTAAGGCTGGCATATACCTGTTTAGGGCCTCCTGGAAGCTCTGGATCAATTATATAAAATGGGGACAATGACATAATGCTTATTACCTGACATCTAAATAATAATATAGAGTATGAGGCCAAACACTTTACATCTATCGTATTTTTACTAATTTTGAACGAAAATTCAGACGAACAGCTTCCAGCAATGGGGAATGGGCGGGGGAGGGGGAGAGTATAGGTGCAGAAAGGTGATGTTAGACCTCCCAGACAGGTATAGCAAAAGGGGTGTAGAACTAACAAGCACGTTTCAGAATGAACACCTGGTTTATGCTATAAAAGTCCACTGGTACGTTTGTGCTTATAATGTTCATGAGTAATACAGCGTGGATGGTGAGGATTGCGCGCGAAGCGCGCCGAAATTGGGAGATATAGTTCATTGCCAAAATGAAAAACCTGCATGCTGGCTCAGCCAGGGTGGTGCTTTGATTTGCCAACATAGGGGTAAAGCGCCCTGACTGGGGGCCAGCTACTCGAAGTCCCGACAGATGTAATGGGTTGCCGAAGTCCGAAAAATTTGGGATTTTATTGAAAAAAAAAAAGATTTCACATTTTTGTTTTCATTAAGGAAAGTTGAAAAAGTTTGGGTTTTTATTGAAGAATCTGGGCAAAACCATGAAATTTGTTGGGGCGATTGCATTGTCGTCGTCGGGGATTACATTCTTTATCTTACCCATTAAGGCTCCCCTGCGAAACTGTGAAATCTTTTTCTTACAAAATATTTTGCCACGATGGCGAGGCTGAAGATAGAACCTTCCAAAAGTTAGGAAAAAGAGGAAAGAACTTCGCAACGATGCATTTTCGTGTTTCTCTAGAATCACGCCTACACGGAAGAACAATATTTGCGGAAACGTTGAATAAATCCAATATGTTTGAAACGGGGTTGATTGGTTGGTTTATTCGGTACTCTGACAATAAAACAATAGAACAACAGGAAAATAAAAGAAACAAAAAACAGTAAAAGGAGACAAAAGACGAAAACAAGAGTATAAAACAGAGTACAAGGGAGAGCCCAGAAAGCCTTGAAAAAGCTTAATTCCACTTACCACTGAGCCTATGTTCGTTGGGGCGTTACCACTAGACAGAACTATAGATGAAAGCGCGCCTAGCGCGAAAATTTTTTGAACTTATAGAAAGAATTGTTCTACGGGCCTGATTAATAGACATTTGGAATATTTTCTTACTATATCTATTTCTTCACCAATATTAGTCTATATAAAATTTTGCGCAATTTTGTGGAACTTTGAAAAATTTGGGGGGCTAAAGCCCCCTAGCCCCCGTAGAACTGTGCCTGGTATAATTACCTTAATAATGTTCATGAGATAAATTGCAAATCGTGACGCATGCGCGCGAAGCACGCCGAAATTTTCATTAAGATTTCCATGACAAAACCTGCAGAACATGCATCGAGATACTTTCAATTGCCCAACAAACCAACATGTCATTTACCTGGTAATTTGTAGAACAACACTGAGGTAAGCTTTAAAGCGCGCGGAGTGCGCGAAAATTTTGATAGGTTGAGAAGAATTTGCGAAAAAAGGACAGTTTTGCTTCGATTTTACGTGAGGAAAATAACGTTTGGTATTATTCTGTCTAGATCTAGTTCAAGTAGGAAAATATATATCCAAAGTTGACATAGGCTCAGTCGGAAAAATGTGCTACACTGAGATATCAGAAATTCCAACTGTTATTTCGGATTTTCCGACTATCGTCGCTCTGACGAACTTTGGGTCCCCGGGTCGCGACGGCCCTGATACCAGTATACGGACCCGAGCCTGAAGCCGTGTTTACTGGGCGCGCGGATCGCGGAACGCGGAACGCGGAAAAGACACACGCGGATCGCGGAAAGAATTCTTTGTGTGTATTTCAATGAAGCTGTTTATTGACCCCGCGGATCGCGGAACGCGGAAACCCTCGCGGAACGCGGAACGCGGAACGAATTCTCCATGTCGAATTCTTTCCGCGTTCCGCACGTGGATTGGCGTAGCTTCCAGTAGGATTTCGCCACATTTTCAGGGCCCCGTTCCGACACTGATCACGTACCATCTGATCAAGATGCCAAGAGGGAAAAAACTAAGCGATAGCACCGTTGAGCGGTTTGTTAAACTAGTAAGAGAGCGATCATTCATCTATGATCCAAAAGATGACAGTCATATGGACTCACAGAAGATGTGATATGCTCCTACCGCGATGACTATATCTTCGTGAATTCGAGCACAGCGTGCTTTATCGAACGTGGACAACACAGGCGCCATATTTTTCAGTCAGTAGAATGTCGGCTTAGTTATGACTGTTTGGTTTGCTCCTCTAAGCAATCTGCGTGGGGTGTTTATTGGGCACACGGATCGTTTCCGCGTTCCGCATTCCGTCTCACCGGTTCCGCGTTCCGCGATCCGCGCGCCAAGTAAACACGGCTTGAGTGTAACTTAAAAAAATGTGCTTTGCTGTGACAATCGCTATACAAGATACTTTCATTTTGAAATCTTACCAAGCAGTCTAGCGAACGTTCGTGGTGTTCTCACATACATTACATCTACAACATCTGCAACAGCTAGAGGGTAATTGTTATTCACAAGCCTATAGAAATTTTGCTGAATACATCGAACAATAAAGGCATTCGTAGAAAATCAAAGTCTGGACCTTTAAATTTCGACCTTATGTCAAATCACAACGTTACCTTGCACAGCGATGTTGTGCATATCATACCGTGATATTGAAACTTCGATTTCTCTTCTTTCGCACTATTATTGCTAAAGCTTATATGTCAGAAAGTTGGATGATACTACGTTTTATTATCATCACTTCTCAAGCAGACTCGTAAATGCAGCGTTTTCAAAATTAATACCAAAAGTTATGACATTAAATTCATGATATTTACGGTGTAATATAAGGTCTTATTGTCATATATTACTTTTAAATCATTCACGCGCTGTTCTGGCGATATCATAGTTAAGCTTTCAGTTACTAGTCTTAAAAGCAATAAACCAAAAAGAGGTAATTAGATTTCAACTTAAGAGATATCCTTATTCCTGTGGATAGACTGAAAATACCACGAAAACACAGTGAAAAGGAAAAGAATCTATTTATTTGCGCTGAAAAAAAAAGCTTAAGGTGTAGTAACATTAAAAAAGGCGAATAACTTTTCGAAAAGTTGAAAGCTAATTCGCTGAAGTGACATTTCCTTAGTGAGTTGACTAAGTACCCACTGGCATTCGAGTCCAAGACCAAGTCCGTGTCACAAGCTCCGAGTCCGAGTCTAACTCCCTCCTATAAAAATGTATACACTAAGAATAAGAATTTTCAGATGGGTAATGTTTACACTGCCTTTTATCTAATGTTGTCAGGTTGTTGTGTGTTATGATATAAGCCCTGGCATCTGAATGACAGCCCGTGGGCCCCATTCGACTCCTAAGGTGTTCCAGTTCAGCCCGCCAAGCACCTGAGATCGAAAAAGAGGGTTGAAAATGCCCCAAAAGTCGAGAATTATCAGTATTCAAGGCATTTTATAAAGGAAAATTTTTGTAATGAAAGGGACGAAAGACTTCCCAACACCTATTGTAACTAGTCAACTTACTATTACGTCATTTAGGACAGCCGTGCAGTAATTGTTTCAACGCCTCATGCAGGAATTTCGCCAGAGGGGGGCCACATGCCTTCCATTTTGGTAAATTTTTCAGTGGGTCTTGTCACTTAATCGAAATGTGACGGCTGAATTTTCGACTGCCTAACTCCGAATTTCCAACTACAGGCCTGTGACGAGAAAAATTTCGGTTTAGTTTACTGGCAGGGAAATGAACAAAATCATAAAATAAAGCAGCAGGCTTTGCTCGCGATTGTTCTTTTACTAGTCATGTGATGTTCCTGTATTTTACCAAACATGGTACTAATTTTGTCTCCAGGGGCGTCGCCATAGCATTTGCCACGGGGGGGGGGGCGCAGTGGAACAGAGATGTGTATACGAAGGTGGCGTCTCACCCTTACCCCTTCCCCCACCCCTCCCCCGTTAGTGACCAATGTGCCCATCTAGGCAGACCCAAATGCACTTGAGTAATGTTGTAGTATGGGCCTACTAATTGTTGGCGAAACTTGTCCCGAGTATTGTATCTCTATTTTGTCGACAAATATGTTAATTCAGATTTAGAATGCGTTTTACAAGTGAATTCTTTAGTTTATCAAATAACGAAATGGTCGAGAATATCCACCTTACATCAAAGGAAGTGATCGTTTCTTTGTTTTCATGATATCCTGTACTTATATCAAGTTTAAGTTGTGGTCAAATAACAAGACGTACTACAGTACTAGGGCCAAAAATTAGGCAAATCGAAATTGGTTCGCGGGCCGCACAGGAGGAAGTCGCGGGCCGCATTTGGCCCGCGAGCCGCAGGTTGCACTCCCCTGCTTTATGACACTCCGCTCAGATAGAGTCACAACAAACCAACCCCCCCCCCCCTTTCCCGTCATACACTTTTTCAGCATAGATTTTTCCAACTAATGATATGATATGATCTTATTTGTTACCCGCTCTGTCAGTCTGGATTAAGATAAGCTAAGCTAAGCTAAGATAATAGGATAAGATCAACTTTATTAAATCCCACAAAGGATAACTGAATGCTCGCATAAAACAAAACAAATAACAGACACTGTAAAATTACAAAATATATACGTACAAACAACACTTAAAAAATAAATAGAAGAAACTAAGAGAAAGTAAAAAGTATGAAACAATAGGAACCAAACAGGCAAGTTTTAGCGCTTGAAAGTAAGACAATGGAATTTAATACATTGTGGTATAAAAGAGGAGGGGTGTCGATTAATAGTCAAGTAGGGTAATCACATTCTGCCACTTCTAGGGATTACCGCACTGTGCAAAATCACACTAAGTGGATGGCCGTCGTCTTGCATAATCGTCTTCAGTTTCATCTCTAATCGACGGTGGTAGGACGAGACCAGTGATGGCTGAACTCATGGGCGTGGATCATGGGGGGACGGGGGACACGTCCCTCTCACTTTTTGGAAGGGGGGCATTTCTAAAAAATCGACCTACTTTTTCAATAATACAACACAGATTGCGAATTGACACTACACATTTTAAAAGCTAAATTGCGCCCAAATATGGCACCATTTGCCATAAAGGCACCTCCCAATTTCCTTTTTTCAAAGGGGGGCATCCCCTCCCATTAGATCTCCCCCACGACGGCGATTCGCAAATGGTGAAAAGTCCCCCACCCACCTTTGGAGATGGATCCACGCCCTTGGCTGAAACTCCCCTACATTAAACGACTTGCCTGCCTAATAATGACGTCGATTGCATTTGTCCTCAGTGCGCGTATTCCCACCCCACGATAAAGGTTTTATTGCCAAAGTCCACAAATAACTGAATTATAAAACAAGGCAAGGATATTTTTTTATTAATATTAAACTTGTTCATAATGCGCATACAATACATTCTAAGGTTTAGTTTTTTCAATAAAGCTCCTACGTGTTCATGCCAGGAAAGACCATTGTCTATAACTACTCCGAGATACTTATATCTATCCATCCTTTCCACTATACTTCCATCTATAGTGACTGCACTTGGAACGTACTTTGACATCCGATCAGTGGCGTAGCCAGGTTTTTTGTCAGGGGGGGGGGGGCAAGAGCACCAAGATTTCCCCCAATTAGTGATCTGCTTCCTAATAATCAGTGTTTTCTGCAGGCCAAAATTTTGTCCGGGTGCTTTCCTCTGACTTGGCTGATGTGACTGATCGCCGTCCTGGGGGAGGGGTCTAAGGGGAGGGGGTGCCCCCTCCCTTTTGGAAAATTTTTGCTCATATAAGGTGGGCTAGATGCAAAATGGTGCCACATTTGGTACTAAATGTAAACTGAATACATCACCAAGAATTCCTATTTTTTAGGAAGCTTTTTTTTTTTTTTATCTTGCTTGTCTTCAGGTCTTGGTGAATTTTTCTTGAGTCCTACTGGTAGATCAGAATCACAATGGGTGAAGTACAGTAATTATGTGAACCCTTGTACACCTTTTCCTTCATCAGTTCACCACATTCACCACAATCAGTCAAAATTTTACGAGACCTGTCCTTGTAGCAGAGCATAGCACTTGACCACTGACCCATTCTAACAAACTTCATATGCCACAATGCTGCTGCTTTAATTGTCAAGAAACATTGGAAGTATACAGTAAAAGGACAGTCCCTTGTCAGAGGTCCAGAGATCCCATGCTGTATAAAACAGATAGTAAACATAACTAGTACAACTATAAGCATGGTGTCATCATTCCATCTCTGAAAACCTTAATGAGGACTGGTTGTGCCAGTGTGGCATATACTTTTAAATAAATAAAGTGTACTGGTTGAGAAATTTAAACTTTTACCAGATAATGCGCAAATTTCACCATATATTCACTTTCAAAATTTCCCCCAATATTTTTCCAGAGGGGGCAACTCGTCCCCCCTGTCCCCCTGGCTACGCCACTGCATCCGATAATCAATAACAATTTCTTTTGTCTTCTTTGCATTTAATTCCAAGAAGTTGTTCCTGCAACAGTTTACAAAATCATTAATCCGCTCCACAAATGCAGTATCATCCTCCATTGATATCAGGAATAGTGAAGCAGTATCATCTGCAAACTTGACCAGAGAGCAAGTTTCAAATTTTGATCTAGCGTCTGAAGTGTACAAAGTGAATGAAAATGGTGCCAGAACCGTGCCTTGAGGCGCACCAGTGTTTGACATAATTACATTTGACATGCTCTGGTTCTCAGAGGTTTTGATAATAACATATTGGGTTGGGACTATTACAAAACAATGGTCAAATTGCGATACTTGTCATCATCTATTGAGTACGCATTCAATGGCATTTACACATAGGTAAGTCTTCAAGTTCGTGTCCACTGTTTTGTAAATTCCCACAGAACTTCCGTGTCAACGCCCTCGTCGTTTCATTCTGCTCTGCTCTGCTCTGAACCCGGGCCTTCCCGCGGACCCCTAGGCACCACACATTCAGGTGGAAAGCTTACAATTTCAAAACGAGACCCAAGGGCAAAGTCATGGGTACGTGTCAGGTTGTGGCCCGTGAGGTCTCCCCGATGAAAACTGTGGGCCACCAGCGAAAATAATTAAGGACCGAATATCATCTATCAAGACAGAATTCATTCCGAAAGTTTACTTGCTTTGCGCAGAGGTTCGCTGTGCGGCATGTCTGTATTTTAATACCGTACCAAGCAATCCATGTAATAATTTTTTTTAAAACATGAAAATTTCTTGAGAAAAATTCATGGCGTACTCATAAACATCTTTCTTTATATGCCATCTACAATAATTTGCTTTAAAATTTACTACTCAAGAGCTAATATAGAACCTATGACGAATAATAAATACATTGACCAATAAAGGCATCCGTAGAAAACCAATGTCTCCATAGTGCCTTTTACACACTCCGTCATGCCACTTTTTGGACCTAATGTTAAATCACAACGTTACCGTGAATTGCCAAGTTTTGCACATCCTACCGTTAAATTGTACGCAAAAATTTTGTTTCGATTTCTCCTCTTTTGGAACTTAGTTGCTCATGTTTATATAAAAGACAAGTGGATGATACTATGCTTAATCATTATCGATTCTATTGAAGACTCGTAATTCAGCGGTTCTTCAAAAATTACTTTCCAAAATTTAATAATTTTAATTCATAATATCTACGGTGTAGCATAAGGCCATATTGCCACACCTCGTTTTGATACTTGCTGTTTCGGTGATATCAGGTTGTCAGCTACTAGTCTAAAAAGAGATGAACCGAAAAGAGTAAAGAGAAAAAACGAAGCGGTATCCCTATTTCTGAGGATCTCATGAAAATACTGTGAAAAGGCTGAAAAGTTAAAGAGTAATCTTTCATCTTGAAGAGCTTAGGACATTATAGTGTTAATGTGCACAAGTTTTCGAGAAATTGAAAGTACTTGGTTTGCGGAATTTCCTAATCAGCTGACTAAAAGCTCCATGTACTAGGCTTTCTACGTGATTGTCAGGAGCCTCGTGAAAAAAAATCATCTGTAAATGGGGTGAAGGGAAATCATAAGGAGTGGTGGGGTGGGATGGAGCAGGCTGCTGTGCTGAATAGATAAGGGCCAGCGGCCTTCAAAAGCTGAGCAGAAACATCCCCCTCTCCCTCCGCCATGATGTAAAAGAATTAATTTTGGCAACTTGCAGATATCCATGAAAAGATGTAGTTTACTGTAAAAGCAACCTCAGGAAGATGAACTACTGTTCGGACCATGCAGGAGAAATGCAGTACGTCTTCCCATCTACCATTTATCAGTACAGGCAGAGGGGAAGCTTTCTGTAGGAAACATGTTCTCATGAACTGCATGTCGTATTTTCTTGACTGTTACCTTGGCCTTCTGTAAAAGCATACTGCATTGTGTTTAGTGGACATATCTGCGATGACAAAACGAAAATGGGGTGGGGATACACTTCCCCCTCCCCCTCTCACATTTTGACTATAATATATCCTAAAGAGGTCTTCGTAGTATCATTATCGAGATGGGATGGGGAGGGGAGGCAAACCATCCAAATGTAGGCCATAATTATTCTATTTAAGTATGGTGTCAGAGTTTTCATTTATCCTTCTCTTAATCAACCCTTGAATTTGGTAGTAATTTTCATTTAAGGATCCTTTACCAACAGTGTTTGCATAGTGAACTACACCAATTTTTATGCACTGGCAAATCATTTGCTAAAATGTGATGGGGAGGAGGGAAGGTGCCCCAGACCCCTGCGCAATGACACATATTTTACACTCAATGACAATGAATAAATATGACAATGCATCTCTAATTTATTCAAAATTTAATTTATCTACAAATAAGAATCAACATGATCGTAACATGGCCTTACTATCTCCATTTTAGTTACTCCTGCATCAAAATTACAATATCAAATATCACATGATCAGTTCTTTTAAGTTAAAGTGATTATAGTACAGTACTGAATAACATACAAATTGTTTCACAGTAATTCACATGATTCAATGATTTAAGAGGATGGGTTTCTTCTGCCACACTGTTCTCAAAGTTTTTTCCTTTTGATCTCTTCTGTTGCCATGACAGCTAATATAAATACTATGAATGCTTTATATTATATAGAAAATATAAATGCACTTTCAGTGTAAATGTTTCATATAACACAAAAAATAAATGTTTTTCCAGTATAAATGTAAAAAATTCCATACACACTGACACACATTCCCTGCAGCTTAGTTTTCATATTAAAAATATCCTGTAAATCATTTATTTTACATTAGCAACAGTTATTTACATTTTCAACACAGTATCACTATATTGCTTTTCCTTTACCAAGATGAAATGTTTATGTTTCAATCAAGGTGTTGTCAGTAAAAAGAAAGGCTCAACCTTTTTAAATTCAAGAGAACAGACATGGAAATTCCTACAAAATTGTTATTCAACTTTTTCAGCTGTTTGCAGCTTTTAGTTAGAGCTCTCTGAAATAATATAAATCACAGCTATAAGCAGCCTGCATTCATCCCATATGCATACCAGCCGGAGGGGGGTGATAGTAGACTATAATAAACCTTCCCCTCTTCCTCCCCAGGGTTTGGGCACAACATATTTCTTGGGAAGATTTTTAGGAAAATCTGAAAATTTTCTCAGGCAATACAGATTTATCTCAGGCAAAAATAACTCAGCCCACATGAGAAAGTATCCCTTACCCCTAAGGTTTATCCTATCTAATTGGGTTGTCAGCAGGCTCAATCCTGAAAAGTGTAGTCATATGTCTCCAGAATGCTATGAAATGTACAAGGAATTAATCAAGCCCAAATCTAACCTTTGGTAATCTAGCTCAAGCCAATGAGGAGATTTTTCAAGTCATTCTATTGCACTTATCAAGGAAAATTGTGATAGAACTTACAGGGAATGTCAGTGGATTTGTAGGGCAAACACAATTCATTCCCATCTTTCTGCACAATTCCTAGTATCTCTGCTAATAAGGCTGGATTAGTATTCATACCTTACTTACAAATTTTACAATTTAACGTGTACTCACTATTTTTACAATTAAAGGTGTATTCACAAAGTTTTACAATTAAAGGTGTATTCACAAAGTTTTACAATTAAACTTGTTGTCACAGATTTTCACAATTAGAGCAATGGTGCTAATGATGAAATTTTGTGCTTGTAATCATGAGAAAATTACATAATTGTACTAATTCTCGCAAAAAAAGAGACACTGCACTCTGACTCCTACTCATGACATTTCACTCACAATACAAGACTACATGGCAAGCCTGCTACAGAGGAAGCTAGGGCTGTAACAGGGTGCAGGGGTGGTGTCAGGTGTGGGACAGGGGCACCATGCCCCCTGGTCAGGGAAGACTTGTCAACCCGGTGGAATTTGCCGGGAGCCTTGATGGGTACCATAAAGCATGTAATCTCCAGCAGCAAACAGTCACCCTGATGGTTTACAAGATTTTGCTCTCAAGGATGGCAGATTCTTCAATAAAGTTCCCAATCTTTAAAATTTCCTTCAATAAATACCCAAATTTTTCAAACTTTTCCTACTAGAAACCAAATTTGCTTTTACGATCCTTTCAGCAACATGTCACTTTGTCAGAGTTTCGGACTGCTAGCCCTGTGTCTGGAAGCTTGGCCCCTCCCCCAATGTGTAAATCCTGGCGTCACCCCTCGCAGGGTGTAGATAGGGTTAGGGCAGGCGACTTGCCCACCTTGGCAAAATGGGGTAGGAGAGGATTTGTAGGCACATTATGTAATATTAGTAGACACACTATATATTACTTGTAGGTGCACTATTCTCTCTGTGTTTCTCCCTAGGGAAAGATATTCCAATCTTACCCACAGGCCACCTCAAATATTAAAGGGAGAATGCAGTCACCCCAATAAAGAATTGTAAAGTAGACTATCCTATTTCCTGAATGGATTTGGAGAATCATGTGACAGTATTTTTCTCACTCAGTTGTTAAATTTACAAGGAGCAACTGCTTGGTTTACCTTGAATATGCAATATTTATGTCCTAAAATATTATGAAAGATACTTGGAAGAGAAATAAGAAGAAATTTGTGACATTTAGCTATTGTTTCAGAATAAGTTTGGGGCGACTGCTTTTGACCTTTAAGGAGGGTTGGCTATGTTCCTGCAGGTCTGCATGACTTTGAATAAAAGTAAAAAAAAACAACAAACTTTCTAATCTGACCATACTTTGGTCTGACAGGTTTTTCAAAATTTACTTAAATATTGCAAGATAGTATCATGCAAACCTGGATGTATAGCCTGTTTCTTATTCAGTGAAGTCTATTTGTGGTCCTAAGGTGTAAGTAAACCATGGAACCATTCCTTGTGATCAAATAACTTCTGTCCAGCAATAGACCCTTAACAAAGGATTATGGGATAGAATTTTGCTCTTTTATTTTTGTCAATGGCATATTACTGTGCCCAAAAACAACCCGCACCAAAATTCTATCCCACAATCCTTTGTAATTGCTATTTGGTAAAGGGTCTATGAAGGGTACCATGAGTGATGAGTAAGCAAGGAGGTGTTAACTTGTACCTTTCTTGTATGGACTGCTTTCCACATGGTGGTTACTAATTCTCCTTTGAAAAGGGACACAATTGGTATTGGAAATAGGACTGCATTTACTACTAGCAACTAAGGCCAGTGAGGTTGTAAAGCTACCAACCAATCAAAAGACTTAATAGCTCTTAATGTATAAAGCCTGTCCTCAAATCAACTGAGCCACAGGGATGCTCCTTAGAATTCTTACTCCCTCGTGTGTGATACTGACAAAGCCATTGACCTTCCGGCTACTAGCTGTATCAAACCATGGCCAAGAACTTACACTACTTTAAATGTAATGTGGATTCTGTCACCACTGCAACCACAGAAGTACAGAAACACTCGGCAACTATTACCAAGTATCTTTGATATTGGGAAAGAGCTTCAGAACACATCATGTGGAGGAGGTTTGAAGGCTGACTTATCCAATTAAAACAACCTTCAACATGATACCTTCCACTTCAACATCTCAATTTGGTTTTGGATCTTTGTTCACTTCAAGGGTTTCATCTGTTGGAAAAATATGAAAGAGACAATAAGAATGATTCTTTATATTCCAAAACAATTCTGACAACAGTGTTGCTCGATCTCCATGCATTCATTTTTCAAAATTGTCTTCAATACGACCTGAAACCACAACTATGCAGAAAATGCCAAAATTTATCTTGTGTATTAGCCAATCTCAATAGAACTGTGAAAACAACATTGGTCACTTTGAGTGAGTACCATTTGGAGAAAAAAAGTTTGAAACTTTGAGAATTTCATCAGAGCACGTAGATTCAGTTCCTCTTCCACATGACAATAATTATGTTTTGCTTAAGATCATTCCTTGGAACTACAGATCTTTGTCTGAGAGGTGCCAAAGAGTGATATGTTTGAAATTGAAGGGGGGGTCTCAAACTAAACTCAGTTTGGAAAATTTTAAATATTTGGGGCAAAGAAAAAGGCCCTTTCATGGATAAACAACACCACTGCATGCATTAAAACTGTTTTTTGGAAGTAACTTTACACAACTGCAGAGTTTCCAACCTGCAGACCTATCAAAAGCATGGTTTTTAATGTTGGGGAACTTTTTTGTGAGTGCCAAAGGCATGAACGTCTAAAAACATCTAGGGGTATTCTTCTCCAGAACTCTGAATTCGTGAAACAAAAAAAAAAAAAATGCAATTTTCACCACTCTCAGACTGATATTTATATAAAATAGGTTTCAAGATTTTCATCATTTATGAAATCAGGGATTACTAGACTTTTGTAACACCTGTTTGGAGAAATCTGTAATGGCTGCCTCTTCCCTTCACACTATCAATTACAGGGTTTCCCCTAGCATTCTTTTTGTGAAGCAGCCACCTCATAGTTTTTTGGCCACCACCTCACAAAAATTTGCTACACTTGCCACCTGTACTAGCTATACTAGCTATGGAAGTATTGATAGTTCTCACTCACTGATGGTGCCAAAGCTAGCATCATAGGCCTATTATCCCCAAGAACTACTGTAATACCACCTCACAATCTTTAAAACCCAGGGGAAACCCTGTATTAGACAAGACAATGTAAGACAAAGCTCATTGTTTGCAATGCTCTTGAACGGATGCCCACCACTCCATACTTCTATACTACAATAGGCAGTATCACTGCTCAAAATTTTAAAATAGTCGCATTGAAAACGTGTTGTTCATTAAATTTAACTCTATAAGCATTAATTACTGGGGAGACAAATTTCTCAGACCTTCAATAAATGACAGCTTTGTAAATATGCTACTGTTTAATATTAAAATTGCTGAAAACTCTGAAAATGTTTAAAACAAACCTTGTGACTCTTTTCATGCCCATTTTGTAGAGGACTTGAATGAGATGTCATTACCTGATGTTTCCTTTTTTAGACGTTCTTTTCTTTTTTATTTCTTTATATCGGCCTACAATCGTTCCATAGTTCCTTGGGCATTATTTGGTGGTTCACATGCTTAAAAATGCTAAACTACTATTATGAATGGGAATTACCTTAGAAATGAAAAGTTGAGCTGTTAATTGCACAAATTCCTCACATTTCATATAGGATTTCTGAGATGAATTAGAGCTGATGTGGGCCTGATGGGATAACAAGTCGAAATGCATGGACAATGTCAAATGAAATTTTCAACACAAGATGTCATTGTAATAAGCACTACTTTTGACCCATGACCCAGATAGTATTTTGCAATAAATGCTTCCTGAGTTTACCTTCCATTTTTCATAAATCCTGTATTCTCCATTTGAATTAAAGGCTGACTCACTCTGGTATAGAGGGATTTCAGTCATGTGACTTTAACCAACTAGACACAATTCTGAAGGGCAAGACCGCGCAGTTTTTTTTGTTTTAACGGGCATGCGTCCATTGGGTCACAGTAGTATCTATGGTTATGCCATGCGCGTATGCTGTAAATACGCTTACTGCGAGTGTGTTTTGCCCTTCAGTGCCTGGGAATCCATTGCACGTGACGTCACACGAAATCCCTCTATAGGGTCATCAGTGAGTCAGTTGTCTTCCTGACCATCAAACGTTTGACTTATTCTTAAGCTTTATCCTATTCTGAGAATTCTAAGGAGATTACATGAGCAAAAGTCCCACAATACAGGTTCGTATGACTTGGCAAAGTCACCATTTTATTGTTAGGAGATGATAATCCTCTTGAAAGAGGTACAGCAATAATAATATTATGTCTATGTAATTATGTCTATCTGCGTAGACCTCCGACAAAACAAGTTACAAAAACAAAGAATTTGTTCTCTGAAGGCATACATGTTTTCCATATGTGAACATTAACACTAAAATGAAATAACTGAATTTTGTCTGTGAAAACCAAATCTAGGGCTGTAAAATCTGAAAGTATATAAACTAAAGCTTATAAGAATTTTTGCTTTGAATACATCATTTTATCTTGGGAGGGGGCAAAAGTTTGAAAAGGGTTTCTCTGGGGGCTCCATTTGGCGCACATCCCCTGGCCACTGAAAGTTTATCACCAAAGGTGCCATTTGATGTGAGAGATTGTAATATGTAATGAATATCCTGAGGCACACATACCAATTAAGTCAAAAGAAACATAACTCTAAGATTTATTCTGAAAGCCTAAGAGTTGTCAGATTCTGCAAAAAGGGTGTGTAAAAGCAGACAATTTTTGTCCTAAATAAATTTTCTGCAAAGATCTTCATTCCTCTAAACTAAACTTACTACCTGAAAAATACCATTTTGAACAATGTAAATGAAAACAGTAAATTTTAAATGTAAATAAAATATAACACATTGAAACATATGCTTTTTAATGTCCAACTTACATCTTCTAAAGCTAATGACAATAAGTCTGGTTGTAACTTTCTTCCAACTGTAATGTACCTGTGAAAAAGGACAGAAATGCTTGATATAACTTATATCCCATTCAATCACAAAAATGTGGCAGTGCTTCTTTCTAGAGTTTGCACCATGTCCAAAATTGGAACCGGGTACCCTAAGTCGATGGTCAGTCGGGTACCCGGGTACCCGAAAATATAACTTCTGTTAGGCTACAAGTTTGTTGTCAAGTCATAATAAGAAATTATGCTTTGCACGTTGATATAATATAACACCAACGTATCTTACATATGGGCATGACAAGTGTTCTTAGGCATGTGCGTGATAAATTTTGCCAGGGCAAAGTAACATGTTAGGTGTTCTGTCACACGTGCAATCTATGTTAGTGAACTTTGGATCCGGGTAGCAATTTCAGAACCAGGTCCTAACATCGTCGGTCGGGTACCCGGGTACCCGGTGCAAACACTGCTTCTTTCCTACCTAAGGATAACTGACAAAGTCACTGACAGCTTCATTTGAAGGTAAAGCTAGGCCAAATATTATGCAAACAAAGTATACACTACATAGTATTGGCATGCACCACAGAAATAAAAGTAAGGGAGAATGATATCTGTCGATCTGGACTGAAGCCATTGATTTGGCTAGGCTGTACAGCAACAGGGCACCGGCTCTTAATACAAATATCATGTCACTGCTTTTGACCTAAGTATTGGCAAAGAAACTACAAGTTTTCAAGTTACGAGTATAAAACAAAATATTTAAGGCACCATGACTTATTCCTGTTGTGAAAATTACTCCTTATCTTTTGAAAAACGGAAAAGCTATAACTTCTGCAGCTGAATGCACACTGTACGTACAGAAACACACCAATCAACCTGTTTTTTGCCGTACAACGAAAGCCCCCTCACAATTTTTGTGGCTTCACCGGTTAAACGTGCAAGGATGCATTGTGTCAGCATTCTCCCTTACTTTTATTTCTATAGCATGCACATGTTTATTTTAATGCATGTTTAATGATATATGTTTTATTAATGCACTGCTACAATATGTATTATACAATTTATGTCCAGTTTCAGTGTAAGGGTGGTATCCAATGTATTAATGTAAACAGAACTGATAACAGGCCTGCACACACTCTACAACACTCAACATAGCAAATCCCGTAAATGAAACAAAATTACACAGAAGTTTCAAGTTATGAAACAGTCTGCCATGTCTCCTGTAAAACCTATGTAAGAAACCATGTCAAAATCACAAAACAGCAAAGCTCAGGGTCGTATAAGTGTGCCAGAGGGCAAGGGCCAACTGTACCCAACCCTGAGATTTCCAAACCCTAAATGAAAAATAGCCGGCCTATTTGGGAAAAGGAAAAATACTGAAAAAGCTTGAAATTCCATTGTACTTTTCATGTTTTAAAGGCCCTACCTGGAAGATTGCATATATAAGGCTTCATTTCTAAAAACTTTTGTCTGGGAGGTTCCCGGACCAGACTTATATTCAAGTCGCTACTCAAGTCAGATCCCGCCAACACTACCAGACTTGAAAAATTCTGGGCAATTTTCCCCTATTGAAATAGCACAGAGACTCCAATCAATGACTTGACTCGAGTCTCTAAAACAGCTTCAGTTGACTTAACTTGCTGAGAAAAGAGTGACTTGAATACATCTCTGTCAGACAGACAGAGACAGACAGCAGACTTGCATTCAAGTGGCGACTCAAGTCACGTCCTGCCAACACTACCTGACTTGAAAAATTCTGGGCAATTTTTCCCTATTGAAATAACACAGAGACTTCAGTCAATGACTTGGACTTGACTTGAGTCCCTAAAATATAATGAGTCAGTTGACTTGACTTGCTGAGAAAAGGGTGACTTGAATACATCTCTGTCCCGGATCCCTCCTCAGATGGGCTCTTATGCAGCTAACTCATACTGACAAACAAACAACCTTCCTAATGCATGATGCACGCAACACAACAGAAGCCTACATGTTAAAGATGCATGCTTCTCAAGCACTGTCTCAGCTTAAATAATAGCCTATAATTACCTTAAATTACATGCTAAAATCAATGTTCCTGTGAAGTACCTTTTAGTCCTGTTTTCTCCTACAACTGTTTTCTCACTGAATAAGTTTTTCAAGTTTAACTTTTCTTCTTGAAGTCTTCATTTTGAAAGCAGAAATCCTCAAAAAACACTGCTTTGGAAGCTGCTTTTAATGTCTAAAACGTGCTATTTCCATCAATCTGGGAAGCATTGTCAGTAAACAATTGACAGACTATGCAATGCATCAATGGATGGTGGCCCTCCATGTGGCGCACTCAAAAGGCAAAGGCCAGCACCAGCTGTGGCATGGCACCGTGACATATCACAGCCAAAAACAATAAATAATGCCAAATTCTGAAATATATGATCACTTTAAAGCTTTGTCATTGTAAGCAACATTTTGTATCCAAACAACCTTACAAAGGCAAAATTTCTCAAAGGGAAAGGGCCTTATACAGAGCTCTCTCCCTAAAACCCTGCCAAAGAGGAAAATAAAAATGGCACAAAAATGAAAATTTCTAACCATGTAACAAGTTCAGCGCTTTCACATGAGCTGCATTTTTCACCTTAGCCATCTTATGTACACAAAAACTTTCCTAAGAGTAAAATGTGTCCAACCCTGCACCTTACATGATATCCCTCCCCCTCCATTGGAAAAAAGACACTAGATATGATCAGTTGTTCGAAGCTTTGTAAAAGACTAGTGTTTCCACTGCCTCATACCCATTGGGTACCCGCGTACCCGACACTATACTGTAACTTGAATATTGCTCACTTATGATGTGTACTGTGACGACATAACACAGGCTTGATACGTAAACCTGAGCACAGAGAGGTAGTGACCATTTCAAGGAGACTCAAATTGTTACTAAAAATTTGTCTCGTTACCGTTTCAAAACGAAAATTCCCTATAAAAGAGACTATAAAGAAAATCGATTAATTTAAAGAAACTGAATACTTTATATTAAGGTCCAGTAACTTCCTCAGATCAATTTAAGGGACATTTTCTGACACTAAAAGCAAGCCAGACTCAAAGCTGCTGACATATTTTTAAGCATGTTACTTCAATCAACCACTCAGCGGCTAGAACACAGGGTTTTCTCTGGCACGGTGGAGCACGGACAGAGTTCATGACCAACACATAATCATGTAAAGAAACTAGTGGCGCTTGTGTAAATGGCTATCAATTCTAACAGTTTCATTTCATGCACGTGTTACTTGCATCTTGCAGAACTTCCTTCCTAGGCAAGCTTTGTGTGTTGCGTACCAGTATTTACATACGTTATCAGCAAGCAGACATGCCACCTATACCTACAGTGTAGCTAGTTAATCATTTCCCTAGATGCGGAGCCATAAGCTTACGGCTCTGCCTTCATGTACAGTAGCATACACTCAAACATTTAGAGCATCCGCCTCTCACGCGGGAGGTTCTATTCCCAGGTCGAGTCATACCAAAGACTTAAAAAATCAACACCTACTGCCATTGTGCGTGATGCTCCGCATAAGCAATGGAGTAAGGGAAAACAAGCCAGTGAGTCACAACTGGAAAAAAGGCCTTGGCTGGCTCAACTTGAACCAATTGGTTGGATACTGGGCCGTTAAACCTCATCTAACTAACTAACTAACTTACTAAACCCAATTTACAGTGTCAAAATCTTTGCACCAGCGTCATTTTGTTTCTCACTAGTTTTTTCAGTATGGCACGGTCCATTACTTTTTGTGAAATTTTACATGAGGAAAAGTACACGAAAGTAGGAAAAGTACACCACACATTGCACAGGGTTGATTCCGCTTTATAGTGACAAATTTAACCATTAACTGAGGTGTCGGACTTTGGTATACTCGAGGTGTTTGGTAGACTGTGCAGTATAGCCTAGGCCTATTTATGGCCAGGGTCGGGTAGAAAATTTGGAACCGGGTAACAGAACATCAGGCAGGTACCCGGGTATCTGGGTTACTCGTGAAAACACTATCAAAGACAGCACCAATTTGCACCAACACAACATTACACAAATGTCACATCCTCCACTTTGACCCTTCTCTTAGACCCTACCTAAGCAGGGCAGTGAGTGACAAAAAATGATCTATTTGGATGCAAACTGTCCTAGGTATGCCACTGAATGCAGTCATGAACTGCCTCCTGGATTCACCCAGGCTATGGCCCTGTCAGCTCTAAGGCTGCAGCTGCCTCAGCAAAAGTGGTCTTTGTCAATCATCCTGCCCCTGTTTGTAATAACACAGCATGGCTGCAGCCCCTGCAAATTTGCTGAGAAAGCCGCAGCCAGGTGTTTTGACACAGTGCCCCTGTAATGTTTACAATAATAACACAGCATGGCTGCAGCCCCTGCAAATTTGCTGAGAGAGCTGCAGCTAGGTGTTTTGACACAGTGCCCCGATTGAAGTAAAGTGTGACTTACGATTTAGGATCAAGGTATGATGAGACCTGAAGAATTTCTTCTAATTCTCGTATAACTGCCTCACAAACATGCTTATCCGCTGCATTCTCACCACTATTATCCAGAATCTGGTATAAACATTCACTTACGGCTACGAAATCTAGAAGGAGCAAAAAAGTCAGAGAATTTGACCAAGCACACCACCTCATAATGATATTGATTCACAAAAACATATAATCAGCATACACTATTCATGAAAACATGATTCCCTGATTTTTCCCTGAAGAATTTTTAAATTCAAGAACAATTCTTTCCACCTATTTTCAGTCAGGCACAAGTAACAGGGCACCACTGCCAATCATCCAACAGATATCCTATGTGGACAAGAGAAAAGAATATAACCATTTCACTTCTGAGCCAATAAAATTTCCTGAGTTTTCCTGACTGGATACATTTTTCTACAATTTCCTGACATTCCCCTGGCTGGAAAAAGGGAAATTCCTTTCCTAGATTTCTCCTGAATTCTGTAAAGGCTGAGAGCCAAGCAATTATGCCTTTGCAATATTTTCTAACATTCAAAACATTTGTGATGACAAATAGTCTTCATTTGTTGGCCAAAGGCTTTACAAAGAGAGCTGCAATGCCAGACCATCAAAATTTCTGTTAATTACAAAACCAGCCTCAAGCACTTGCATACTACACTTGTCAATTTTGGCACGGATCACTTTTTTTGGACTAGTCTAAACATGAATATACAGAAAGCTGTGAGGAAAGAAAACTAACTATTACTGGATTAAATCTTGCGCAGTTTCTGCCCAACTCCCTGTGACTACAGACCTTAACCACTCCAACTGTCAAATTTCAGTGACTAACATTTATCCCCTAAGTTTTGAAAAATGCATTTTTTTTTAACAGTTGAAGCTGTACACAGAAAAAATATAAATGGCAATAGCTATTATACCTCAGAAAAAAAATGTTACTTTAATCTTTTTCTTGGTCCTTTTCAAAATATATGAAAGAATGAAACTGTTCTTAACTTCTTTGTAGTTTCTTCTGTATTCACTATAAAATGGGAGTCTTACACAGTAGTTTTACTGACAGAATGCTGTATATATATGTACCTTATTGTGGTTAGAAAAGAGTCGAAGCTCCAAAGATTGTTACTGACTTACCAACAAGAAGAAGACATGCAATTACACCTGTTTGGAATACATCTAGTGGAATGTACTCATAATCTTGAGGACCAATTTTCTGGAATAGACTTTCTCTCACCTCAACAGCCATGGAACTGTAACAAGACAAACAGGTTTCAGCCAGTTATTCAAAATCATTTGTGTCTTAATGAAGAGTTTATTATGTCAGGAATGCATCACCAAGATTGTTCTGCACACTTCTTCAGAGTTTCCACACTTTTGAGATACTGAAATTCAAGACTTCTTCAAGCCTATTCCACGAACAAAACAGCCTTTTTTTTCAGACACAGGAAAAAGACATTCCCTTGGGCAAAAACTTGTTCTTTCCCATTTCCATTGTGGATGCATGTAGCAATATGATCTCAATTTTCTTTTTCAATTTTCCCGACCATTCTGCAATTTTTCCACCCAAAAACGGCAAAATTCAAGGGTTTTCAAGATCATACGAATTTTCAGACATTTCCCATTATCCCCACTGCAGAGGAACCCTGAAACTCATTTTTTCCCTCTCCCACTAATAGTGAACATCATCTCAAATTCATAAAATTTTAGGATCTTAACTTACACTCCCTTTGTCTCAAATAAACTACTATACACTTTCCTCTCTTAAATGTTAGCAATCTTTTGTATAAAGTTTTGCTATATGAGTGGGGAAGAAGACCTCGTTTCTCACAGATAATGCCATGTATAAAAATCTGCATTTCATTTCTCTCCAAAGGACTTTGAAATTTTGTTATAACATGGCTTTTTTTTTTTTGTTTGATAGAACAGACTGGACAATTTTATAGATGATCAGGTATGGATGTTCCAGGCCACTGTAGAATTTGAAAGATTCTGGAGACTGGAATGGCTTGTCACATGACCTCTAGTGCTATTGGCACCCCATCTTATTTATTTGGTGGATGGACACTAACACTAGCGAATTAATAATGCGTAGCCAATCACGCAGAACATGGAGACTTGCCATATGACTTAATATGACTGTCAATGAGTGGGGATTGTCTCATCTGGTAATGTCTCATCACTAACCAAGCCTTATAATGAGCAATATTGTGAATTTAAAGCCATCACCCATGTTGTCTCCAAGGTCTTATATTGTATGGACTATGCATGTGTGCCTAGTGCATACAGCACACCCATCATATTAATGCTGTCTGGAACATGGACTAACCAGCCTAGGTAGCTTATGTAGGACTTTCATCATACAGCCTAGTTTTGTACCATTCTACTTAATTGGAAGCATAATGTATTGCTGATTAGACTACTGTAACACTGACCCTCTACTAGCTATCTACCGACACTGGTTCCATCCACTGAGTTGACTTCAACTTTCAATTTCATATACATAGACTAGCCTGATGCTGGCATAATACTTTCAAGCCTTATCAGCCCAGCATATTAGCAACCAGCCTTCATCTACTCAAACCTGGTCAAGACTGACAAGTGACAGAGCACTGAGGCCTAGGCCTAAGTTAATAAGTAAGTCAAGGGCTCTGACTAGTTTACTGCAGAAACCTATTTAAAAGCAAGTGTATTCTAGACCTAAGTTACCAAAGTTTTTACCTACAGTAAGCAGTGTTGTGTAAGCCTACTGCACATGTAGAGATGGTAGTTATTGTCCTAGGGAATCACTTCCAATGATTGTTCACATACCGTACTGATATGAATGAACTTCGCAGAGAAACCAAAGAGTGATTTAATTCAAAAGAATTAATTTGACTCTTCCTGTTTGTGTCGGACTGGTATGTCCTTCCCATTGCTACAGGGTAACAATTTTCAGATACTTCTTTGAATCACATAATGCAATGACTTACGCCACAAAAAGAACTTCATAGCAATCCTCAAACCATTTGCATTCAATTACCATGTTTAGCTCCTACGATAATAGCAGACAATTGTATAACATTGTCAAACCAATGACAACTTGCAGCAAGCAGATGTGACATCATAGCCTCACACTGAAACATTATCTTTTGTTTCTCATTTAAAGGTTAAACCTTTTTCTAAAATAATCCCATAGTTCCATAATGGGATTCATGAGAGGCATTAGAATTTTGATACAAACCTCACACACAACACCCTTAACAAAGGTTAACTCGTAACTCTATCTAATTCACGGTAATAATACTAGACTGCAAAACAAAGAAAACAAAGCACTGAGCATCATCATTGTCAGGAGAAACTGTAACATTACTAGGACTTCTTATCTGAAGTGCATTCTGGTTGAAAACTTGGTAGTAACTCCAAGACTGAAACAGATCTAAGACTGCAAACAGCAATTTAACACAAATTTCATCAGTAAGTTTGGATTGTATTCCTCTGGTACAAATCAAAAGCAAATGTTCATGTAAAGTCTTTTTTGTGAGACATAAGAAACTGACACAATAGTTAATCACCTCCTCTACCATACAGACAATTGTTGTCTACCGTATGATAGAAACGAGTAAACTTCTGAAAGAAATGAGCAAAATTTCAATCAACAGACATATCCTACAGACTCTTTCATGTTTACAAACAAATGACGTCATGGCTGGTTGGAAAAAACTTAACAGGGCATGTCACATTGTCATCACAATGAAAAGTAGATTCTAATTCGTCTACCTTCTGCATGCAATTGCGCAAGTGTTTACACGCACAAAACCTAACATACACATGTATGTTCTTGCACATGCTCTATGTCAAACATAGCCTACAGTGACAAACAATCAAACAAATAAATAAATATAAATAAATAAATAAATAAATAAATAAATAAATAAATAAATAAATAAATAAATAAATAAATAAATAAATAAATAAATAAATAAATAAAAACTTTTCAGTCATTAGTCATATCCCATTAACTTCTTCACATGGGGGTGCTCTTTAACCCATGACTCATACACCAATAACTACACTTTACCTGCAAATCATTTCCAGAAGAGTTTTGTACGTACTTCCGACCAATCCAGCAGGGTGTTTAGAACCTGATGGATAAAAATGAGAAAGAGGTTATCCCTCCATTTGATTTTTGGGACTATGCAAGCATGGGTGGCGTTCAAGAAAGATGGGAGGGGCATGGTCCTCCCTCTCACCATCCCCACCCCACCCCAATTTTTGGCTGGTGGCAGGCTGTCTTTCCTACCCCCAATGGACATAAATTTTTGCTGATATTTATGAGTACAAGATATTAACCTTGTTACCACTTCATAATCACAAAAGCCTTGCCAGGACCTTCATCTCAGAATCTGATCCTTGCCCTAAGAAAATAAAAACTTTCTAGCAAGTTCAATGGCCAAAATGGAAACTAGGGTAAACAGAATCATGACTGTTATACGGGTAAAGTTTTATTCTTGAAAACTCCCTATCTTTTCAGTACATCTAGTTTCAGTTCCATAATTCTTCCATGGTGAGTCTCAAGACAAAAGTGCAGAGATTCTTTTGGACTTGAAGGCTCGAAATAACACTGACAGCCATGGCTGTCAGGCCCTTTGTCGCAGAGTGCATTGAATTTTACAAGGGGTTGCTAACTTCGGGTTGGACTTACTGTCCAGGGATGGAAATATATTACGTAATCTAATTTGTTTACCGAGGGAAATTCTATTCAAAAGATTTTCGCGGGCATTCTAAGGACAATTAGCAGGGGATAGGTTAAAAGCTAGCGGGAAAGGCTGATTTGTGTTGCGTTTCCATAGTCAGATTCGTTCTGGCCTCCTGTGCGTGATAACAGAGGAAATGCCTCTCACGGCGAGTATAGTCCTCGTATTGGGAAACCAGGTGAAGTTGATGGGTTAACCAAGTCACCTGTAAGTGTCTAAGCTTTGTTTCTATTTGTTTCTACTTTAGTAGGCACTGTTTTAGGGTTTTTTATAAGTTGTAAGGGAGTAACAGGGTCATTGTTTTAGTCATAAGTTGTTAGTGGGAAAATGTACACCTTACGTATATCTCACAGCTTGGGGGATGGGGGTCACGCTTTACAGAGAGGGTTCGAATATTGTTTTTGAATATTTTTCAAGTTATGTATATATGTATATATATATGAATTTCAGATGGGAGTGAAGTATTATTGCTATACGATTTATGTGAAATCAAGCGGTCTTAAATGTGGAGAAATTGGTTGTGAGAGGGAAGGGCGTACTTTATTTCCAAGTCGCCCCAGTGTATTATGTTGATGTGCATGTTTATGTTCAAAATGCAAAGTGTAACCTATGATGTAATGATTATGTCGAGTAAAAAGCAATTCTGTTGTTTAATTGCAGGGTTTTTCCATGAGGATTGAGATGCGCTAGCATCTGTTATTAAGGAGTCAGCGATAGCTGGTGAAATAAGCAATTTCAGCGTTAGCTGGTAAACTATGTGTGAAGAGTACCAGCGTTAGCTGGAGCAAGTCATACCATATTACCCTGCAAATATCCTGTAAATAAAGAGAAAAATCGGAACACAATCATCAAAACACGATCTCATTTAATTTCTGGTTCTCCGCTACGTATTTACTTGGCTGTAGAAGACGGACCCAGGAGTAACTTCAGCAGGGCGTCGAGGGGCCCTTTGTGACACCCTTGCTGATGGCTGTGGTGCAGTGTTGTAAAGAGTCATGACTCAAGTCACTTCTTCTCAAAATGATAGTGACTCGAAAGAATTCATGAGTAATTTCCCCGTTGAAATAGTACAGTGACTCAGTCAATGACTCGAGTCACTTTAAAGTTTGACAATTGGTGACTCGAGTCACGAATCTAGTGACTCGATTACAACTCTGCCGTGGTGCCCCTCAGTCAATGGCCTATGAAATAACATAGACCGATGTTAATTTTGGCTGTGCCCTTTTTCAAGCTTATTTCAAGCCCTGGACTTGCAATGTAATTACTAAATTTTGTATTGCAAGTTTGCACACCCAGTACCTAAAGCTTACATGCCAAGTGACAATAAATGCCTTTTTGTGTGCACAGCATCAAGGGTATTTTGAATACCCTATTTGTGAAAACTCCCTTGACTCTTACAGTGAAGAAAGTTTTGGATTTTGGAATACCCTTTTTTTGTAAGTATGTCAAAACGAAAAAGTTCATTAAACAGCCTGTCTCGCAATCATATACATACACACACTCACACAATATCACCACTGCCTAGGGCAAGAAATCAAAACCCGTAAAATTAGCAAGTAATGAATATTCAGGTCTGTAAGCCCCACCAAAATATCTGGAATGTGCTCTTCCTTGCTTTTAAACAGATATATTCCATTAATCTTTAAGAATTATCTTGCAGCATTTAATTGGAAAAAGTAGCCTTGTTTACTTTAGAAGCACTTAAAATTGAGTCATGACATACTCTTTGGTTTACTAAGAATTTCATAGGCAGTTGTTACATTTGGTACAAAGCTGGGTTTGGAATGATGTGATATCTTGATCATTTCCAGGGCTTGATTCATTCTGTTGTTATCCTCACCAAGGTTGTCAAAGCTGAAAAAAGAAACGAAGAAAGGGATTATGACAGGTATGACTGAAGCTGGCCTGATTATTACAAAAAATTCTGTATAACGTCAGTGCTACCTTCCTTGCATCTACAGAACCAACAATTCTTGCAAAAGTTAAGAAACAAAAACCAAATTTGTCTCAATAACAAAGCACCAACTCCCTCCTCTCTCGCCCCTTAACAATTTGGGTTGGCCACATATCATTTTTGACTATAAAAACAACACTGAAAGGGTTTGTTGCATTTCCTTTTAGGAGTTTTGGCAGGCTTTTTTAACCTGTACGGTTTAAGATATACTGTAACTTTAGATAGACAACTGATGTCTTCAGTATACCAATGATATTAAGCCTATATCACTTTTCTACCAGCGATGAATGAAAGGTTGGCATTTAGGAGGAATACCCTACGTAAAATTGTACACACATAACTGCAACAACAGACCCATCAGTTATAGATGGAAAGTGGTGCCACTGGTTCACATACACATACACTGTACAACACATCGTGTACACATTCACAGAACAGGATACGACATACATGGGAGCATGGGATATTTAAACATGCACCAACCAAAATAGCCCCAGAACAAAAAAAAAAACAAAAAACAAAAAACACTTTCATTTAACTTGTTACTCAATACTGTAAATCTCACTTTTTGTACTTGCTCTGGGCAATTGACAAAGCAATAACTCTTTTTCACTGCAGCACTTATGCTTATAACAGTAGCTCCTTCACTTTGGAAATGGCTCTGCCACCTTTTCATGTAATCTGCAATAATTTAACTGCTTTCTTTTGTTAAATGTTTTGTTTTAAATAATAGCTCATGCAAATTTTGCTGTTTTGAACTGTCCTAATTTCATGGGTAAAGAACCTTTTCGGCATTACTGATTTGAATATTCGTTGACAATGTCCCTTCACTTGCTTTACTTCTTATCAGTAAATTCTATTTTTCCTCAAGAGGATGTAACCTTTGTGTAAAATGACAAACAGTTTCACCTTAATGTTTCACACTCTACAAAGACAAATACTGTCCTGAAAATGCTACAGTCCTAAATTCCTACAGCTCATTGGTACAACAGCCCATTGGTCATTAAATTTCTGTCCCACTTCCCACTAGCCTTACCATCAGTGGGGTTCCTTTTGAATGCCCTGTTGGTCCTACAGGGCATACAAAATAGAACCAATGGGCTGTAGGACCAATTGCAGTCATCAGATGGGGTTGCTACTGTGCATCTAAATGCATGTATGAATTCTTAAAAAGCAAATAATTTAAGCATTGAAGCTGAAGGCTGCAGTGGTACAGATTTACCAAAAATAAGAGCACACTGCTCATTTTATTTTGCAATTAAAATATTACTCTGAATATGAAATGGATGGAAAAAATTGGGGACCCAGAGTGCTCCTTGCTGGGAAATTTAGGCAATGGGAAGCAAATATGGTTGCTTTGTATATGATGTAAAAATGACGAAGTTGGGGGAATTTTACTTGTCTCCTGGCAAATAAGTATATTATATACAGCCTATACAGTATTTTCCAACCCAGGTAAAGCAGGGAGCTGGATACAGTGTCAACACAAGTTTCACTTATCCTAGCTTGAATAAAGACATTTCTTTCAGGATTATTTCTTTATCGTTCCTTTCCCAAAGAGCGATTACACAGGATTGTGGGATTGAAGTTTGGCATGCTGCATTTTTGGCCACAGTACGATGCCATTGACAAAGACCATGTGTACCACAACTCTATCCCACAATCCTTTGTAATTGCTTTTTGGTAAAAGGTCCATTATGATGTAAACTTCCAAACTTCTGGTACATCACTCATGAGCAAAACTTTACATAAAATTCACACTTTACATAAAATTCAAACTTTACACTGAATCAGACTCAAACGAAAGAATACTAGAAATTACACTGCAGTTATGTTAAACTTACAAGTGGGCCAGAAATGTAATTGGATCATCTGGTCTGTTGGATACCAGCTGCGACAAAGCATTCTTGATCCAAGTATTGACATGGTGCCCTTCTGTGAAAGTAAAAAGTACTTGAGGAAGCATCAACTCAAAAAAATTCTTCTAGTATTAAAGGCATTTGTTGGTAACTAAATTTGATGCTTTCAAATAGAGCAGAAAATATGTTGTAATAGGAGGTAACAAATCTCTATGGGTAGGGACAGCCTGTGACGTCACAATAGGGTAACACCGAAAAAGCCGATGAAAACAAGTACTGCATGTCTATACACACCAATGAAATTCAGCTGGGTTTTTTCATCAGCAATGAGACCGTTGACCCAAATGCCTGTATGACAGCCCCCACTAATTGCATACATGTAGCTAATTTTCAAAAAACAGTTTTCAAAGATAAAATGTGTGAAGGGAAACATGTGATATGACCATCATCATGACATGATGACATATTGATATGACATCTCTATGCTATGACCATTGCTGCAAAGAAAGTTTCATAACTTTGTTGCTAGTGTGCACCCTACATATAATGGCATAGTTAAATACAGAACTACACTATTTATTAATTATGCTACCTCCTACTAGATAACAGCCTGAAATTACTCCCAAAAGGAGTTACAGCTCTGAACTGAAACAAAACTTAAGGAGAAACCATCTGAGAGCCTTGCAAAAGTGAAAGCAAAAACTGACTTGAATGGCTCCAAGGAGGTGTAATCAAAACTTGTCTTGAGTAGCTTCATCAACAGAAAGCAAAGTCAGCTAGATTTAAGAGGTCTGCACAAGGGTGCTTCAGACCAGGATTGCAACCAAGTTCATAAGCTGTGTAACTGATTTCAATTGTACAGTATACCCTCATAGGTGCAAGGAAAGCCAGCTATAAGATCCAGCAAGCCTTGGTTATCCTACATCAGTGTTTACACTAGAGCAGGGGATTGAGGGATTCCTGCAAAAAAATTGAGACTCCCGCTAAAAAATAATTCATTGTGAGGAAATTCCTGCAAATGTCTTTGATACAAAGAAATGAAAAAAAAATGTAAAGCAGCACTTGGAACATTTCAATTAATACCAGAAATAATGCAAACAGTTTAAGGAAAACAGTAACCAGAAAGCCCAAAGGCTTAGTGATTCCTTGCCGAATGGGGATGCTTTGTTGCACTGAGCCTTATCCCTCAAATTTATCTTTCTTGACTACATCATTTTATGATGTTTTAACAATTTGACCTCTGCTGACCTCACAAGACCTCTGAACACCACCAAATATAACAAAAAAGGAAAAAGGAAGGAAGTGTCTTGAAAGGGATTCAACTCCAATGGATCTTGGATCTTGTAAATTCTTGGCAAATTTTGCTTTTTGACCTCTGGTTACCCCAGATGATGATCTTGAAAATACTTGGGAAATTTTGCTTTTTTTTTTTTGACCTCTGGTAACCCCAGATGTTGATCTTGGGAATTCTTTGGAAATTTTGCTCTCTGACCTCTGGTGACCTCATATAACAATCTTGGGAATTGTTGGAAAATTTTGCTTTTTGACCTCTGGTAACTCCAGATTACCTCTGACCTCCACCAAAAACAATAGGGTTCTTCCTTACATCATGAAAAATCTATACACTAAATATCAAAAGTGTCCTTCATTCCTATCTTGAGATATTGCTATTACACGCTTTTCAGTTTTTTAGCTCCTGTGACCCCAAATGACCTTTAACCTTCACCAACAACAATAGGGTTCTTTCAGTAGCGTGTTCAAAGGGGGGGCCAGGGGGGCACTGGCCCCCCACCTCTAAAGCCAGTCGGGGGAAAATCTCTTAGTCGGGGGATTTAAGGGTTAGGGGAAGAGAAAAAGATTGAAGAGACACTGAGCACTCAACAGGGATGGCGCCAGGTGGGGGCGGGGAGCCCCATCGGGGAGTCTTAATCATACGATAGAGTATGCATGCAGGCAGTCCCCGACGGCGACTGAGGGAGGACAATTTCTCAAATAAGAACCCAAATTTTTCGGCGCGCTACGCGCGCTGTATAGGTACTCCAGGATCTTCAGCAGTTCCATTTCACATTGCTAGAAAGCACATGTCCTGCCAACCTTACCACAAAACATGTAGGCAGAGAACACTGTTCATGTGGAGGTCGAAAATTTCATCACATGTCGCTAAGCCTAGTTACTGTTCTCTAATGTGTGTCATGCGGTACGGTCAGTTTGTGAGCGACTCACGGCCCAAAGTTTGGCTGTTTCATAGGGTAGTCCAAGTGTTTCGATAATATGTATGTTATCCCCGATATGGTCTAGAACCCCTACAGTTTTTCTTTTTTGTTTTCTTTATGTTCTTGATCACATTTTCTTCAGATCCATCTTCCCCATCCCCTTGTCGGCATCGGGGCTGTCGGGGCTTCAGGTCGCTGCCTCTGCCCGTCTGGCCACCTGTCGGGCAAATCCTGGCCCCATCCCTGGCACTCAAAACTTAGAAGTAGCCTACAGAATGATATTAGAAGAGATTTTTTTTCATTTTTTGGTCGTTTACCAAAGGATAGAGCTCTTCCAATTGTCCTACAGTGAATAATCAGACAGGATGCTATCAATATCAATATCTGTCTCATATGGTGCAGGTAGGCCTCCTATCATTAAGTTCCCTTCGCCCTTCGCGCTAGTCACTTTAACCATCTGTAATGGTAAACTATATAGGTTTAAGGATGAAACAGTGCTGTTAACTTTGGCGATTATCTCAAGCAGCCTTCTTGACTGGCCTCGTGATCTTTAACGTAGTACCTGTCAATGTATGTGACACATACTGTAGCACACTGCGGCTTTCAACGCATAGAGGATAACCTGAACTCTCCGTCACTGACATCGAATTTTACAAAATCTGAAACAAACGAAACCTGATCAATAAGGCCTCTAGAACCAATTTAGGGCGGTCTTATTACCTTATGTTGCAGGAGCTTCCGGGGGCTTCGCCCCCTGGACCCCCACCGGGGCTCTGCCCCTGGACCCCGCCAGGGGCCCTGGCGCGGGTCCCTGGACCCCACACGTGCAAACTCGCGCTTCGCGCTCGTGATGCACCTTCGGTGCACTTGTCACATCCCTCCATGTCAGTCAGGGGAATCACAGGTTGTGCCCCCCCACCTTTGAAATCCTGCACATGCCACTGGGTTCTTTCTCTCAACATGGCAAATCTATATACCAAATATGAAAAGTGTCTGTCATTGCTATCTTGAGATATAGTGATTACAAGCCATTTACATTATTTTCACAGTTTAACCTCTGTGACCTCAGATGACCTTCGACCTCTACCAAAACAATAGCATTCTTCCTCTCAACATGACAAATCCATATCAGCTATTCCTACCTTGACATATTGCGATTTCAAGGTTTTCGGTCTTTGACCCCCAGTGACCTCAAATGACCTTTGACCTCCACCAAAAACAATACGATTCTTTCTCTCAACATGACAAATCCATATACCACATATGAAAAATGTCGGTCATTCCTATCTTGAGATATCGTGATTACGAGCTTTTCAGCTTTTTACCTCCGGTGACCTCAAATGACCTTTGACCTTCACCAAAAGCAATAGGGTTCTTCCTCTTGACATGACAAATCTATATACCAAATATGAAAAGTGTCGGTCATTCCTATCTTGAGATATCATGATTATGAGCTTTTCAGTTTTTACCTCCAGTGACCTCAAATGACCTTTGACCTTCACCAAGAACAATAAGGTTCTTCCTCTCAACATGAAAAATCTATATACCAAATATGAAAAGTGTCTGTCATTCCTATCTTGATATATCATGATTACGAGCTTTTCAGCTTTTTACCTCCGGTGACCTCAAATGACCTTTGACCTTCACCAAAAACAATAGGGTTCTTCCTCTCAACATGAACAGTCTATACACCAAACATGAAAAGTGTCGGTCACTGCTATCTTGAAATATCGTGTTTACAAGCTGTTTAGGAGGTTTTCGCAGTTTTACCTCCAGTGACCTCGGATGACCTTTGACCTCCACCAAGAACAATCGGGTTCTTCCTCTTGACATGACAAATCTATACACCAAATATGAAAAGTGTCGGTCTTTGCTAACTTGAGATATCGTGTTTACAAAGTTTTTGGTTTTTGACCTCTGGTGACCTCAAATGACCTTTGACTTCCACCAAAAACAATAGGGTTCTTTCTCTCAACATGACGAATCTATATACCAAATATGAAAAGTGTCAGTCATTGCTATTTTGAGATATCGTGTTTACAAGCTAGGCGTCACATACACACGCATACACCCACACACACACATACACACGCACACACACGACATCACCATCGCATAGATTCCTTGCCTGCCTTCGGCAAGGAATCAAAAACAGAACAAAATTTCATTCAGAAATTACACCGTTCCGATACCCAATTCGGCACACCTCTTCTTTGTGTATGTGACAGCGCAAAGTTGATTCAATGGGTGAAGTAATAATAATATCATACTAACAACATATGAAAGGACATGTAAACTTTGAAATATTTCATTTTAATTGTCTCCCCCCCCCCCTTCATATTTTTAAAATCCCCACCAAACAAAAAATTAAGAAAGAGAAGAAAATCTCCCCAGATTTTTGGTGCTAGTGTAAATCCTGACATACATTCACCGTTTGACTTACAGTGACCTTTGACTTCCACAAAAACAATAGGGTTCTTTCATTAAATATGGAGGTATCTATACTGTAAGAATGAGCTCCATCAAAGTTACCCTTAAGATTTCATTTTTGTAAGCAGTTTGCAAGAATTTCTACACTTTACCTCTGATCACCATCAGGAGATAACATTTGACCTCTACCAGAAACAACAAGGGCTTATAACCCATATTAACCTCCACATGCCAGTTTGAAAATTATCTATGGCTCCTACCTTGAGATATGGTCACATTTACAAGGTTTTCAGTTTCTGACCTCTTGTAACTTCAAATGACCTCAGGCCTCCTAAAAATGATAGAATTCTTCCTCTCAATATGACAAACATATATTAAGTATGAATGAAAATTGTCCATCATTCCTATCTTCAGATACCATTTTTACTAGCAATTCCTGAGGTATTTGTGGTTTCAACTCTGGAGGTTCCAGTGACCTGAGATAACCTTTGACCTCTACTAAAAACAATAGAATTTATCTTCTGACTAAAATGCATCCACTTATTACCAGTATGAAAAGTATCCACTTTCCTATAAGGAGATACTGTGTTTACAAGGTTATGGGTTTTGAGCTCTGGTGACCTCACATGACCTCTCAGTTTCACCACATACAATCTTGATTCTTCCTCACAAGTAACCTTGAAATGTTATCTTCAATTTATGAAATATCTTGAGTCGGGAATAAAGTATTGAAACATGATTTATGGAGTAGACTTGGGAACCCCATTCTTTTTGGCACCAGGTTCCCCTTGTTCTTGTAGTGGTGACTCTGATTTTTATATTAAGTGCTGTAATACAGTGTTTATAGCCACAGACACATATAGACTGTTGATTGCTAGCTGATACTACAGGCTTTTCAACTGCTGTCCCATATCCCCTAAATATTTTAAATTTCTGATCTGAAGCTCACGTCGCTAACTTCAAGGTCAAAGCAACATCCAAAAAAAAACAAGAGCCCAAGGGCACTATGGTTCCTTGTCTTTCAGATTATTTTGCACAAAGGGAGTAGTAAGGGAAGGCATGTGCTCCTTCAGCCCCAATGACTTTTGACCTCTGGCTCCACCAAAACATTAGGGAACATATCTGAAAATCATACACATACTCCCAAATTAAAGAAGAACTGACCACTTGGTTAAATACATTTACTGCATCACATACCTCCCATTCCAATGCATCACACACACACTCATGACCTTTACTAAAATGTCAATTACTTGAGTTAGGAGCATCGTACGAGGGTAGTGTAATTGCCTTTTTGGTTCGTCTCAACAAGATTTATCCAGGCATCACAAGAAAGGCACAAAGGTCAAAATGTCAAATAAGGTCGAATGAGGTCAAAGAAAGTCATCACGTGCACTTCATTTAGACAAACACAACTTTTCGTTATGCCATACCCCTATGTCACTTGGTTATTGAGTTATCGCACTATATACCTAGCATTGCAATGCATATATAACGCAAACACACACTACTAACCTCTCACTTAAATGTCAATAACTTGAGTTAGGAACATTGTATGAGGGTAGTTTAATTGCCTTTTTGGTTCATTTCAACAAGACGAATCCAGGCATCACAAAAAAGTCACAAAGGTCAAAAGGTCAAAGTAGGTCAACATGTGCACTTCACTGAGATGAACAAAACTTTCCATTATGCCATCATCCTATGTCACTTGGTTATGGAGTTATTGCACCGCATACCTGGCATTCCAATGCATATAACGCACACACCACTAACCTTTCACTTAAATGTCAATAACTCAAGTTAGGAACATGGTACGAGGGTAGTATAATTGCCTTTTTTGTTTGTCTCAACAAGACAAATCCAGGCGTCACAAAAAAGTCACAAAGGTCAAAAGGTCAAATGAGGTCAAGTGAGGTCAAATTAGGTCATCATGTGCACTCCAATGAGATGAACACAACTTTCCATTACACCATCCCCCTAAAATGTTTCGTTGGAGAGATATCAATAAAACATTACTTTCTGACCTTTTGACCCGTTGAAATTAGTTTGGTAAATGTTACAGTACTTGCACCTCCCACCAATCTATCTTATCCTAAAATTATGTCACAGTTTGAATAACGGTCACCGAGTTATACTGTAGCTACTAAAAGAAATTCACTTTATTGCCTCTAGTGACCCCTAGTGACCTTTGACCACCAAAAACAATAGGGCACATCTACTCAATATAATACATGTACACACCAAGTTTGAGAAAAATTGATCACTTGATTATTGAGTTATCTCATCACATACCTCAAATTCCAATGCGTCACATACATACACACACACACACACACACACATACACACGTCAACTTGACAACATAGGTTCCTTTGTTACACAAGGAACCAAAAAAGAAAACAAAGCCTTGTTCATCAATGTGAGGAAATGATAGGCTATAACCTCTACTTCCTTCAAGCTCACTTTAGGTCATGGTGCAGTTACCTTCAATTTGCTAGTATCTTCAGAACTACCATACTGGACACACCACCTCACCCACATACTGTACCTGTACAGCCCAGTGTTATCCACTACAGTAGGTGTTTTATAAGGGTACTGCACCCAGACAAAATTTGCAGAGGGTGCTCAGCACCCAGACAAAAAGTTTAAAAAATTATGTCTTGAATGTACTATGTATGTACACCAGGGATGTACATAGCTACATTGGGCGGTGCTGGGCGGTGACACCAGCACTTGATATTCCCGCCCAGCACTCCAGGCAAACACACGTCTCCCCGCCCACCACAAATCTGCCTACCGAGACCTAAAACTAGCCCTTAATTTAATCCCTAAAGTAAAATGAGGCAAAAATGAAAAATAAATGGCTGAAAAATTTGGTAGATGCCATGGAGTGGGGTGAGGTGCTTTCCCCAGATAGGACAATTACCCACCTCTCAAATTTGGCTAGCTACATCCCTCATGTACACATAATATATTCACGAGAAAGAAATGACTGGCGCAAGGCTAACAAGTTGATTTTATTGCGCAATCATCTTTTTCTAACGACCATTTCCGAGCGCCCAGGGTGCATTCCATGTAAAGCCTACGCCAGAGGTACGCCGAGGTTTTCGTGACCATACGCCGGGATGTACGCCGGTATTTTCTGTACTGTGCACATACAATGCATGTACATAGCAATCCATTGGCGTGCATACATACGTACAATATACATGTACGTGATACGTACACAGTCACCATACATTGGCAATGCACGTACAGGTATATAGTTCACACACATTAGAGCTAAGTCAGAGGCAATCCGTAAGCGATTGTACGTACGTATGTATACATGTATGTAATGCATACACCATTCATTGAAAATACAAGTAGGCCTACAGGTACATGTATGTATAGCACAGTACTGTGCGTGATCATACTAGCGGGAGTTGACTGAATTGGCCCGCCAGTATGCCGGGAGTACCGTTTGCCCGCTGCTACGCTGGGGAGTACACCAGTGGCGTCGCCAAGGGGGGGCCAGGGGGGCACGTCCCCCCTGGAGAACCTTGTGCCCCCCCAACTGAGATCTGAGATTTTGAAAAAAAATGTATTGATCTTCTGTAAGTTCTGTAGTTAGAATATTTGACTACCATGTTTCATATGATTTGATTCTTCTTAGGACAAGAAAAGGCAGCAATTTGTATTTTTTCGAATAACAAAATGGCCCCATCTCATAAAGCAGACAGTGTTCTCTGTGTTGGAGGCTGAGCATCGGTCTTGGTAATCTATCCATAATCCTCACCGCCTCAATAGGTGTGAGTATACGCCTTGATAAAGTGTAGCGGAAATGTCTGCCTCGCGGACTCTAACCAAAATAGTGAATGGTGTTGTTTGGTACGTACAGTACCATGGAATTTGCCTGCCACTTGCGTTGCGAATTGTAATGCAAGCTCAGTGCCAGCAATTTCAAGGAGACTTTTCCGTATTTTCTTCTTCGAAAAAATAATTCCAACAAATTTTAAAAGAGAAATATGTGATACAAAATTCTATGATCACTTTAATCCCGTAAGACTCCAATTATTCAGTTTGTGGATCATGAGAATTTCATGTTAATTGAAAAGTCCTGTCCACTATCGAACGAATATTTGATCGTTGCTTCGGCAATACACATGCACGTTTTTTCCACTTCATGAAAATTTCTCAATCCATGCATAATTTTTTTTTTTAGTTCCTAAAAATTCATTATTTTTTGACAGAAATTTTACTTCAAAAAGGTAGCGTATGTGGCACCAGATTGCATCTAAGGACACCTAATTTTTCAAAAATTTTCAAAGGTTGTCCCCCTCCCCCAGGCTGGCGTTCACAAAACATGCTGCATACGCCACTATCTAGTTGTGCCCCCTCATCGAACTGTTGTGCCCCCCTTGTGCCCCCCAGAATGAAAAGTCTGGTGATGCCACTGGAGTACGCCAACTAAGCCCGCAATCCTCAACTTACTGCATTTTGTACGCCTACAAAGGCTAGTTTCTAAGCCGCCACGCCGACCGAAATCTTATGTCCACGCCGGAGATCTCCGGCGTATAGTGCACTAAATGCACACAGGCTGAGCGCTCAGACACGGCAGAAATTTGTCATATTTCCAAGCTAGGTAGTGTTATTCTGTAATGTTTTGGCATAAACCTAACTAGCTTTGTGAAAAGGAAGAACATATTGGAAGGATTTCCGATATAATTCCGATTTGTAGTACGTATCATGAATTTTCTAGTTTTTGCCCTATACCTGTAACACTAATTGCCCCTATGGTTCAAATTTCGGTTGTGCCATATAGGGAGCTATCGGCGACCGGCTATACATGGGCCTTCACTGAGGACCAGGGATGTAGCTACAGTGGGCGGCACTGGGCGGTGACACCCTGCACTCGATATTCCCACCCAGCACTAAAGGCAAACACACATCTCCTCGCCCACCACAAATCTGCCTACCGAGGCCTAAAACTAGGCCTAAATTTACTCCCTAAAGTAAAATGAGGGAAAAATGAAAAATTAATGGCTGAAAAATGGGGTAGATGCCATGGGGTGGGGTGAGGTGCTTCCCCCAGATTGATTACCCAGCACTCAAATTTGGCTAGCTACATCCTGCTGAGGACTAGTACTATGCTAACATTCCAGAGCAAACTAAAACAAAGTGAACAGAGCATAAAGTCCTATACAAGGACTAAGCCCAGTTATAGCCTTCAAGAATTTAATCCATGGCAGCCAGCCTAGATTAAGTTGTACCACATTGCCAACATAGCCTATCCTTTTCGAGTGCAAGAGTCTGTTTTTCTGCAGTTGGCACTCTGGCACAGTACTGGATGAAAATGTCAAAATGAGGATAAAGAAGCCAAGTAATGTTTGGTTAGCCTATAAGCAGTCACCCCCAATTTATTTTCAAGTATCTGCCAAACCTCACAAATCTTCTCTTATTTCCATTAGGCCTAATGTTACATGTAGGCTACCTTTCATTACATTTCTGAACAAAAATATTGACTAGGCCTAACAGTTAGGCCTATTAAGTATTAGGCCTAGGCCTAACGTTAGGCCTAAAGGTAATCCAAGGACCTTTTCTAGGCTAGGCCAGCTGATGTGCTAGCCTACTTCAATTTAGGCCTAAGTAAAAAAAATAATAACTGTCCCATGATTAAAAGGGGCCATTTCTAAATTAGGAAACTGGGGTATAGGCTAGTGTCCCCTTTTACTAGGCCTAATTCAATTGGGGTGAGTGCATTTTCCCTTTTAACATCAGACTTCGGGTAATCGGTGTTACAACTTACAGGCTGAGTACCTGTACTGGCTGCTGTGTAGCCTACTTGGGAACTAATATGCCTAACTAGCCTACAGTATGTGTACCAATAGCGTGAAACACATTTTTGGCTTGTATTTTTCAGAACTTATCATATTATACATCGAGTCTCTTCCATATTCAGTGCAAAGACCAAGTCTTTCACACAGCATTAAAATAACCTCTCAAATGTTTTTAAAATATCGGTGAACACACTTTTCTATGTTTCACGCTATTGGTACACATACTGTAGTCCTCAGTAAAGGCCCGTGTATAGCCGGTCGCCGATAGCTCCCTATAGTGAGCAATCGCGAACGACCACAGTCTTTTAGTGAGGACTAACACTAAGGCCTAACTAGCCTAAAGGATGCTTACCAAGAAACTGTCTTTTTGAATCTATCTTTTGTGATTCGGCTGTTGGCTTGCCTCTACTCTCGGCCATGCTTAACTATGTCAAACGAGGAAGATGCCGAAAATCCCTCCCGTTACGCGTCTGACTGGTTCCTAGGTTGCTGGTCGATCCGCGCTTAGACAATTCTTCGTACATACAGTGTAGATACTAGTAGCACGATTTTGTTTGCGCCAGTCTGAAGCTAGCTGACATAGCAATAAGCCTCACATTTAGCATTGTATTCAGCCCATCTTTCAGCCTCGCGTTTAGTCTCTCATTCAGCGTAACTTTAGCTGTTTAGAGTAACTCACACGAGTAGCCGATTTTTCCCGGTCTCGAAGCGATGCATTGGTACAGACATAGGCGGGATTACGGCGGGGGGTCCCCCCATTTTTTCAATAAAAATAATACAAAAATGAGCGAAAAGAAACTAGACCAGAAATTATACAAGAATTTTCAATAGACTATTAAATTTGCAATGTTAAAAGAAAGAACTGAGCATATCAGAAGCCATAAAAATGATAGAAAGATTGTTTCGGGATTGGAGTTTACTTCCTGTACACAGGGCCGTCGCGACCGGGGGGTGTGGGGGTGTCTCCCCCCCCCCCCCAAAAAAAAAAAACTTCGTCAGAGCGACGATAGTCGGAAAATCTGAAATGCCAGTTGGAATTTCTGATATCTCAGTCTAGCACATTTTTCCGACCGAGCATATGTTAACTTTGTATATATTTTCCAACAAGACCAAGTGAGAATAATACCAACCGTTATTTTCCTCACGTAAAATCAAACCAAAGCTGTCCTTTTTTCGCAAATTCTTCTCAAACTCTCAAAATTTTCGCGCGCTCCGCGAGCTTCAAACCTTACCTCAGTGTTGTTCTTATTATCCATATCTTCCGGTAGCAACTTTCGGTGAAGCACAACAGCAGAAGTTGAAAGCTGTTTACAAATTACCAGGTAAAAGACTGGCTTTTTGAGTGGCATGTTGGTTTGTTGGGCAACTGAAAGTATCTTGATGCAGATTCTGAATGCAGGTTTTATTATGGAAATCTTACTTAATGGAAATTTGGGAACGCTTCGCGCGCATGCGTCACGATTTACAATCAATCTCATGAACATTATTAAGGTAATTATACCAGACTCAGTTCTGTGGGAGCTAGGGCGCTTTAGCTCCCCTCCCCAAATTTTTCCGAGCCCCACAAAATTGCGCAAAATTTCATATAGACTAATATTGGTGAAGACATAGATATACTCAGAAAATATTCCAAACGTCTATTTATCAGGCCCGTAGCCACTAAGTTCTGTAACGATTCTTTCTATAACTTCAAAAAATTTTCGCGCGCTACGGGCGCTTTCATCTATAGTTCTATCAAGTGGTAACGCCCCGTTTCAAGCGTGTAGGCGTGATTCTAGAGAAACACATCGTTGCGAAGTTCTTTCCTCTTTTTCCTAACTTTTGGAAGATTCTTCCTTCAGCCTCGCCATCGTGACAAACATATTTTGTAAGAAAAAGATCTTTCAGTTTCGTAGCAGGTCCTTAATGGGTAAGATAAAGAATGTAATCCCCGACGACGACCATGCTGTCACCCGAACAAATTTCTTGGTTTTTGACCACATGCTTCAGCAAAAGCCCAAACTTTTTCAACTTTCCTTAATGAAAATTCAATATAACCCCAAATTTTTCGGCGCGCTTCGCGCGCCTTATATTTTGAGTTCGGTAACCCATTGCATCTGTCGGGACTTAGAGTAGCTGGCCCCCAGTCAGGGCGCTCCCCCCCCCATGTCTGCAAATCAAAGCACCACTCCTGGCTCAGTCTGCAGGCTTTTCATTTTGGCATTGAAGTGTACCCCAAATTTCGGCGCGCTTCGCGCGCAATCCTCACAATCCACGTTGTATCACTTATGAACATTATAAGCACAACGTACCAGTGAACTTTTATAACATAAACTAGTTGTACATTCTGAAAACGCGCTTGTTAGTCCTAAACCCCTTTGCTATACCTTTCTGGGAGGTCTAGTATCATTTTTCTGCACCTATACTCTCCCTCCCGCCCATCTCCCTCCCGACCATTCCCCATTGCTGGAAGCTGTTCGTCTAGATTTTCGTTCAAAATTAGTAAAAATACGATAGATGTAAAGTGCTTGGCGTCAAACTCTATATTATTATTTAGATGCCAGGTAATAAGCATTATGTCATTGCCCCATTTTTTATAATTGATCCAGAGCTTCCAGGAGGCCTATACAGGTATATGCTAGCATTAGATGCCAGAATAGAAGGCATTAAAGTAGTCAGGGGGGGGGGGCTGCAAGATGTTTGTTGACAACGTATTCTTCTCTTAGACAACATGCTTTCTACTTTCACCTAACCAAATCTTAGTATTCACTAAATTATGGACATTTTCCAGCCATATATGATCAGTTCAAAAAGTATCCCAAGATAGCACCATTTTGCATCTAAGCAACCTTACCTTAGCAAAAATTTCTCAAAGGGGGCAAAGGGGGAGGGGGACCCCTCCCCCAGGACGGCATCTTTATTTAGTGACAAAGGAAGGATCCCCACTGCTGTATTTAAAAGCAGGGCGCATAAAAATGGTGCATTTTACGAGGCCACCATTCAGTTGGAAAAAATATCCATCCAGTCGGAATTTGGGACCTTCACACCCCCCTCCCCCCAAACATATGACCCTAGCTACGGCCCTGCCTGTACAGCACCTTGCTTGTCAAAGCTTCGTACGGGATCTTTTATTATCATTGAAACCACCAATTCCGCGGCATGGCTGTAGGCAGCGGAGGGGGAAGTTCCCTTCCACAAGTCAATCCCATGGATGACATGTTTAACATTTCGTGCTGAATCCGTGCTATGTTCAATCAGGGAGGTGATAAGAATCACCTCCCTGGTTCAATCTGGTCTTGGCGGCCTGAGATTGAGATCGGGTTTCAAGTGATCGCGCGTCTCTTTGGTTTTGAAGGCAAGATCGCGCGTCTTTAGTGGTTTTGAAGGGCACGCGTCCATTGTGTCACAGTAGTATCTACGGTTATGCCGTGCGCGTGTACTGTAAATACACCTACTGCTTGTGTGTTTTGCCCATAGAAATAAAAGTAAGGGAGAATGACGTCTGCCGATCTGGACTGAAGCCATTGATTGGGCTAGGCTGTACGGCAACAGAGCACCTGGGTGTAATACAAATATCATGTCATTGCTTTTGTCCCAAGCATTGGCAAAGAAACTACAAGTTAGGAGTATAAAAAAAATTACTTAAGGCACCATGACTTACTTCTGTTGAGAAAATTACTCCTAATCTTTCGAAAAACGGATAAAATAAGCTACAAATTCTGCGGCAGAATGTACACTGTACGTACGGAGACACACCAATCAACCGGTCTTTTGCCGTACAACGAAAAGCGCCCTCATATTTTCGTGGCTTCACCTGTTAAACATGCCACGGATGCATTGTTTCAGCGTTCTCCCTTGCTTTTATTTCTATGGTTTTGCCCTTCAGTGCATGGGAATCCCACACGCGTGACGTCATATGAAATCCCTCTATTCCGAGTGTTCACTGTTTATACTGCACACTAGTTAATGCACTGCACGGCGACATGTAGCAATGGTATTGTACGTACACGTAGTGTACATAATGATATTTTCAGCAAAGATTTTTTCGCGCAGTTCCGACCCGAGTTTCCGGTCATGGGAAAAAACAGTCGGTCTCGTACCCGGCCTCGGCCCGAGTCATGTCGGTCTAGTCCGAGTCCTAATCCTGAGTCCGAGTCCGAGTCACGAGTCACGACAATCGAGTCACCCAGCCCTGATATGAATCCAGTTATAACCTCATGGGCGAAATTCACATGGATGCCGAGGGATGTGAAATGCATCCCTCCACGTTTTGGGGATAGGCCTATATATTGACTTTCACTTTTTCACTCTTACTTTTTCAAGAAGAATATTTTTTCAAGAGCTTTTTACCCACAGCCAAATAGAGACGAAAAACTAATGTCGACAGACGAGGACCGTTTTATAAAAGCTTGAAAAAACTACCTTTTTGTCTATTTATTGATGTTATTGATCTAAAAAGTTACAAAAAGAGAGCATGTAGAGGATAAGGGCATTGCTACTCTGATTACGTTTAGTTTAGTTTCTGCAAAATATTACACATGATTTGCCGAGCTTTTATTTCCAGTAATGAATACCGGTTTAACCCGATAGGTAACTTGACAGAAAACACCATTAACTTGTATACAATCAACCCAAGTGGCAACTCCATCCGTGGGCAAATAGATTACAGTAGGCCTACTAGAATATAACTTAACTTTTGTGTGTAGCTTCGTCATTGCCAAACGAACTGGAAGGGAAGAAATCAAGAAGTGACCGAATGATGATGAACATAAAATACATGTCAGCATGAAATTCTTCCTTTTCCAACTTTGTGGTTGTTGTATTTTTCAAAACATACATTTGAAGACCTAAATTCTGCCGTGCAGAGGAGCCACCTCGATCGAGATGGTCCTCACGACCCGCGGTAAATAATCACAAATTTAACTGAAGCTAGCATACAAATGAATCACATGCAAACGCTTAAATCTTATGATTTTACATAAAAATGGCACCGAACGAGCGGGGTGAGGGATTACGCAAAAACTTACTTCTCGTTTGCGGATTACGTGGGAAATGGGTACAGTAATTTTCACTCGGTCAGCACAGGTTTTTCTTGAGCGAATGCACTCAAGCTCACTAAATAATAGTACTTATGTGATTGTCAACTGAAAGATTCCTACCGTCGTCATGCTGGAGGACTTTAGAGAACACATTTCACTGAAATAAGCTGTCCGGTCATCCTTAACTTCCCATTGTTAGTATTTCTATAAGAGCTAATGTACAGCTTTACAATGGCTGACTCTCGCATTTCAAGCATTTTCCTGAAGCGTTAAATCTCTTTTTGTGAGGGAGAAAATGCCACCTGATTCAGGTTTTCGTCTGCAGAGTGTACATGTATTCACATAGTGAAAATCAAAGCAGACGTCATTACATAAAATGGTGATCCTCGTATATTGCGCTGCCCAAAGTCTAATATAAGCTTAATGACAAACGGATGGAAGTAGATCGTTACTCCCTGGGAACGGTTTAATCATATTTACAGCCCGCTCAAGTTATAGACGGCTCCGGGAGTTGGACCATTGGATTAAGTTTGTGTTTCTTCGGTGTCATAACTTTCGGTTCGAACTTTTAACAGTGTTTTCCCCGAGTTGGAGATACCTCATAAAAGACGTTCCCATCGATCTTGTATTCCGATACTTGTACTTCATTTAGATCACGGCGTGTTATCCCTTACAGTACTCAATAGCAACTGTACAACTGTTTAAATCCTTTTTTTTTTGTGATTAAAAAAGAATCAGAATCCGAGATACATGTCTTATTCATTTGGATATGTTGTGCCGAAATATATAGGGATATTGTTTGGAAACTTTGATTTTGTATCATCGTCTTTCTGTGATTCTGCCAGTCCAAGAACAATCCATAGGCCTATACAGGGAACACAGGATGCTTTGACAGTCTTCGTGGAGGGACATACGTTTTCTTCCGAGGTGATCAACTCCTTGAAAGGAAAAAATATATGCACCACCAGGTAATTTGCATTAAGCAGCATTATTACCCACAAAGATCATGGGGGAAATCGTTGTCAGGTAAAAGAGAAAATAAGACAAAAAAAAATCTGACCATTTAACATTCAAGAGGTGATAGGCTACCTCTTACAACCTTACCGTCTGACTGAGGATCTAACTCTTGTGTGATTTGACCATCAAGGCGGACCAAGACCGTAGTTTAAAGAGGGCTATTTCCTACATTAAAAACTGAAATTATGTCTTTTATAAGGATCTCACGAAGGTTTATTAGAGGACTGAAATCATCCTTACCTATGATACTCGTATCGTTATTGATTTCCGCAGTTTTGAATATTTACCTGCTTCGCCTAGATGCAAGGGGCAAACACGGTTCTCGGATGTCCTCGCTTTTTAAGGAAGGGAGATCTTTCAACGTTTTTGATAAGGAACCTTCCAATGGAGAAGGTTCTCCCTACTATACAGTTGAGAATGACGTCAGAGGTACTCAGGAGGAGGATTATAGTCAGGACGGACAGGACATAAACGTTTTGAATGGATTTAATGACGTCAACCAACTAGAATCACTGAGACCATCGGGAAAATCCTTTGATTCATTTAAATCACGTGACTGTTCACATACATTTTTCAAGTCCCCACGAAAATCCCGTCAAGGGCGTAAAAAGTTCACAGACAGTAAGGAATTTCATGAAATTACCAATATCACTCTGTACGTACCTTTACATCCGCTTTCAAAAGTGCAAAAGTTTCTTCAAGCTGGACCCGAACTCAAAGTTGAGATGTTCTGCGGTGGAATACGGGAGTTCGAGGAGCGAAATAATGTCAGCGTGAAAAATTTTCCACAAAATATTCGATACAAGTTGTCACTACATGTTTTGCGTACCATGGACTATGAACTGAAACTACCAGGGGCTATTATAATCGGGGTTAAAAAGGGAGGAACCACCGCCTTGAGATTCTTCTTAAACTTTCATCCACAGCTGAAAACCGTCCGAAAGGAGTTGGACTTTTTTCGTGACACACAAAAATATAAAGCAGGGCTTGACTTTTACCGATCAAAATTTGATTTTGCAAACTCTGATCAAATAAATGTAGAGAAATCATCCAAGTACTTCACAAGCAAATACGTACCACATCGGATAGCTGAAAATTTGGGGCGTCATGTCAAGCTGATTCTTTGCATTCGCAATCCTGTCAATCGAACGATTTCCGATTTTCATCACACTTCCTTTCTTACATTAAAAAAGGGAGAAATGAAACTCCGAACACCGCAATCAGAGGGCGAACGCTTTGTGCGTTTGCTATTCGACGAAAAGGGACGCGTGAGAAGCGATAATGAATTTGTAAGAACAAGTCTGTACTCAATACACATTACAAACTGGTTAAAGTATTTTTCGATGGATCAAATTCTTTTAGTTCACGAAGAAGACATTCGTCGAAATTTAGCGAAAGTATTGAGAGAGGTCGAATTGTTCTTACAAATCAAAACTTTTTTCCAGCCTTCTATGTTTCAGCACAAAAAACGAACTTGCTTTATTCACGATGGTGTAGAGCGTTGTTCACCAAGGTGGGGATCTGAACTGCCAAAGCCGTGTGTTAATGAGACTCTGAAGCAAAAATTGCGAGACTTTTTTCGACCATTTAACAGAGAATTTGAAAAGGCCGTGGGTCAAACGTTTTTATGGACAAATTGGTAGTTTTGTTTTTTTTTGAAGGGGGGGGGGGGGTTATGGTTGATTTCGTATTAATTTTCCCCTTCAATAGGAAGAAGTGTTTTGTGAAGAATGTAGAAGCACACCTTTTAAGATAATGCAACCAACCATGAATCTTTGTTCCATATAGATGTAACATACAGAAGATGAGAAATGTTTACAAAGCCTATAATTTCCTTTACTCTGTTGTGCTGTAGGCCGGACACCTATAATCATGCTAAAGCTGACTTGAAGTAACAACAGGAGTTTCTCTGTAAGAATTTCTCTCGACCCTCGACAGACGGCGGATCATTCAAATATATTGACCCCCTCCCCTAGGAAGGCGGTCCGAAACAACGTTCAGCCCCCTGTCGAGAAAAGCTTCCTACGCCTATGATTACTGATATTGTGTGTGTAGACAGGCTGTCATCATGGGCGTCAATCCTGGGGGGACAGGGGGACACGTCCCCCCACATTTTGGAAATACACCCATTAAGATTTTTACGCAGTAAATTCTTGACAAAAGTGGCCATGTCTCCCCCTCCCCCACATTCGAGTAAAGATTGACGCCCATGGCTGTCATAATATCCCATGTTATGATTTAAAAAATGACGATTGGTTACTTATGCAACAAATATTTTTCGCATTTGGAACTGAATTTTAAGATAAGAAATGAAATTATCAATCCGTAAAAATGAATTGCCGGTTTTTGGCAAAAAGGGCCATATTCGACAGGTCACTACAACAAAACGGATCAACATTCTGGGGAAAACTTTCAGTATATTGTGGGAGACTGTGTTTACTTTACCACCTTTACTCCTGAAAAAGTTTTAGACCCCAAATGTTGGCGAAACAGGGCCTTTTTGAGCCAAATCAGCCAAACTGATCAAAATGGCGGCCATTTTGAATTGGCTGGCTATCCCCCTTGCACATAAAAAAAGAAAAAAAAAATGGAGCACATACTTTTCTGATTGTCTGATGTCTACTCTACATCTTATCAAAGTTTTACCAAATAGGCCTATAGCAAGAAAAAATGCAACAAACCAAAACGTCCCTGACTACTAGTGGCATAGACCAGGGGTCGGCAAACTAGGGGTCGCGAAAATATTTCGGAGGGTCGCGAAAAGGATTCTTGAGCGAAAAAATAATTGCCAAATTTCTCGTTAAAATAAGCAATGGGAGTGATTCTAATCTAACAGCCAGAAATCTGACTTGTGTCGCGGGCAGGTACTTCACACGTGACTAATCTGCAAGAGTGGATTGAAAATGAAAAGTCTCAGTGAAAATAGCATTCGTTTTAGTAACACTACAAAACCAAGTCAAATTAAACTCCTCTCAAGGACCCTTCAGTTGAGGGCCACCAAGATTCCGGAGTAGAAAGTTGGGGCCACCAAGCCAAAAAGTTTGGAGACCCCTGGCGTAGACTCACGAAATCGTCCTGTGAAGAATATCCCCTTCCTTTCCTTGTTGACTGATATATTTGACAAGACAGGCGCGGATCCAGGGGGGGGCCTGGGGGGCCCGGGCCCCCCCCCCCACGCCACTAAAAAAAAAAAAACGAAAGGAGAAAAAAAGAAGAAAAAAAAAAGAAAAGGAGAAAGAAAAATTAAGAGCAAAAAAATGAATAAAAGTGTCTAAGAACGTATTCAAAGTATATATTTCTGTAGGGGTTGGGTGGAGCCTTTCGCTGGATTATCTCTTTATATATCTTTCAAAGTGGTTGGCGACGAAAGGAGCGCTACAATGTTCGAAAACAGGTGAATAGCTGAGTAATGATCCTTGACTTAAGATCTAAATAAGTAAACATCGTGACATATGTAGTATGGGCTCGGCTAGCTGCACTGAAATTTAGCAACAATTTTGTGTCAAAGAGTGAATTTTTTTGTAATCTAGAGGGATTGAGAGGCAAAGTTTTCGCCATACAGATCTTGCAGAATGAATACAGAAGACAAGTTGTCAGGTGACGTGCTATTGTGCACAGTGGCACCAGCTGTTGCAGGCAAAGTAGCGGCGTGCATACCCTATTCGATTTCAAAACTGTCTGAAAAGTTTTAAAATGAACTCAAAAGGCTCTTAAGCTACAGACAGTGGCGTCGGCACAGTGGGCAGTGGGTGACGTGTGTCCCCCTCCCCCATCGATTCTTGAAAATTTTTAAAATGGTCCCAAAAGTCGTTTAAGCTACAGATTTCTGTGGAGGGTGTAGGGTGAGATGTATGTTTGATGACTGGTTTATTTGTTCTAACCATTTTCTTTCACAAACTGTTCTCAAACTATCATAAGTCTTGGAAATTCTTGACAAATTCCAAATTTTCGCACGCTCCGCTAGCGTCAAGCCTTGTGTCAGAGTTGTCTTTATTATCAATAGCTTTCGGTAACTACTCACTGGGGAACAAAGGAGCAAAAGTGCTTTTTAAGAATTCTCAGTCAGAAGATTCGTTTCTGAATAGCATAGGTTGGTGGGAAAGTGACAGTGTCCGATGCAGGTTCTGAAATGCAGGTTTTGTCATGGACTAATGTTTTATTCAAAATTTCGGCGCGCTTCGCGCGCATACGACAGGGTTTACACCCGATTTTATATACCATTGACAAGGCTATGACGAAAGAAATGATTCCAATGCAACATGTTTGTAAAAAGTACATCTCCTTCTCTGTAGGGCTCTCATCATTATGGGATCTTTGACTAATCTAGTCTAGCACATGATTTGAAAGATTGAAAGTACGTAATTGCCGTTGCTTATTTTCCAAACATCTTACCGCGACGTTCAATAACGAGGAAAATCTTTTCTGAAACGAATTTTGCCTGTCCACCATCCCTCTTACTATACCTAAAAAGAAGGTGATATATCATATTTCCTCCCATATGGATGTCGGGTAGTGAGAATCCCGTTGCTCCCTCTTTTGTATACTGTAACTAATTTAGAGCTCCCGGGAGGCTCTATACTGTTCTCTGTCAACCTTGGATATCCTTTTAAAATGTAATGGAAAAATTTTATTATAGTCCAAGAATGTTTCTGTGGACTCCACGCAGGTATAATTGCGTGTACAATTTTCCCATGGGCGTGGATCATGGAGGACGGGGGGACCCGTCCCCCTCACTTTTTTTGGAAGGGGGAACATCGTCAAAAAGTCCCCCTCACTTTTTCAAAAATGATGGAACAGGCTGCAATTATGCCTAGAAAAACGAAATTTTTGGAAGAAAAATAACCTAAAAATCGTACACTTTTGTTGCACCAAATCGCATCTGAGGGCATTCAGTTCTAGAAAAATTTCCCTTAGACCCCTCCCCCATGCCGAAGATCACAAAACTTATTGCCTTCCCGTGACGCAAATTCTGGCTACCACCAACTGCTTCTTCCACGCCACCAGGACGGCGATTCACAAATGTGAAAGTTCCCCCCCCCCCCCCACACACACACACACTTTTGGAGATGGATCCACGCCCATGATTTTTCCTGGGACTTAAGGAGGTTTGAAGACAATATGTTAACCGTCTCTTACTCCCCTTTTTCATCCGAACAAAAGTTAGAATTCACTAAATTGTGGACATTTTCTAAACATACAATCACTTTAGAATGACCCAGAGATACCACCATTTTGCATATAGGCCCCCTAAAATTAACAAAAATTTCTCAAAGGGGAGGGTAAACTCCTTCCTGGGATTGCACTCTCATGTACTAATACGAAAAGGCTCTCCCACTCTTGTATATAGCGTATACAAAATCCCACTGCCTAAAAAGGCACGGTTTAGCAGTTATCTGCGGTTCCCCCAATCACCAACTCCCGCCGGCACCATCGGTCATAGATTTCTGAAGGGTATACCCTTCAGAAGTCCATAAAGAAGGTGATATATCATCTCTCCTCCCATATGGATGTAAGGTTGTGAGAGTCCTGTTGGTCCCCCTTTTCAGTGTAAAATTAATGCAGAGCTCCCGGGAGGCTCTATAACGAAAATTTTCGGCGCGCTTCGCGCGCAATTGTTTACGCTCACGGAGAGAGGTACGTTTTTATTGAGTGATGGATTTATTTTTATCACTTTTTACCAAAAATCATTTGAAATCTTTCACGATTTTTGCAGTCTTCTCAATATTTCTTGATTTTTTGCTTGATCTGCGCACTGTTAGCCTTGAATTGCTCCTTTTACTATCAATAAGGTCCCAAACGTATTCGCATTACTCATCGGTGGGGTTCTACCATAAGCCAAATATTCGTGTGCATAAACGTGATTTCAGAGTCAGCATTGTAAGGATGTAAAACAACTGATATTCATTTTTCACCCTCCTCTTCTTATGAGAACTGTAAACTTAGTATCGAACCCACCTTCTAATTGATAGACACACACAAAGGGAATTGACACCGTTAGTCACAGCAATGGTTTTAAATGTAAATTCAAATTTTCGGCGCGCTTCGCGCGCAATTGTTTCATCTGACGTCCTATACCCGAATACCGTATAACGAAAATAAAACACTCATTATGGCAAAAATCATTTCAAGTTACCTACACGGGCTCATAATGTTGGCGTGTAAGTTTTAAGATAACTTAAATACTCCGTAACTTCTGCAGGTACATATAGTAACTTATACTGAGCCATACACATCAAATTCCATGCAACATGAAAAGGTATGAAATCTCACTGACATAAGAACTGGAGCCGATTTCTGTGCTCTTAAAATGCAATATTGCGAGAGAGCCCTGGACCCCACGCGTAGGGACTCGCGCTTCGCGCTCGTGGTGCACCTTCGGTGCACATGAGGTTTTCCATCTTGGGCCCCCCCCCCTCAAAATTTCTGGATCCGCGCCTGTGACAAGATACGTTGAAATGAGCATCGCAAGGTACTCAACACCTTCATTTGTGTCGTATAATTGCTTCCCCACCATATGAAGTGACCATCACAGTCCTCAACAAGCTGTTGCTTCCTGCACAACATGTGGGAAGTGGACTGTAATTCTGTCCAAATTATGTCATTATTTGCATGGGTAACTGCAAGATTCCAGGAAGCCAGTTTTCTCCTTGGTGAATATATAAGGGGAAAGGGGTGTAGGTGAGGTAGGCAGGTAAACCATTTACACTGAAAGGACATCAACAGATCAGGGAGTTGTCAATAGCTCCTCCCCGGGCAGATAAGCCTCACAGCCAACACATTTTAGTGTGGTGGTGGTTGGAGGTGATGGTGGGGAAAGGGGGGGGGGAATTCAGCATTATTTGAGGGGAAGGTATGGTTACATGCATGTAGGAGAAATACAGATTTTCAGTACACAAAAACAGAACCCTAACATAAAATTGCAAGTTGTTTCACATTTATTTTAAATTTTCAGAAAATAAAGAAAGCAAAAACTGGAGACAATTTTACAGTATATTAACTTACATATGTCCTACTGACATTTAATCAAGTGGTTCTCTAACTAGCCTAAATGAATCCCAGAGGAGGAGATTGAATCACAGAGAAGGAAAAATTGAGAGTGTTGTGGGGCAGGGGTTTAATGTTAACTGACACCAGTCACAATGTGGACTGAGCCAAAATGGGTGAGAACCACTGATTTAGACTATTTTTTCCTACCATATCGATCATATTTTTTCAATGCCTGAACACAACTGATTCATAAATTACCATATGAAATTGTTATTTTCGTCTTCATCCTAGATAATTTCTTTTTCTTTGTGTTTACAATTTTTCTGTTTTCTTTTTTAAATGATACTTTTAAAAATTTCAAACAAAAAGACCTTAAGGCCTTTGATATGACAAAACATTACATAAGTCCTTAAAGATTTCTTCACCTAAAGTAATGACAATCGGGACACAGCTATGGAAAAGTAGTTGTTGGATTTATTACCGTTTTTATTTCTGAAAGCAGAATGGCCGAGGAAGGAAACTAAAGATTCATTAAAGGCACACACTCTTCTTCTTCGCATTTAACATTAATTGAATCTGCTTCTTTCTGTCTAAACCCAACACCATGGTGCAATAAAGACAAGTTTACAGTCTTCTCCAACCTCCAAAATATTTTGGATCACCAATACCTTCAGCAGGGATAAGATAATTGTGAACTTAAAGTGTACCTAAAGTCTAAAATTTCAAAAATATATGTTACAAAGTTTGTAAAATGCATCCAGATGGTCCATCTTCACAGGACATTCCTTAGCTGAGAAATTAAATGCTGAAGCTCATTCACTCAATTTGAAATGGTAGATAGTGCAATAATTTGTAATGTGAATCTAGTACTCAAATTACAGTCTTTGTTTTTCTTTTTTTTTGATAGCCACTGCACCTTGTGCCAAAATGTGATCACTGTCTTACTGTTGTAGGTTGACTTGGCTATAAAAGCCCTCTCCCTACAACATACTATGCAACTGAATGGTAAATGTTTCATGGTCATGTAAACAAATTAATTTCATAAGGAAACAAAAGCAGGTAATGTGAGTTGTACAAGAAGGGCATCACAAAATATTGTGCAATCGACTTTTTCAAATTAACTGAATAAATTTCAACATTTTATATCTCAGCAATGGAATAAGCTATGAAAATGGGAGTTGGATGAACAGAATTCATTTTCAACCTCTACAATATATATTCTTGTAATTCTAGACTTTAGGTTCACTTTAAGGACAAAAATTGTGTTTACATTGAACCAACATACACAGACAGGGAAATCTGTTATGACTATTACCATACACTGGCATAGCAAGCGGGTAGACTGGGTGGACAATGTCCAGCCACCCCTAAGGTTCAAAGGGCCCCCTTAAAAAATCATAACTCTGTCTACCGTCTAACCAGGCAAGAATGGGATACGGGACTGAACCCAGATCTGGTGTGTGTAAGGTCTCACTCTCACCCTATACCTCCCCACAGAGATTGGAGGGCTCTTAGGAAAATGGGTTTATATACCATTGGTTGGGGGCCCCTGAGGGTTTTCATACCCGCTGTGACAATATTCCTTCTCACCAAAAAAGTCTGGCAATTGCTTTTCTTTCTAAAAAGATTAACCATTACACAAGTCACAAATGTTGCATTATTTGAAAACTGGAAATTTGAGTGAACAGCTACCATATTTTGAACTGCTTATCAGTCACAAGGCTACCTAACTTTACACTCCTATCATTCTATATCTATAAAACCATGGTTTGTTGAGATACCAAAATTTTCTGTACCACAACATAAGTTTGCAAAGAAATCAGAAAACAGAGATTGACTGATGACAGTATGTCCTGAGGGAAGTCCTTTATTTCAAGTGATTGTAATATTTACTAACAATATATCTGGATGAATATTACCCCCTGCCAGCAAGGTTACATAATGGACACATCTCTGCTGAAAAACTATTCTACCCTGACACTGGCATGATAACATCAGTACTTACAACTAATTGCCTTTTTGCATTTTGCAAGCAAATGAAAAAGCAAACAAAACAGTAGTTTTCTTCTTTCTGAGTTCAAGCAGTGCAAATGTTTCAACATCAATATTTCATAGGAGGGTATTTATTGTAATCATGCTTCGTTCAATACGCCTGTAAGTACATTTGACAGTGTGTCCTGAAGGGAGTCTTTTATTTCTGTGAACTGTGGTACACTGACCTATAGACCTTATGCATCGAAGCCAAATGATGCCATTCTGGCGGCAAAACAATGAAGCACACTGTACACACACAAACATAATCAAATTCAAGCATACCCAATCGGTACACAAATCAGCTGTCTGCATTCACTGGTGTAAGTTGCCATGGTACGTGCTGCCTGATATGAGGGCGGGCACTATCTGTTCTGTGACAGCAAGGTTACATAATGGACACATCTCTGCTGAAAAACTATTCTACCCTGACACTGGCATGATAACATCAGTACTTACAACTAATTGCCTTTTTGCATTTTGCAAGCAAATGAAAAAGCAAACAAAACAGTAGTTTTCTTCTTTCTGAGTTCAAGCAGTGCAAATGTTTCAACATCAATATTTCATAGGAGGGTATTTATTGTAATTATGCATCGTTCGATACGCCTGTAAGTACATTTGACAGTGGGTCCTGAAGGGAGTCTTTTATTATGGTGAACTGTCGTACATTTACCTATAGACCTTATGCATCGATGCCAAATGATGCCATTCTGGTGACAAAACAATGAAGCACACTACACACAAAAACATGATCAAATTCGAGCATACCCAATCGGTACACAAATCAGCTATTTGGTGTAAGCTGCCATGGTACGCGCTGCCTGATATGAGGGGGGGGCACTATCTGTTCTGTGACGTTGTATGCATGAGGTCTATTGTCATTTGTGGAAGCTTCTAACATAGAGGGGCTTTGTGGGAATAGAATACAATAGAATACTGTTTTTGTCAGGCTACTGACTTTCCCTTTTGACTGGATATTTGCCTTCTTGGTGAGCAAGCTTCATTCATACCTCCCTCCTGTCTCGCTACTACCACTGACAAAATTTTTAATTTATCAGCTTTAAATATATTGTACATAACAATTCATGTGAGCATGAAAGGTCACATAATGAGATCTAAAGAGGCATATAACCATTACTCTGCAGTGTCTGACCATGGCAGTAGTCTTAAAATCTTAAATCATAACAAGATCTTTTTCTATCTCAAAATTAGTACCAGTCAGTCTAAATAGAATCCAAAATTTATTATAAGACCTTTTAGAACAAAATTGTAAAAAAGCTGACTTTGCAGACATTCTGAAGTCAGTGCCAGCCTACTGAAAAACCAGCCATAAACTTCATCAAATACATAACCAGAAGATTTTGCAAGTTTACACTTCCTGTAGTCACATTACCAAATGACTTTTTACAATTTTAAGGCTCTATTATACATTCCACATACCATCCAATATTTCAAATTGTCAATAATCTTATACAGTTCTTTCAAACTGGAACGATCTTTGGGATGAGCAATGTCATTGTCAGAAACCGATATGCCATAAAAAAAAAAAAATGATCAGATACACAATTTAACACTTCTGTACATTTTATCTGTTGCCATACTGTGATGTGAAAAGTCCATTTACAGACTATCCCATAATACACCTCCCCACCTAACACACTAATCTTGATGGTTATAAAAATTCCAGGTTTCAAACTGGCAACCACATAATAAACCTCAACTCTGGACAGTAGCTAATACATAGAGATTTTAATCACATGTATTTTTAAATCCCTTTTCATATTGTTTACATTTTTTTGTTTTTTATCTGTAGTAGTTCATATTTCTAGGAATGAAAACTTTTAAAAATGCCAAATAATTTACGTTTCAATCTAGCTGTATAAATCTTCATCACCGTCATCATTGTTGAAATTGCCTGGGGCTCCAGACCCGGACTGAGGAGGTTGTCCACCCTGGGTGCCAGAATCAGGGAATCTGTTAAAAGAGAAAACATTTTAGGTTAAAAGATAGTGACACTGTAAGCCTTTGACGAGTAAGTGCTCACATGTATGTTGTGGGTGTACTCTGGAATGACACTACCACGACACACAAGTGTAGCTGTAATCTTGTGAAGATAGGCATAACGATGTAAAATGCATGTGTGGCTATTATCTATAACAGAACAACCCTCAATATAACAAAAATTTCATGGATGTCCATTCAAAACCTTATCTGCCTTCTTCAGTTGTCCAAAACAAAATTAAGTTGTTGGGAAGGAAACTGTTCAAGTTCCAATGGGTTTCATCTGTTTTCTTCTATGAAATTTGGTTGTCCAACAGACAACCAACCTCTGACTTTTGGTTGTCCATCACAAATTTTGGTCGTCACAGGCAACCAGACTACAGTTGAGTTGAGCCTAGTGGAATTACATCCCTATGCTCTGCCACTATGCACTTTCCGTAACGCAAACAACAAGTCACCCCAACTTCATTTAGAAACGTTAGCTAAATCTTACAAATTTCCTCCAATTTCCTTTACAAATATTTTTCATGATTATCCAAACAAAAGTATTACATATTAAAGGTAAAGTTATAGCTATTCTGCATGAATTGAACACTTCAGTAACAAAAATATTGTCACATGACTTAAACAGAGCTATTCATAAATTAGGATGCTGGGATACACTAATTCAAACTAGTGTGACTGCATTTTTCCTGTATGTTGAGCTATACAGCTCAGACATCATCTCCTCATTAACTTGTCAGCATCACAATACCCCTATTATTCTTTATTCTGAACTATTGTGGGCTTTGCAGCCTCATGTATGTACCAATGTTACATTACATTAGGCACTGAGTTTTCAAGTGTAGGGCCAATGATTTTCTGCAATCGCGGAAAAACACGGAATTTACTTTTCTGCACGGAATTTACTTTTCTGCACGGAATTTAGCAAAAATTATCAGGCTCAAAATACATGTAAATTGTTCACAAAAAACTGAGTTATTTTACTTCAAAACTATGTCAATTGAATGCCTGCAGATACCAAAGACATACACAGACATTTGACCTTCTGAAATGGTGGCACATTTACCTTGACATCATCAAAACACCTTGAGGTTACGATCAGAAAACAAGCAGGACATTTACGAAAATTTTGCCGGTATAGCCTCTAGAGTGCCCATGCTGTAGTGTGTCAGGCTAGATCCCTTGTGTGTTACAAGTGACTCCTGCCTTCACGATCGTAACCAGATAAGTTTAGGACTTGTTTTTAACATAATTACTCCAAAATCAGAAAATCACGGAAAAGGGTTATGCTTGAAACGGAATTGTGCAGAATTTGGAAAGTTAAAACGGAATTTTGTGATTTGTGAAGCGGAAAATCATTGGTCCTACAAGTGGCAGCCAACAGACCAATTGTGGCCTGTGATGTGCTTTAATGAGTCCTGAGAAAGATCTGAGAAGTCCAAAATTTTAACATAAACTTGAGTCTGTTTTTAGCTAAAAATAATTTTTCTGTTTGAAGAATGAACTGAAATTTGTTGCAAAAAACTGTAATTTCTCAATTCATATTAGTGCTTTTACATTTATACTAATACTATACGAATACTAATCGACATCCGTCCCCTCAATGTATTAAATTCCATAATCTTGCTTTTAAACACTAATACTTGCCTGGTTGGTTCCTATTGTTTTATAGTTTTTATAGTTTTACTTTTTCTTACTTTCTTCTTTTTACTTTTTTAGTTCTATTTATTTTTGTAGTGTTGTTTGTATGTAAATAGTTTGTGATTTTGTAATGTTACATTGTCTATTGTTGTTGTTCTATTTTATGCGAGCATTCAGTTACCCTTTGTGGGATTTAATAAAGTTGATCTTATCTTATCTTATTTTAAACATAAATGATTATACCTGAAAAAGTCGGAAAGTTTAAAAACATTACACTGAAGTAAATCTTTATGAAAAAAAATTTTTCGTTAATTTTCAAACAACTGTTATTTTTCAAATAAGTAATGTATGCCTTCCATGGCACCAACAGGCTCTCGTACGAACTGTACAGTGTTGCAATGCGCAAGTGCAAGGTAATGGTGTTGGGGGAATCCCAGGTGTTACGTAATGCAGGAAAAATGTTACCGAAATCCACAAACATACCACAACCATGCAGTAACACTGACAGAAATACAGAACTGGAACTTATCGGTAATTGTTTTGTGTTAAGCTCTCTCACTGTGCTCTCTGTAGGCCCAAATGATGTTCATGTTATGTCTTTCAGTCGGTACTGGAAATTTGTGGCGCTTTTCATGGAAGATGATGCTCTAACTGTTAGGAACGACATAAACGCATCATATTTGAAGACACTGGAATACCAGGAATACATCGTTGAGATCGCCAGTATTGTAACTGCCTATAAGTATGTTTATTGAATATTGTTCAGTTGATAGTTGCACTAACGTTACACCACCACACCGCTGCATCTGTTTCAGTTTATTCAGTAGTGGTAGGCCTAGGCCTGAATGGCTAGCCTAGGTTATAGTAAAGACAGTGCCGTTTTACCATAGGTATAACACTAGGCCCTAGGCATGTAAACAACATATAGTGCCTGTCAGGATCTGGATAAAAGTACATCACAGAAACCCATAAGGCATAAACGCAACAGAATGAGAGAGAGGAAGCATTAGTAAGATGTCAGAGGACACCTGAAGATGTTCAGGGCCTGAGAGTTAAGTTCCTCATCGGTTAGCTTATTCCAATCAAGTATGGTCGATGGGAAGAAAGAAGACCTATACTGAGGGGTTCTGCAATTAATGTATTTGAGAGCTTTATTGTTATTACTGGTCTGGATTTTCAATAACATTAAAATAGGTGGAATCTTTACATTGCTTAGGCTTGTAGGCTTGACCCTTCTTCTTGCTGGAAGCTCTGTAACGTAGTGGTCACGTGGGACAGCTGGTAGCTGGTTATTCAAAATTTTATACATGTAACAAAGCCTGTCGACTTTTCTACAGTTCTCTACAGGGGAAGTTCTAATTGCTTAAGGAGGTCAGTCATAAAGCCTTCCTCTCTAGATGTGTACAGTAGTTACCACTAATGAATCTGGCAGCTCTGCGGCGGACTTTTTCCAGGAGGTCAGCTATATCCACTTGTTGGTAAGGGTCCCAAATGGAAGCAGCTTACTCTCGATTGCTTCAAACAAGGGATATGTATCCCAGTTTTTTTGCATTCCATCGGACAATGTTTAAGATTTCTTTTTAAAAGACCTAGCATAGCACCAGCTTTAGCGGTAATTTTGTTTACATGCATTGACCATTTAAAGTCATCCGAAATAGTGACATCCAAATAGGGGCTGTCCTTAACTTGTTGAAGTATGCTATCTTTGAAAGTATAGAAAAAAGACGAGTTAGATCCACTCCTCAATAGGTGGCATTTCTTTGCTTTAAAGCTCATACCCCATGTATTTGCCCACAAAGTTAGGTTTTGCAGATCTTTCTGCAGGGCAATGTGATCACTTTGGTTTTTTATGGGCCTATAAAGGAGGCAGTCATGAGCAAATAGTTTCACATGGGAGGAGACACAGTCAGGTAATTCATGTATGTAGCACAAGAATAAAAGTTGCCCAAGTACCGTCCCTTGAGGGACTCCTGACTCTACAGAAGCATACTCTGAGGTTTCACCATTGACAACACTGTCTACTAAGAGTCTTACTTAAGTCTTTGTCTTATGACTTGACCTAAGCTTCCTAACTGGCAATTTGAGTAAGATAATGTAGGCCCTGCAGTTCAATTGAACAGTGTGTTTGAAAAAGATTTGGACAAACAGGGCTTCAGATCGTGTGGGTATTTGACTAGTAGTACGTGAGATAGTGGTATGTGCTGATTCAGATTCAGATTCATTTCGCATGTTCGGTTGTAGGATACAGACATTAATATATATTTACTGAATAGGAAAAACACTAGATGTTTATCAAAGCTAGTGACCATGGAAAAACAACAACAAAAAGTAAGTTGAAAGCAAAATAAAAGCAAAATAAAAGAAAAAGTCAGTATTTACAGCAGGAACATAGATGAGTAACAGATGGGGAGAAGATAGAACAAATAACTACTTAGGAACTATAGCAACTAATTAAATAAATTCTCAAACATTTTTGGAATGATTGTAATGACCTTTTGCCCTTGATATAATCAGGTAACTTTTGCCTTAGTGTCACTAGAACAATAATTATTAATACTTTACTATGGTGTGTTGTATAAAACAGATTATCATTAAGTGTATAACTTAGTAACACAGTTTACAGGGTTGGGTAGTGGAGTCTGATAATATTTACAAAGGTGGAGGGCAGTGATCCAGTACGATACCTAAAAATAATTCCAACATGCAATACGTGTGAATATTAGATACTTAAAGTAGATTGTAGTTGACATACAATTGATTTGTAGGATTGCGACTTGGTTTCCTTAAGTAACTTAACTAGCCTATTTTGCACTATTTGGAGAGAGTGAACTTCAGTGAAGAGTTAAGGAAGGGGTGGTTCCATAAATCTAAATGCCATAAGAAGTGGAGTGGAGGTGCAGTCGTAGTTGCAGTGGTCCAACATGAAGCTTCCAATCTGTAGTGGAGGTGCTAGTCATAGTCACAGTGGTCAAACGTGAAGGTTGTGTTATTTTGAAAATGACTCAATGTGAGTCTTGTGTTCATTGTTTATGTCCACTGAGTTTTAGAGGTGCAGTCTCAGTGACTGCGACTGTGCCTCTGAAGTATCAGTGGTATGCCTTGGAGATGCGTTGTATTCTACAGAACTTTGTACCCAAATTAGTAGCTTTACTGTAGTTTTAATTAAAGCCTTCCATACTGGAGGTCTAACACCAGGTTGGGTATTACATTTAAGTGCACACACTTCTGTTCAATAGGAATTGACAGATCCCACGGACAATTCCCCTGCAGTGTGGCATAAGGAAAGTAAAAAAAACGTCTGTTTGGATGTCAAATACTTGAATTCAAGGTTTGTTGCAGGTGGTTGAAAATGCTACTTGCCTGGATGACTGGATGTAAAATGTACAAGTTGGCTGATTACCTCTGGAATTTAAATACTCTTTGCTGCTGGGGATTGGAGTTAAAATAAGCTTAAAAAACTATCTCAATCTCTACATACAGCTTTGTGTTCAAATATTTTTGAATTACTGATCTTTCTCTTGATGGTATGTATCAAATGAACATAGTAGTTACAAGTCAAGCTTGCATCTAACTATATTTGTCACAAGATAATTTCAACAACATGGCAATTTCTGACAAGTTCAGACTTTTTAAAGTAACTTGATGACTCCCATTGTTGGCACTAAGGTCTCAGATGTGGGGGGGGGGGGGGAGGGGGGAGGGCATCTTGGTTCAGAGGGAGGGATCTTGATAAGTAGCAACATTAAAAGTCAACTTCTTTCTAATAGGTAAAGTAATTACCACACAATTTTAAAACTCGCAGATTGTTGAGAAAAGTGCAGGAATGGTGTGATTTTACTGCCTAATACGAACACTGGGTGCAATATTCCGTATTCGCACCATAAAATAGTATGAAACAGTGTCTCAAATTAATAGTCCTGCTACATAGGGGACTGCTCTCATTTCAGATAGATATTGGTTCAGATGTGTTTATTTTCCCCCAATCTACATGAAGGTCAGTGTTATGATAAGGGTTAGGGTAGGGGTAGGGTGAGAGTTTTAGGAAATGTTACATGTGTTGGAAGATAGTGACGTCAGAACATAGAGATATAACCCTAGACGTGAACTTATTGTGCATCAGGCAAACCAACAAGGATGCCTGCAGCAAGTTTTAGAAAGGTATGATAGTTTATGATCTAATCATGTAAAAGCAGAATCCAGTTTTTGCATACAGAGCTCTCTAGTAGTCTAGGGATGGTAAAAATAATTTTGCCCCAGATAGTTAGTCAAGTTCCCCATAAATTTTAATGTTTTTATGAAGGAAACTGAAAGTTAAATTTCTCTTCAATATTCTTGCTGTGCAGTTTCCCTTGGGATACCCAAATTTTGGGGCAAGGAGACTCTTAGATTTCTAATGTTTTGTACCTTTGTGATGAGCTTGTTATTTTTTCAAAACAAAAAATGCAACTATTAAGGAGTTTGAAAGTTGTCACTATTCTTCAAGTGGCACCACGTACTCGGTTGTGGTATTGTGGTACTGTGGTATAGTGTGGAAAATTTGTACAACCTAGTCTTTGGATTGGACCAGGTATTCCAGTTTGTGCATAGACCTTTGTAACCTGACTGGTTCTTACCCATTACTCACTAATCATTTTGCAGTCTTAGGCCAAATGCCCCTGGATTTTTCACTGTTGCAATTAACAGCCTTTTGTGACTTAATTGTAATTTGACTGTGCATTAGGTGGATCCCCTTTTGGACATCCGTATTAAGGCACTCCCACTCATAATGCGTGTTAGAATTCTCTCAGAAACATAGTTGCATTACATTTCAACTTTTTTTCTTTGTCCAGCCATTAGATTGTGAAGACCACTTACTCTGAAGAATATGGCTGCTTCAGAGCTCTCCCCTGACTCGGTCGTTGTCAAAAGTGGGCAACACGAAGAACTGTCGCCTAAGGAATACAGTTTTCTCATTCGAACTCTTGACAACAACTTGATTAAGAAGGATATGAAGCAACTCACATTTCTATGTGCAGACTTCTTTGATGACAAAAAATTTCTTGCCAAGGAAAATGTTACAGCACATGACATATTTTCACAGATGAAAAGGAACGGGACAATTTCAAATGAAAATCTTACACTTTTGTCACAGTTGATGCTTTTATTAGGGAAGAAAAAGCTGCAACGTGAAGTACTCCTCCCCAAAAATATCATATGGGAGGAAGGAATGGAAACCTCATTGAGTAATTTCAGGTAAGTGTTTGGTTTCAGTGTCAAGACAGACTCTCTTGTACGCATATGGGATGGTGTGTGAGGGTGTATGTGCATTAGTCTGTGTGTGTGTGTGTGTGTAACACATAACTAAAATCATGATATTAAAGATGGTAGGCTGCTGTTCACACATGGTATGTTAATGTGTTTATTATGTTGATCAGAAGGTTCCTCTCGGTTAATGACTAGACAAGGTCAAAGGTTTTTTGAGGTCACTAAAAGACTAATTTGAAAACTGTTTGAAAAAGTACAAAATTGACAGATTGCATGCTTTGCATGTGGGTGCTTCCACTTAGCTGCTGAATGAGCAGGGTTTTCACTCAGCATTTTTTTTCAGGTGTCAGAGACCCTTCAAAATAAATTTACAAGAGTCAAATTTAAAAGAAAAGGGGTCAAAATAAATTTGAGTTTAATACAACAAACTTTATTCCTGTTTTTTGTTTATTGGTTTCGATGAAAGAGAAACCTATGCGGTCATGATGGCGTATGTGTGTATGTATGTGTGTATGTATGTGTGTGTGTGTGTGTATGTGTGTGTGTGTTTGTGACGCTTAGCTTGTGTGCGCGATATCTCAAGAAGAGAAACTCCGACAGTTTTCAAACTTGGTACATAGATGCCCCATATTAAGAGGAAGAACCCTATCGTTTTTGGTGGAGGTCAAAGGTCATCTGGGGTCACCGGGGGTCAAAACCTGAAAACCTTGTGTGCACGATATCTCAAGTTAGGAAGCTTGGATGAATTTCATACTTAGTGTGTAGATGTGTTATGGTAAGAGGAAGAACCCTATTGTTTTTGGTGGAGGTCAAAGGTCATCTGGGGTCCACCCAAGACCTGAAAACCTTGTGTGCACGATATCTCAAGATAGGAAGCTTGGATGAATTTCATACTTAGTGTGTAGATGTGTTATGGTAAGAAGAAGAACCCTATTGTTTTTGGTGGAGGTCAAAGGTCATCTGGGGTCACCGGGGGTCAAAACCTGAAAACCTTGTGTGCACGATATCTCAAGGTAGGAAGCTTGGATGAATTTCATACTTAGTGTGTAGATGTGTTATGGTAAGAGGAAGAACCCTATTGTTTTTTGGTGGAGGTCAAAGGTCATCTGGGGTCACCTGGGGTCAAAACCTGAAAACCTTGTTAACATGATATCTCAAGATAGGAAGCTTGAATGAATTTCATACTTAGTGTGTAGATGTGTTATGGTAAGAGGAAGAACCCTATCATTTTTGGTGGAGGTCAAAGGTCATCTGGGGTTACTGGGGGGTCAAAACCTGAAAACCTTGTGTGCACGATATCTCAAGGTAGGAAGCTTGGATAAATTTCATACTTAGTGTGTAGATGTGTTATAGTAAGAGGAAGAACCCTATCATTTTTGGTGGAGGTCAAAGGTCATCTGGGGTCACCGGGGGTCAAAACCTGAAAACCTTGTGTGCACGATATCTCAAGTTAGGAAGCTTGGATGAATTTCATACTTAGTGTGTAGATGTGTTATGGTAAGAGGAAGGATCCTATTGTTTTTGGTGGAGGTCAAAGGTCATCTGGGGTCACTGGGGGTCAAAACCTGAAAACCTTGTGTGCACGATATCTCAAGGTAGGAAGCTTGGATGAATTTCATACTTAGTGTGTCGATGTGTTATGGTAAGAGGAAGAACCCTATCATTTTTGGTGGAGGTCAAAGGTCATTTGGGGTCACCGGGGGTCAAAACCTGAAAACCTTGTGTGCAGGATATCTCAAGGTAGGAAGCTTGGATGAATTTCATACTTAGTGTGTAGAAGTGTTATGGTAAGAGGGAGAACCGTATTGTTTTTGATGGAGGTCAAAGGTCATCTGGGGTCACTGGGGGTCAAAACCTGAAAACCTTGTTAACACGATATCTCAAGATAGGAAGCTTGGATGAATTTCATACTTAGAATGTAGATGCATTATGGTACGAGGAAGAACCCTATTGTTTTTGGTGGAGGTCAAAGGTCATCTGGGGGTCAAACCCTGAAAACCTTGTTAACATGATATCTCAAGATAGGAAGCTTGGATAGATTTCATATGTGGTATGTGGATGCGTTTTGGTAAGAAGATGAACCTATCACTTTTTCGTGGAGGTCAGAGGTCATCTGACGTCACTGGGGTCACACACTGCAAACCTTGTTAACACGATATCGCCAGGTAGGAAGCTTGGGTAGATTTCATACTCAGTATGTGGATGCGTTGTAGTGAAAATATGAATGCTTTCGTTTTTAGTGGAGGTCAAAGGTCATCTGGGGTCACAGGGGTCAAAAAGCAAAATTTTAAGAATTCCCAAGATCATCTCATGGGTTCACCAGAAGTCAAAATGCAAATTTTCCCAAGAATTCCCAAGATCAAATATGAACCTAAAATTATTTTTCCAACATGTTAAGATATCACTTGACCAGTGACTGAAAGATATGGGACATCATGGCATTATTTGGAATAGAACATGTATCATCGAAACCTCAATGCATTTTTGCATTCTGGTTTTCTATATTTGTGATGCTTTTCCACTATCTTTTTCTTGTAAGACATGATATTCAATCTGTTGATAATCAATATGGGAACTGGAAAGTGCTACATTTTGTGAATTAATTTGCACAATGAATGTATTGGCAAAATTGCGTTATCAATGTCATTACTGATTGTTGGGGCGAAAAAGCTGTGCATCAGTTTGACCCCAGAGGTTTTGTGTCTGTGCGTCAAAATGAAAAGTTGTGCGTCATTGACCCGGGTGCCCGAGTCAGTGAAATCACTGAATGAGGTTGAAACTTAGTAACTAAGTCTTTGACACTTCAATGCAATTTTGTGTAATTCTCAGGGTTTACCTTGAAAAGATATACTGTGAAGACAACAGTAGCCCTTATCTGGCTAATGCAGTCTTGACAAAAAGTTGAAGTAATCAAACAAAATCTCAGGCATCAGATAGATTGGATTTTGATAACCCCTGCCCCTTCCTTGGGGTGGGCCTGATTTCCCTTTCCAAGAGAAACGTATTTTTCTTATGATCTTCTGAAGCTGTTGATATATCATTTATCACAGACACCAAGGGAGTTTCCTGTTGAATCCATACAAATTTCTGTAGCTCTAAATAACATATAGTTATGGTATTTCATATCAGGCTTGGGACATAAACTGCACACATGCTTGTTTTAAAGACTTTTGGAGACCTTAAAGGAAGTCTTGGAAATTCATGTACTCTCTTGACTCTTTCTCTTGCTTGCATGCTTCAATGTCATTTCCTAACTGGAACTTGTCAAAGCTAAATTTTACAATCTAGGTGAAAAAAATAATGCATATTGAAGTCAGGAAGCAAGACAGTATTAATTATTAAAAATTAAGATCACTTTCTCTTGTTAGCCACTCATATCTAGACAGTTTCAAGGAAATGTGTAGCATATTAACAACAAAAACCAACAGTAACTTCTCTTTCAAACATATTCCCTTCAGTATAGTTCCAGCAAAGTTGTATAACTGATCTGTTTATTGAAGCAGGCAAAGAAAGAGAACATATTTGAAAGAATTTTGAAGACTATATGGTGTACTGTTAAGTAAAACTTTTGTTTGGTACTTTGTGCTGACAAATGTTGTGCTGTTTTTCAATAGTGTTTTCATAATTTTGCCAACAAGTTTTGCCTATTGGTCTGTACTGTCTTCCAGAAAGGAGATGAGTTTCTACAAGTCACTCCACAGTAAACTTCAAAGGCAGGTTTCCAATCTTTCCAAATAATAATATATCTATAGGATATCTGATCGGTCACTTTGATTTGCATATGTAGGAAGAGGGTGGGTGTGTACCAAGTGTAATAGCTGCTCTGATTGGTCAGTTACATTCATGAGAAGGTCAGTGATGTTAATTGCACAGTTAAGAAAGACTACACATTGGCACATGCAAATGATGAGAGTGTGTAAAGAAATTTGTTTGCACATTAAAGGTAGGCAAGCTATTTCTGGTTCTTGAGTAGAAGAATATTGGCCTTGGGTAATGAAGTTCCTTTGTTGGAGATGCAAGGACAATTTTTGAGACTGTAGGAGGGAATTCAAGTTCAGGAATTGGTATTGGGAATATTTAAATCCATTGAGGATAAAGGAAGTTTATAGGTTACAGGTATATAGAATGGTAGACAATCAAAGTACCTGTATTTGCAAGAATTAAGATTTTTTACGAAAACATTCCTGTTTTGTAGCTTATGAATAATTTGTTCACCCTTTGTTCACCCAAAATTTCACATTTTTCAAATGACGCAACATCCATAACTGAAACTCTTGTTATGTGCAACATTTTGGGGAGGAAAAGTTATTACCCAGGGTTCCTTGTTGAGACTGAATGATAAACCTACGGTATTTTCAGCCTGAGCCATGTTGATACAGCAAAGATATGAACTGCAAAATTTTTTTAATACCTGCTGGAGGAGAGGCAGGTGGGATGATGATTTTTGTAAAAAGGGGACAACATAACTGATCAGTAACTAAATCAGCAGTCCATAGATATTCATTTAACTAAATAAAATGACTCCTTCTTTGCACTCTGAAAAATAGGATATCTTCCCAGTGGTATTATTCAGCTGTGAAAAATAACGTTCTAAAGTTCAATGGCTTATGGATTTATGTGTAGTTCTATGATTATCTGCTGTGTTCTTTTCCTTTGCCTGTACAGTGCTCCCGAAAGTTGTGCTTGAAAAAAGTTTCAATCCTAAGAGAGTGCTAACTTTGTTCTTCAGAAAAGTATGAAGACCCTCTGCCAACTTTCTTTAAATGTGTTTTTATCATTTTCAGACTCATGCTTTACAAGCTGTACCAAGATACCCAAAAGGAAGACTTTGAGAAAATGAAGCAGTATTGTTCATTACGGCTGGATCAGGACCTACCAAGAGTTGAACTGGAAAGAGTCCTTAATGCACTCGAGCTGTTTACATTGTTGATTGATTACACTGTTATTTCTAAGGATGACGTAAACTACTTGAGTGATGCTGTAAAAACTCTTGGTAGCAAGCGTATGTTGAAGCTTGTTACAGATTACAAAGGTTTGTAAAAATAAGGAGTATTACATTAGGTCAAATCATCAAACCCTCCTTGACTGTCCACTGTAATTTGCCATCAGTGTTGGGCAGAAACAGTACTGCCCCCCCATTTTGACCATCAAAAAAGCCGAATTGTCCCTTATGGAAATAGTTTGGGTTTATAATGTTATCTGTAGGTCTACAGAAGTAATAATCATGTAACAGATGATTGTTGCACAAGGCATTTTATGGCATGAAAGTAAGTAGCAAGTGGCAAAGACATTTTTACTACCGTATATGGATGGTTAAATGGAATTTTATAGCTGGATATATTTTGGTCTATGAATCAGCTTTAATGGCATGTGGCTATAATCAATTATCTTTATAACTACCTTCCAATAATTAATTTATTTCTGTGATGCTGATGCTTAAGTTAAACTCACAGCAAGAGGTTGGCAATGTATATCTACACTGTAGGGCCATTCACCTAATCAGCATTTTACAAATGCAGGATCTTGCATCTGAGAAGCTTTCAGGCGATGCAAAAAGTGTTACTGAGCTGTGTCTGGTGGACACAATTTTTTTTCTGTGGTGCAAATTGTGTTACCTGGCAATGAATATGCACTAGAAAGAACAATGCACACTTCATTTTTTTGCAACATTACTTGTATGCGTAAAATGCCTGTGCAGGTTGAACTGTGCTGTATTCATTCTGTTTCCACACTTGCAAAATACCCCAAGATTACAATGTTCTTTGACACAAATGTTGAAGTGTTTGCTCGAATGTTTCGTTCAAATTGGTACTTACTTTACTTTGACTGGTGAATAAAGGGCATTCAGTAAGATTCATTCTAACTCAGAAGCCATTCAAACTTAAAATTACTGTACTGCACTGTAAAAGTACAGTAAATGATGCAGCGTATGATGGACAAGCTAAGGTCAATTAATGTAGCTTTGCAAACACACATTGTATACAGTGTGGAGTGGCATGTTTATCAAAAGGTATCTGGATACTCACCAACGCTGCCTGGTTTCAAATCTTGGCAAATCTTAAAAAAGATGTAATATGGAAGAAGTAATTTCCTGTTTGAAGTAATTCCCTGTTTCATTGCCCCAGACTAAATTGCACCATCAATTGCCATGTTCATTAAATTTAAAGTGACTGTGAGATTGAGACTAATATAATCACAAAAAAATATTGGGGTTGTTACTTTCGATCGAGTCTTGAAATGCTGCCATGGTCTTCAGTACATGTGTGTTTGCATGACCACCCCCTGGTATGCAGTGTCCAATTGAAGTTCAATTTTTGTGGGTCATATCTCATTCATTTTCTGAAACTTACAGGTTATTTCCATGCTTCCAACCACCAAAAATTGTCAATGTCCAAAACTGAATGCTATGTTTGTTCGTATATGACTTTCTCAAATTGATTTTAGGAACACTCTTTGACAGTCGGTGTAAGCCCAAGGTATTTTGGAGTTGTAGCTTTGACCAATCACAGACCATGACCAGAATGTAGTACTGCAAGTGCTTTCTTGGGCGTCGTAAAATTATGTAAAGTAGGTTGGCAATTCATGTGGTTTTTTTTGTGCTAAAACATAGCGTGTGAGCAGTACTCAGAAGTTTGTTTACATTAAAAACAATTTCATCATCTACCCATACTTATGTTCCCATGCCTGGGCCCACCCAGACTTGTCTTGTGAGAGTCAAGTTGAGCACAAGCTAATTGAAAAACAATACAATTTAAAGCTTATGAGTTTGATTGATCTCCATTTGTTCATAATACTTCCAAAACAGTTTAGTATCAGTAGTTCAATCCAAATATTTTAAACTTAGGATGATTTGCATTGTAATGACAAATTTTACCCTGAATCGCGGTTGTCTGACATTGGTATGCTCGATGTCCTAGTGACTGTTTGTGGTGTACATATAGCCTACAGTAGGCTTAGTTTAGGCTATTGCAAGTCTTGGAAGGCTATGAGAAGAGACTGGTGTAAAAATTAGTGAAAAGCGATCATTCTCGCCACCTCATCTTCACTAAGAGGGGCCAGTAGTTAGTACTGAAAGTTTGATTAGCATAAAAGCTATTTATTTGTGTTGGCCATTCTGTGATATCACCCTTATTCAAATTGCCCACCACTGAACAGTGTAAAACCCGACCTTCTGGGGGGAAAAACGGATTTTGCATGATGTTTGCACCAACAGATTATAGCGTCCCAAAGATTATAATCTGTTGGTGCCAACATCAAGTAAAATCCTGACTTTCTCCCCAGATGGTCGGGTTTTGTACGTTCAGTGAAAGGCGATTTGAGTAAAGGCGATATCACTAATGGCTACTGTAGCATATATTATCATGTAATGTCCCCATACATTTGTGTTTCATTTGTGTAATACAAACATCATTTTGTGTATTGTAGCCATTGTCATTGATCAGCTGCAGTGTGATATTGCTGAATTTGTCTCCAGCCTGTAGGAAAATGAAACACAGGCTGTCTCATGCACTTTTCCCCTTCCCACTCTCCCCTGCCCCTACAACCATTTTATCTAACTGGCATTTTGTCACAGACCTTTGAGATTCTTTTATATTTCAGAAACATTGCCACCCAAAGCAGCTGGACAACAGCCTGAGGAAAAGAACAAGTTATCAGAATTAAGCCCCAAAATAGTCCAAAAACCCATCCCATCTTTCCAGGGACTGTCCTCAATTGGTGGTTCAGGTCCTGAGATGCAGTACAACAGATTGAATAGTACTGGTAAGTTGTACATCAACACACACTTGTATGTGGGAGCTGATAGGGGTGAAAGAGAGTAATAATAATATTGTGTGCTTATATAGTGCTTTTTGATCAACATCAAAGAGCTTTACACATTTCCATCACAATCTTGTCATTCCTAAACGTTCTCAAGCCCCTGGGGACTATACTAACCGTGCTACCTTTGCGGTGCTACTAGTTAAATGTTCTCACACGTGTAATATTATTCCTGTTCCTATCTCTTATTCTGAGCACCAAGCCAGAAGGCAACAGGTCCACTTTTCAAGTCTTTGGTATGACCTGACTGGGATTTGAACTCTGGTCTCCCGGCTGAAAGGCTGATGCTCTATTAACCAACTAGGCCAGTCAGTCAGTTAAGTCTTCTGGCTGGATGCCAGAGGGCCAAAGGAAACTTTACCCACGAAGGAGTTCTGTTTGTGGAAGGAGCAATGTCCACAGATGGGGCACAGGACTGAACATGGCCTTCTCCTCAGCTGTCAGACCCTTTTATCATTAGTCTGTCATGCATGGTCCTGCTCTTGATTGGCTGAAAAGAACTGTGAAAGCAAGATCTGTCTTGATTGGCTTCGAAAAAGAATGGGTGTAGTACATCATTTGCTAGGAACTGCCAATATGAAGTAAATTTGCAGCCCTCCTCATAACTGAGAATGTTGAAGGCTGTCATCAGGGGATTAATGAGTAATATATTCGATCACCTTAAAGAAATGTTCATTACTGCCTGTTGGGATTTAACTGAATTCATAAATCATTGGAGAGGTGTTTTGCTTGTTTAGTGTATTTCTTACAGTAGTTTCTATGTGTCTTATAAAATAATGGCCAAACTTGTGTTAAAATTTGGGGAATGATACTTTCTTTGTACCAATGAATACACTTGAACCCACAACAATTCACATCTTATCTGCAATTTTTGTAGATTGCTTGGTACTGCTGTGCATTAGACTTCATGGAAAAGATAAGGGCCTACATGTACAATTTAAGTGGAAAATCAAAATGCCATTTCTGTAGTGTCGGGCGATATATTGAAAATTATCGTTGTCGCGATGTCTTTTTATCGCGATACGATAACAAGAATTCGAAAATGATGATAAATTCTTGAAAAAAAAAATGAAAAAAATTGCCTTGTAATGCTGTAGTTCTTCTCATTGCTGTCTTGAAAATGTTTTTTTTTTTTTTTATTGAAGACATTCTATTTTTAAATTGAACTGATGAAAAATCGATGAAAGTTCATCACTGAATATTCTAACATGCATGAGCACGGAAGCAAACTTCAAGGAAAATTGTCTTTATGAAAATTATCGTGGATATCGAATTATCGCAATAAATTTTTTCTGTTATCGCAGTGGTAAAAAAGTCAATATCTCCCAAGACTACATTTCTGTTGTAACAGTGTCATGCTAAGTTTTCCTTTCAGAAAATCTTAAGCACTTCAGTTTTGGTACTCACATATGATGAATATTCTTTTAAGGTGTATTTGAATGTTTGAAAGATATTTGCAAGAATTTTTTGTGACATGGAAGATTTGAGTTGTGCAATAATGGCATAGATGAATTGTGATGGAAATATTATTTCATTCAAATGATCTTTTAAACGTACTGTAAGGTTGGCAAATTCAAAGGCATTTTAAAACCCATCATTTATTATTTAGGACAAATTTTGTACATGTGTTAAAAGATTCATAATTTGTTAAGATTTTAATGGTAATCGTTCTTCTCTTTTAACTTTAGATACATCATACATGTATGAAAGGGCTTCAGGTCGATCGTTGCTTCGTCCCACTGACCTCTTGAAGAAAAGTATGTATTAGTATTTCCATTTAGATTGCATCAGCTCTTTCCTGTGTTTGTTCAGTGATTAACTTTGTATTTTTTGAACATTGTATATCAGATGTGGGTGATCATTTTCTTATCAAGGGCCATTAAGATGTAAGAAAATCATTTGTTTGCTGTACAAAGTTCTAAGAATTTTCAATAAGGGGTGAGCCACAACTGAATGAGTTACTCATGCAGGGGCTATAAAGAGTAGGTGTCCCCGGCCTCTGAAAAACTTTTGCGCCCAGCAGGCAGCTTAGATGCAAAATGGTCCTGTCATTATCACTTGCTCATGTACTAAAAGTTTAACATTTATTGCTCAGCAAATTGAAACAAAGAAACCATAAACACATGATACATAAGCACAGCTGATAGTTTGCTACTTAATTTGTTTTTCAACTAAAATTTCCTTTCTCTAACCGAACAGAACAGAATTTAACCAATCTTCCTGGCAATGTAGAAAAAATTGGTTTTCAGAAACAGGAAAGTTCATTTGTCGTGTAAATGTTTTGAGCAGCATGCACAAGTGCTTAACAAAGACTTAGCTAGGCTTACCAAACCTGGAAACTGGCACTTGTTGGTTAGCACTTACATTAACATTGCTTACCAGATTTTTAGCAAATTCCAACCATGGTATTTAGCAGTTATATGTAAAGTGTTTGGCAGATGGAAAGCAGGTTAATTGATGGATTAACATAAAAGTTATTTCATGACTTAGTTTAACAGATGCATTTTTGAATTGTGTTTTGGGCCAGATCAAATGGTTTCATGGGCTATAAGAGCTTTAATTGTTAGTCAAAGTCAGTATAGTTGAAAACATATTGAAAGATATTGTGTTGCATAAAAGATGTGTTCATTTTTTCATCAGCATAGTTTTGAACGAATTACAAGTGTTATATTGTACTTAGGGTTGATAGAGGGGTTGCTTAAGTTGTAGTCAGAAGTAAGCAATTGATGGTGATTGGCTTGTGTTCAACCAGAGGTCAATCCATGAATCAGCACCAATATGTATGTAGGAATTCTAAATATCAATTTGGAGAGAGAGTTAACAGCATCTCTGTTAATGTGTGATATTATTTTATTGAATAGGCAGGGCCTTGTGTGCTGACAGTGTAGAAATTTTCTCTGTGACTATGCTGAATGTAACATTAATTACAACCATTTGGTTTGAAAAATGGCAGGCTATATTGTAGCTGTGTGGCTTTTTACATTTTTTCAAAATATTGAAGGGGGAGGGGCTGTTCCATTAGCACCACAGTAAGTGCATGGAGTTATGTTCTTTTTAAAGTTAATCTTTCCTCACCCATTAGCTTTAAAGGGAAAGAGCAGTCCCCCCAAATTGAAATAGTCTAGTAGTCTATCCTATTCCATGAATGGCTCTTGAGAATCATGTGACAATGTTTTTCTCACTGAATGGTGAAATTTATGGGGTGTAAGTCATTGTTTACCCTGGATATGCAATATTGAACTCCTGAAATATAAAGAGAGGTACATGGAAGAGAAATAAGAAGATATTAGTGAGAATTAGCTATTGTTTCAAAACAAGTTTGGGGCGACTGCTCTTGCCCTTTAATAAAAGGGCCATGCCGCTAGAATTCAATAGGCTGGTTTAGCCAAAGTTCCCCGGGAAAAGGCCATTTTCCCGGGTGAAAAATATAGACGTATTAAGTCGCCTGCGGGCTAAATCCTCCCGTTGAATTCTAGCCTCATGGCTTTTGTGACAGGGCATGAATCTGGTCATATATATAGTGCAGTACTGATATTTCATAAATGGGAATTGTGCCCTGTTAAACATGTTGTGTTTTGTATAGCAGAAGCCACCTAGTACTAGGTTGTGTTTCCCTGATTGCTTGTGGAAGGGCTAGTTTGTTTTTAGCAATCAGTGGTTATGTGGGTGTTGTATATCATAAAGAGCTTTGTTCCAGAGATAGAGGGAAATTCTGGGAAAAAGCCCTTTATAGCTACTTTTGAAAATTTAGTCCCTGCCATAGTAGGCATATGGTGGGTGCTTTGGATTAAGTCAGTTCAATACAGTATTGTGTGTGTGCATTCACCCATGAAGCCACTCAGGAAATGTCCAGTGACCAGCACAATGGAAGCAGTGTGACAGCATTCTTCAATGAAGCTGAACACAATAACCACTGTGGCTGTCAAGATACATGTTTTTCTGCTTGGGTGACTCAGTGTTTTCATTTGAGCAAAGGCACTTTCCTTTCATGATACTGGTAGACATGAAAGGGCTTAATTCAATTTAAGCATAAAATTTACATTATGTACGTATTACATTATGTACGTATTACATTATGTATGTATAATTGTTACCATTTAGTGTTTTATTTGTTTTGATAATTATACACAGATGATGCTAATCACTCCTTGGAGAAAAGCAGTCTGTTTGATGCAGTCCAACCAGTGAAACCATTAGCTATTGGAGGGAAGGGACAGCCCAACAGAACCACTGCCAAAGCAGGTGAGAGGTCACATCTCATACTTATAGTAGAAATGATTATGAACATAAATACCAGCAAATATGGGTCACAAGAAGTGGAATACTGAGGATTGTCTCCGTTAAAAAGAGTTCTAGCTGTCTCAAATTTGTTTCATTATGTTAGAGTGGTGGCTAATGTGAGCATTCTGGTTTGTGAATTTGCATTCAGTTCCTGTCTGTGGTTCTTGAGGTAAATAGCAAATGAAATTATCACATTTACAAAATCAAATAAATTGTTATCATAACCTCACATTAATCAATGTTGCTTTCCAATCCATACTGGCTTATCTTAATAATGTGTATGCAAGAGAGGCATTTGATATTTCAAAATGTGACATTCCCCGTAGGAAACTTTTATCCATTTGTAGTTAAAAGTGACTACCATAGATTGAAAATCAAAGGGAACAAAGCATTGCTCATCAATGAGAGGAGGGGATATCTCTCTCGCTTGCTTCAAATTTACATTTACTAGCAAATCTAGTAACTTTATTTTCTAATGTCTGGAGAAATATAAATGGGAATCAAACAAAAGTTTCTGTAGGTTACTTTACAGAAGTCCCTTTTCAACATTCAAGAATAATTTTTTCTTCAACTGTTCCTTTGTTTTGGTAATCTCAAAGATGGAGATAAACTGTCCTTGGAGAAAAGCAGTCTGTTTGATGCAGTTCAGCCAGAGGAACCATTAGCTATTGGAGGGAAGGGACAGCCCAACAGTACCACTGCCAAAACAGGTGAGGGGTCACATTTCGTACATAGTAATAAGAAATGATTTTGAATGAAACTGGCAAATGTAGTTGTTCCAAAGTTCCCTTTGACTCTCTGGACTAGAACCAAAGTGTGAAACCAAATGTTACTCTGGAAGGAGTTCTGGTCCTCAAAGGAGCTATGTCCCCATGGGGACAACAAACTTAATTGACCAACCTCTGGACCTTCAGACCTCTACATCATGGGTCTATCATGCATGGTACCATTCTAGACTGGCTGAAAAGAACAGATACTACACATGATCTTAACCAAAGGGCCAAGAAGTTGAAGGATCAGCCCCCCCAGCTGAAAATAGGTAAAAAAAACTGTCAAATGTGGGTCACACCCAAGTCGAATTATGGAAGACTGGTCCCCATTAAGTATTAGATGTTCTCAACTCCCACCAGAAATTTTTGTAAGCAAATTTGGTAGTTGGTGGCATTGCATAGGTTTTGTCTGATATATGATGAGCAGCAGCTGGTCATGAAGAGAAAAGAAAATGGTTCCATTGGCAAGTCATTTTCAAAGAAGCCTGAGCAATATGACTGTTTTAATACTTTCTCAGCAGGCATGTATTACTCCTGCTACTATATTGACACCACTTGATATGCTAATGTCTATTAACTTTCTCGTGAATATTCAACAAAAATGTGATTAAAGCAAGTCTGATTACCACGGATGTCACCCGACAGTTAGGGATTTCATTTGTGTGATTTTAGCTTCTTAAAATTTACTCAGTGAATCCCATTGAGTGCATAAATATAAAAAGGTCTTTGAATGTTACTTTTAGCTCCATCATATCCTCACATTTTGTTTTTTAATGTATCACATTCTGGTCCTGAGGAGACATTATTATGCATGATATTGTGTCACAAAGGTAAGGGTTAGGGAGGAGACATGAAATAAGGTTAGGGTTAGAAGTCTTGTGAGACACTGTCATGCATGATATCATGTTGAGGATTGGGTGTTTAGCTCTCCTTGCAATATGTACATGCCGTACTGAACCCGTTAAAAATCATGCCACTAGAATTCAATAGGCGCGTTTAGCCAAAGTTCCCCGGGAAAAGGCCATTTTCCCGGGTGAAAAATATAGACTTTGTATGTCACCTGATGGCTAAATCCTCCTATTGAATTCTAGCAGCATGGTTAGATTTTGGACCCCACAAAATTGGACTTTTGGGGTAGGATTATATGTCACTTTCTAACACTCGATGCTATCTCCATCGCTGAGCCAATTAATTATCTCTTTCGATCAAGCTGTATCACATGTCATGATCTGGACAATGACAACATCCAGCCTTGAGGCAATTGGTGTAATAGAGAACTGAAGGGGAAAGAGGTTTTTAGTAGTTTTAACCAGACCACTACCTCATGTATATTCATAATCAAAACCAATCAAAAGGTGTAAAATACAAACTCCAAAGAAGACTCATGAATATATAGTGAAGTTGAATAATCTATGCCACAGTTTGCAGAGAGTAGAATATGTGTTATAAGGAAGCACATATGCAACACCTACTCCAAAGGTTTCATGACTGTGTGCATGTTTCCCTCCAAACAGACGAAACTAGCTGTCTTTCTCTTGCTGTCTGCTACATGAAGAGAGTTGCTATGATTATCAAAACTCTTTCAAAGTTTTCTAAACTATTCATCAAGAAATATTTGGAATAAATTATTCTGTTTTCTTTGCAATACCATTTCTAAGTTTATGACAACAAATTGTTTTCTTGCATTATTTTGTGTATGATGAAAGGCTTGTGCTAGTAACTGGCATAACAGTATAAATATATTGCACTGATTGAAAGAATTTATATATTATTCCTTTGTAGATGAAATAGAGAGGAAGATAAAAGCAATTAATTTATCAAGCTTGGACGAAGGACATGGGTCTAGCAGGCCAAATGGTGAGAACAAGTCTTATTTTTGTACGAAAACAGAAATTTTCATTATAGTAGCTGAGATAACTTAAAGCTTCAGCTCATAGGCATAGACATTCATAATAATGTCTTCTTGGGGGCTGAACTGTCTTTACAGAAGAAAAATGTAATGCAACCCCCCCCCCTTTTACAAGAAAGAAAATATGGAGCTTTCAAATAATCTGCTTGACGTTTTGGTTCTACCGCACTCCAGGTGGCGCTGCACCCCCTCCCCCATTGTAGTACCCCTGATGCTCAGGTACAGGTTTGGGCAATTTTAGTTGATGGCAGGTATACTGCCTATACATTGGCCTTACTGTTTGACAGAACACCGCAGACCTGATCAAGTTTTGTGTGGAACAAATCCGATTAGAAATTCCTTGAACTCTGCAATTGCTCAAACTGTGAACTTAATACTGCATGAGCTTGCTGGGCTTTCTTATTATCTTTCTAGCTAAGTGTGCAAATGGAATGGCAGCTATGTGCAAAACATGCTTTCATTCAGTTTCAGCTTATTCTCTTTGTAACCTCGACTTGAGGTATAAGAGACTTAATTTATTAACAATAGCTACATAATAAAATGCGAAGAGGAAAGAAACTAGGTTCGAAAAAAGGAATAAAAATACATGAAATGATAATCGTGAAATTACATGACAAACTCAGTGAAGCGAGTATTAGATCAGTTCAATATAAAGAAAACAAGAAAATAACTTAGAAGGTATCTTTGCCTTCAACCTTCATTAAAACTTTAGGTGGTAAAATTTGGATGGGACAAACATGAAGATCTTCTCTGCCCATAAGGAATACCACCCGAGACCCCTGTTTTTGGCCAAAAACGGGAGATTAAATATCTACCCGAGTTTGTAACATTAGCCTCATTGAATGCTTTACTGCACAAAAGTAACCACCAGTTACCTTCCAAGAGTAAACAGAGACTAGTGGAGTACAACAGTGGACAAATAGCACACATAATGCACGATAGACAGTTGGTGAGTATTAGAGCAGAAGTGCATGTCTACAGTCATACAGTGGCTGGGTCAATTAAGTATGTGCACTCAAGCATAAATCCTACTACTGGCAATACTTTTGAAAGTGTCAAATTATTACTCCCTCAGTGGATTTTGGGACCATTCTTCAATTAGCTGGATTGGCCTCATGAATTTAAAGCTTTTAACAATTTTAGTGCAAAATAAACTTAAATTAACCAATGACAATGTTTTCCTGCTATGTAACAATCTCTGCAAGTACTACTTAGGTCATTCATGGCTCGAAAAACCTTGGCTTTGCAGAGCTGGGATCCAGTGTCACTTCCCTCACAAAAAGGTGTGCATCTGTTTAATTGACCATGGGTAGGTTAACCATATAGGGCTAATACTCTCAGAAAGGGGAAGTAAACTATTGCTGTATAGCTGGTGAGGTAATGTAGATGGTAGTCTTGATGAATCAAGTATTAATGGTTGACATGTCATCTTGATTTGGTTCACAATAAATAAAACGGCCAAGCTTTAAGATTTGAATCTCATGCAAAATTAAACTTCTTGTGGCCAGGAGCACTAACTTCTAAGGTTTTGGTTCGAACCATTAAAGCTTGAGCTAATGTGTTAGGGCCCACAGGTTGATCTTCTGTGCTGTAATTGTCAAATCTTGTTGAGATGTGACAGTTAACTGACAAGTTCAATGTCTCTTTAATGTAAAGTTGTTATGTACCACCAGTATACTAGGCTTCTGCACCTGGTTAAAGCTTAAAAATGCATTTTAAAAATATTTTACATTGTGTATGCTAATTTATGATGTACACAATGTGGGGTGTCGTACGATACAGTACAGTATTATTATGCAACGTATGCAATATTAGCCTAATATCTACCAACTGGAAAGTAAGTTTCTGAAATTGCATTGATGAATAGCCCAGCATACCGTATCAAATGGTCTTGCAGGCTATATGTAGCCCACGTACTCTCTGCACTGTACAGAGCTGAGGTCCCCACTCCTGATGTAAAGTGTTAAAACTAAATAAAATTACCATCCATGTCGTGCTTTATAGTACACTGCATCATTATAGGCCTTCTTCAAATACCATGAGAAGTTGAAGCACAAGCACGAGTTGAATCAACATTTCACGCACTATTGCACTTTTAAGTGATGACTTACCACATCTGCAGCTGCAGAAGAGTAGAAATAGGCTGTTCTCTTTCACAAACTGCACTCCCCAAGATTGCTTATAGAGAAGGACCTATGACGTAATTCTTTGTTAATGTGTTCCATGGATTTACGTATGGATTAGCACAATAGGACTTTTGTTTTATCAGACCTAAGGAATAAAGGAGCAGTTGTGGTCAGTTCACTGCGCAGGGAGGATGAGCAATGAATTGAAAGGGAATTCGTGGTCATTCAAGTAAGACTAATTAGATCCAAATGGAAAAGGGTGACCGGAGTTCTCACAGAGAATCCGAATTCGCAACAAAATCCGAATTTGCAACGATCAGAACTTTATGTGGTCTGAATTTGGCATGACTGTGAGCGAGCAGTATATAACTTTTGAACCCAAGGAGAAGTATGTGCTAGTATTTGTAATTGAGTGTACTAGTTTGTTCATTACTCACTATACTGGACTGTGATGGATACAACCCTACCCATGCTTTTGATGTACTGGGGTATGAATGAATGAGCATTTAGCAAAGAGTCCTGGCATAGCATGAGTTTGAGTCAACTGTACATTAAAAAGGCCTAATGAATACTATGGAACTATATAATGCAGAAAGTGCTTACAGTGAAAAAAGTTTGTATGCTGCTGAAGACTGTTTAAAAAAATGTGTAAATTAAGATTTGCAGATAAATAGTTGCAAGCAGTGATAGTTGTAGCTTCTGTTTACAATCCAGGGTACAGTAGCTGTCATACTATAGCTGCTTAAATGGTAGTTATGTTTGCTGATAAACATTTGGCAAAATTTGCCTTTGCTGGAATCAGCCATAGCTACTGCAGTTTTTAGGGGAAAACTGCTGTTCCCAATTTAAGTACCCGACCACTAGTTCATTACTTCAATTAGCTACTCCATTGAGCAGCAGCTTTGTTAAAAGCTTTGATAACTATTCTGGTACAACAGAGCCAGCACTGTGGAGTCTACATTACAACAAACAACAAATCCTTCCCTGTAATTAGTACTGGCAAAAAAGGGATCAAATTACTTATGGTCATTGAAGTTTAGATCACCTTTCAGTTTTATCTGAGATAAACTGCCATCAAATGTCAACCTTTAAAGCTATTGGCAAATGCTTGAATGAGCACTTAATTGGTATTGATAACAACTTTTGACAAGTTTTAGCATAGGAAGATTTTGTGAAATGAATATGAGAGTATGCATGAGACAACTTTGTAGGATTATAACACAGAAAGGTTTTTGCCCCATGTGCTTTGTGTGTATACATGTTTTAATGGGTATATAAAAGAAATAGACACATATACCAATACTTAATTGCATATTCATAATTTCATATACTTAATTGTATGCAGATACATAAATTAGAACTTAGCCTGCTTAAAAATCAGAACATTCAGACTAGACCTCACAAAGAGGGATGTTGGGTGTAGTAAAATACTGCATATCTTTGTGTTTCTTTGTTGTCAGAAACCACTATCACTGGTAGAATAACATGTAATCCCTGGCCAGTGAGGAACTGTGTACAGTTGATTATACAACAGATGAACTATTGACTTGTCCTTTCATTGCACAGTAAAATTTTTTGTGTTGGGTATGCACATGAATTCAGAGATGTCAGTATGATCAGCCATGTACACAGAGACAAAGATTAATTGGATTAGGTAATAGATACACAGTTTATGGTTTCAAAAACAGGGTCTGAACCTCTATGCAGATGAGTTCCTAATGTATACTACGCATATATACTCAAAAATATCTTTGTGGATGGTCCATCGTCCCCTCCCACTATCCCCACCCCCCAATCCACCAGTCCACCACTATGACACAATGTGCCACCCTTCTTTTAACTCTTTATTACATCATCTTTGTTAATGACAATTTAAGATCATCACTGCAAAATTTACTGTTCCTTTATTTTCCTGCTTTAAGGAATGCTAACGGTTACTTCAGAGCCAGAACAGAATAAACAGAGTGAAAACCTTGATGTCCATTCAGGTAAGGAATGAATGTATTAGTGTACATGTATGGATAAGGCTGGGTTGAGGGAAGGTATCTAAGTAATCATGTTACCTGCTCCCCCTACCTTGCATACTTTAGGGGGTTGCACTAGAAATTGCTTTCGAGTCATACCAAATGAATTGGTCACTAGAGTAATCATTGCATAAAGGTCTTTTTTTATTGCTACTGAAAGTTTATTCCCCCCCCCCCCCCCCATTGCAAAAATGACAAGGAGGATTCGACGGGAATGTCAAAAGGGGCACGCATCTTGGTTAATGGTTTTGTGACATTAAAAGAAGAAACTGAAGGTTGCATTAGAAACTTTGTGTGTACCTTTGTGTACAATTGCAAAAATGCTAGAAGCTCGGAAATGTATTTGTATGACAGACTTTTTTTTCAATCAGTTGCCTATGGTCTCTTAAGATTTAGTATATGTCCTAGCTTGGGGTACACATGTTCACCCCTGGGTATTTGCTTAATGTAGAAGCAGGATTACCACCAGGATTTGCCTGACAGGGGCCAGCTTTTTGAGTGGGCGGGGAGGGGTAGGAACCTGCAAAACCCTAACAGGTTGAAAAGTTGCTTGAAGGTTGACAAATACAGAATGTTCTGCATGCTTTATGCACTAAAAGGTTCCGCTTTAAATTATGAAGATTAGAAAACCTTGGTTTTCATTACAGAAAATTTGAAAATTGTGGGCCTTTCTGGCAGAAAATGTGGAAATTTGAGGTTATTACAGGAGACAAATAATTTGGGGGTCTTATTCAGAATCTGCCTAGGTCTTTGAGAGCAAAAAGCAGTAAACCTTCAGGACTACTGGTTGTCTTCAGGGATTACACACTTATTGTACCCATTATAAAGGTTCCCCATCAAAATTGGAAAATTTCAGACTTAAGGGCCAGCTTACTCAACAGGAGGGGCTATGCCGCTTCCCCCACCTGGCCTTATGCCCCTTTGTGTCATACTATTTATTTCAAGCCAATACTTGGAAACCATACATTATCTGAGTATTTTGAGTGTTCAAAGGATGTTGACGTTGATAATTTAAATACTCAAAAAAATTCCTGACTGAGTCAGATATTGTGTTAGCTTAGTATGTACCTTAAGCATCCTTCCACTGACACTGACCTTTGTGTTTGATATATGTCTGTTGTCAGGGCAACATAAGGATATGAAACTGCCTCCTACTGAGGACTATGAGAGAGATGAAGATGGAAGCATTTTTTTTCCTCCACTAAGTTTTGCAAAAGGTATGTGCCATACACATCATGTATGTTGGTTTTAATATTAAAGTGATAATGCCATGATTGATTTAACTCTTCAACGTAGTGGTACTTTTAGCTATTTGCTGATTGCTACGCTCAGAGAAGTTCAGTTTCAACAATTTATTTATAAGGCGACGGACTTCTGAGTCAATTCAAGTTTGATAGCTTCAACAATTTGAAATGATGTTCTCATTATGTTGAAATATGTAAATGTATTTCATTTGAGGTTAATTTTCTAGAGATTATTAAGGCATTGGGAAGGTATAGAAGAACAAAATTTTATATGAGATGGTTAGAAGGACATTCCCTCTTTGAAACAAACTAAATGAAGAAAGGTCTGGACAAAAGAATCAAAGACAAGTCTACATCACACCATGTACTCTCTGCTGTGTTACAGTTCAACTTAATTGTATCCTTTAAAAGGTATTTGCAGACTTCCATAAACCAATGAATAAGACAATAAAAAGATTAGAAAGGAGCAAACAAAAAGTAGGTAAAATGGTGGAAAACATGGGTAAAGAAGTTAAGACAAATAAAACAGTGGTGATGGTGATGTAAAGTAGACAGGGAAATGCTAAAATCTTAAACAATTAATTGCACATACCACAAATGAACTACCTACTGAATTTCTCATTGTGAAGTTTAGTAGATTGTGAAACAAAGGAAGGTCTGTATCTCACTCTGTTGGTTAAAGCAAATCTGGAAGTATAAGCCTACCCAAGCATAGACTGAAAACAGAGATGAACTCTTCATGGGATGATTAGTGTCATTCCAAATGCAGTCAGATTAGGCTCATACATAGTGATGATGTCACTTATGTACAGTCGATTTGGACTGTCCAATCTCAGCTCCCATGGTAGAGTAGATCCTGGCATTACCATTGGCCCCTACATTTCCTCTCAAAAATACAAGACAATTGGTCCGCACCCCCCATACTACTACAGTTATTTACAATGAGGGCTGTGAAAAGGTTTTTATTATAAAAGAGCAAAAGCCACTTTCAGTTGTTCCTAAGCTTCCTTCAATAAAACCATTGACTCTCATCTCAGGAACTTCCAGTTCAGCAGTAAGTAGTTTATAAAGCTCTACCATACCCACACCAAGAGTGTCCTAAGAGATAGAGGATAACCAGAATGGTTGCTTGAAAACTAGCTCCCCCCTACCCTCCCCCACCCTTCTGATATGTTCCACTTCTTTTCTTGGACAATTTCCCGTGACAACTCTGACAATGCCCACTAGGATAGTTCCCCCTCTCCTCCCGTCCCCCTGACAGTTCCTTATTTTTTGATGAAAGAAGTTTTCTGAGGGGTGTTTGCAATGTCAGGGATAGGAATTGTCCAAAAGTAAATTGTTAGGGAGAAGAAATTCTGGGTTTTCAGGGGGAAATGATATGGGTGGGAATTGTGTGAGGGAGAGGGGAGGGAGGGGGAGTTGTCTGGTCACAAATCAGAACAAATGGGTGGATGAAAAAGACAAACTGAGAGTTGAAGCCTGTGGTGACGGTCACTCATAAGTTTCTTGTGCTCAAGGATGACTGGGATAGCTTTAGTCTACTTGTAGAAGGCTAATATATCCATTCAAATGCCTTTTATGAATGGATAAAAATATGGAAGGAAGGATCTAAATCTAATTTAAAAGTCTCGAATCTCAAGCAGGACCAAATGCAACAGAGCCCTCACAAAATATTCCTGCAGCCTGAATTTTAAGTTTGTGATGGCTTTCTACCTTATAGTCTACGGCACATCTATTCATGACATGGTTTACATAGTATGTGCTACCCTAGTAGGTACTTCCTCCTTCCCTGGGGGACTGCCCACTAGACCAAAGGAAGGACATGGAAGATTGCCTTGGATGAAATCCACTTTTGCTTTAGAAGAATGGTTAGAATTTGGGTTAGATACAGAATAAGGTTTAGGATTAGGCGTAGGATTATCCTTCGGGAGGATTAGGGTTAGGCTTAAATTGGAGTTAGGATCTTTGGTCTAGGGAACCTTCGATTGAGTGACCCCCCTTCCCTCACCACTTTAGAAACAACTTGAAGTGTAGCTTGAATGAAAGTTGGAAATAATGAAATATTAAATGGTATAGAATGGTAGTAACACTGTTATTAATACTGGTTCAACTTAAAGGTCTGCCAGAAGAGTCCACAGATACCTCAGCAAATGGGAAAGGAGATGTCTCTGACAGTGACATGGAGGGTGCTACTGCCTTGCCTCATGAAACACATGGTAAGCTTGGAGATGTGCTCCTGTAGAAATATGTCAGTTGGCAAAAGTCACTGTTTACCCAATGAAATAAAAGTAGAACAATTCACATATTTTTGCCTAATGAAGCTTGATGTGAGCTGGAAATGCATGAATTGAGAGAGTGGTGGGGGAGGTCAGGGGAGGGGGCTGGTAAGCGACTGCAGTATGTATACCAGGTAAGTTGTAGACTGTGCAGCTGTATGGTGGGGGTTTGCCTACATTGAGAAAATTTGGGTGGGGGGGGGGATTGTAGGCACAGGATGTACTAGGTGTACTCACACTTTTCTTTTTTTTCCTCTGGGGGAATAATTCCAACCATACCCTCTACCCGCCTTGAATGAGAGGGCTGGCTATAACCCTAACTGAAATATATACCTACAGTATATTGCAATTGATACAGTGTTGCCCATGTTATGATTTAGTGCAGAGGTGTACGTACCATATCGTTTAGGAATAAAACAGATATATGGACCTTTTCATTTTCTTTTTCATTAGATGAACCAAGAAAGCCACTGGTTTCTACAGATGATGATAAAAGTGTCCATGCAGAAAGTTCCTTTACTTCAAGGGAGCTCTTAGAAACAATGGGTATGTCAAACTGTGCAGCTTTGGTAATATCTGATAAGATAATTTTGTGGGGTTCTTACATAGGGTTGAGTGACAAATTCTGGTAGTAATTATGAATTCATGTTAATAAACCTTTCATGATAAACTGTTCAAAGAAACTTTAATTGGGAAATGTTTCTTGTCTTTTGTCAGCAACTCTCTGGTGCTTTTTCCAGTTTCCAGATTTTAAGTGGATGATTGATAGATTGATCGATTAATCCATCGATTAATTGATTGATATTTATTCAACCAATCGTATAAATGCAGTGGAAATGTTTGATGTACCTTTTTTGTTGAGCTGTCCTAAACAACAGATGTGAAGGTTATCGTCATTTGATGTCCTGTTCCTCAGGCTGCAGCAACTTCAGCAAAGCTGCAGGGGCTGCAGCCATGCTTTGTTGCTATGCACATTACAACAGTAGGATTGAAATGCTCCTATTGTAATGCATATGGTAACAAAAATAGATGTAGTTGCTGCAGCTTGGCCATTTTTTACATGGTGCCCTATTTGAGCATTAAATTTCCAATCTCTTTTCCAGATCCCAAAAATGTTAATCTTACAGCACGAACAGAGGCGGAAGAAACACAGTTGAATAAACTGAAAAAGTCAGGTTGTGATAACGCAAAATCTGAAAGCAACAGCAGAGGTAAGGTTCGCAATCATAGATTCATGCTTTAACTGCATTTCACAATATTTTCTTGATTTTTCTTGAGGACTATTTCTACCTCAAACTTGGTGTGGAGAATGCGAAAAACTTTTAAGTTTTAAAATAATGTTCCCAGTCTAAACATGTTATGAGTGTTAGAAAAATCAAAGTATAACCGTGGAATTCTAAGGACAGAGTTAATCTTTAGCCTCCACAAAGTTTCAGTTTACAATTTTTTATACATTGTAAAGAATTTAATATTTACAGTAAAATTTGCTGCAGAAGAATGTAAATTCTTTAGAGCAGTCTGATAGATCTCCTTTAATTTTTCAGTACCAGCATGAGCACATTTTATGGGGTAGCTGGGAAGATGTCACCTTGAAAATCTGTTCTGGTATTTACCTAATACCTTGACATATGCATCTGTTCAAAAACTGAAGATCCCAGTTACAGTCTAACCTTCAACCTGTATGCCAAAATGGGGTATCAGGGTTTTCCCTTAACTTTTTTTTTCACTCGCCAGCCAGACTAGTGATCCAAAATCTCTGGGTAGCCCGCAAGCTATTTTCCCTAGCCCGCCTATTTTCATATTCAAAAAGTGAAATAAAAATAAATTCTAACTGACCATGTCAGCTTCGATGCTTTTACTTTCCAATTCAGTATGAGAAAGCTCAGGAAGTTGAACAACTAATCGTGACAGCTGGTATATATTTGAGCTGGAACTTAGATCATGTGTAGTGATAAATAGGTCTGATTGTGTGTTGTAATAAGTAAGTTTTAACTGTGGATAGGAGGTATTCAAATTTTTTAACTCACCAACCGGACTTCCAAGAGGAAGGTTTCCCTCGCTCGCTGATGTTTTCAGTTGCAAATGGCCTGTGGGCTAGTGCTAATTTCGAACCCTAGGGTATAGTTCAACATTTGAATGGGTTGATCTTTTGTTGGAGTGTAGATATGAGAATAAGTTGTCCATATGTGATTATTAAGCTATAAATAGTGTGCAAAGTGATCTTTCTTAAGTTTTGTATCATATGCTGGAGAATACAAGTTATTCCATTTTATACTGAACTAAATATTGTGAGTTAGGCCTGTGCACCTTTCATACCACCAACACCCCCTTGAACATTATGAAGCTATGTACTATTTTATTTAGAAATATGTAATCATGGCTATTAGGGGAATGGCTAGGCTAGTCTATAACAGTGCAAGGGATGACTAAGTTTGGGGCCCTTATTTGTGATAAATGTAGTGTTGTAATTTATTAAGTGAATAACAAAGTGAATAACAAAATTGTCCTATAAAAGTTATTTTGAGAACAACACTTTATGAGCCATAAAAAATCACCATACATGTGAGCTTAAATTGTAGAGCACCCTCATCTCACAGTTAACTAGCCTAGCTAGTCCATTATAGCCTTGATGCCCAATTTGCAATACAATATTCCTTATTATTATTGGTTTCAATGAAAGAGAAACCTATGTGTGCATATGGGTGTGTTTATGTGTGTATGTATGGGTGTTTGTGACGCTTAGCTCGTTAATACGATATCTCAAGAAGGGAAACTCTGACAGTTCTCAAACCAGATACATAGATACCCCATATTTAGAGGAAGAACCCTATTGTTTTTGGTGGGGGTCAAAAGCATCAGGGTCACCAGGGGTCAGACTCTGAGAACCTTGTTAACATGATATCTCAAGTTAGGAAGCTTGGATAGATTTCATACGTAACATGTGGATGCCTTATGGTGAAAACAAGGACCCTACTGTATTTGGTGGAGGTCAAAGGACATCTGGGGTCACTGGGAGTCAAACTCTGAAAACCGTGTTAACACAATTTCTCAAGGTAGGAAGCTTGGATAGATTTCATATGTGGTATGTTGATGCCTTGTGGTGAGAAATAGAACCCATTGTTTTTGGTGGAAGTCAAAGGTCATCTGGGGTCACCTGGGTCCAACTCTTAAAGCCTTGTTACAACAATATCTCAAGGTAGGCAGCTCAGAAAGATGTCACACTTGGTATGTGGATGTCTTATGATCAGAGAAAGAACCCTTTAGTTTTGGTGGTGGTCAAAGGTCATCTGGGGTGACCAGAAGTCAAGTTCTGAAAACTGTTAACATCTTCAAGTAGGAAGCTTAGAGTTCATACTTGGTATGTGGATGCCTTATGTTGATGGGAAGAATGCCATTGTTTTTGGTGGAGGTCAAAGCTCATCTGGGGTCACTTGGGTCAAACTTTAAAAAACTTGTTAACATGATATCTCAAGGTAGGAAGCTTGGATAGAGGTTATACTTAGTACGAGGATGCCTTATGGTGATGGGAAGAATCTGTACCCTAAGTTATTGTTTATGTTGGAGGTCAAAGGTCATCTGGGATCCCCAGAGGTCAAAAAGCAAAATTTGCCTAGAATTTCCAAGATCAAATATGAACACAAAACTGTATTTTTCCAACACATTAAGATAGGATTTGACTAGTGGCTGAAAGAAATGGGACATCATGGCATTATTTGGAATAAAACATGTATCATCCAACCACAATGCATTTTTGCATTCTTGTTTAAAAAGTTTCTTGTAAAATTATTCCTTTAGACAGTACCTGGAACACCTTGCCCTCAATTCATCGCCCACCACCCCAGAAGGTATACAAGATGACAAAGAATCCAAGAGGGAAGTGTCTTCTCCTAACTTATCAAAAATTTGATGATCCAATGATGCCTGAAAGATGTGGAAACGAAAAAGACATTGGTAATTAGTAACGTTTTTCTTTTACACATTTTCCTAACTCAGAATGACCCCTTCTATTTTGTACATTAAATTAGGGACACTGGATGTTTATGTATTGCGTGATGAAATATGTAAATATCATTGCATTTTTTGTATTCTGTTGGTTATTAAACAATCAACACAGTATTCCATAGGGTAGTCTGACATGTTCGGAACTCTTTATGGAACCCCTTATACTAATTTGGGATGGGTTCTTTGACATCATCCTTTTGAATTTCCCATTAGCCAACCTTTGCAGGGCCCACAGATTCTATGTAGTCCTACTTTTGAAAGAAAAATTTCCTGTATATTCCTGTATTTCACTGTTTTTGATACTCCCTGTTGGGAGCCTTGCTCTCCTCCCACCCCACCTCCAACTCCAAAATACAATTTTGGGTGATTGTTATTGGCATGGGTGGAAAAGTTGGGAAATGAGCCACTTCAAGGAAAATTTGTCCAAACTGAGGCAATTTTGAGCTATATGAAGAAAACAGCAGGAAATAAAATTGCTTCCTATCAGAAAGAGTTTCTCAGCCCTAGTATTTTCTGTGAACTGTGATATAGGTAGTATTAAAGCAACAGTTCCAGTTGAAATGTCTGCCTTTGTTTACTTTTCAGAGGCATTGCGACCCTTGTTCAAGGAAAAGCTTTTCTTTGATGTTGAAGAACACCTGGACTTGACTTATAAAGAAACAAAAAGAGTTATAAGCAAGGTTGCAAGAGAAGATCATTCAGACTATGACTGCTTTGTTCTTATCATCTGTTCCCATGGCAATGAGAATGCTTTGTTTACAAAGGACACCGAAGTGACCGTGATTGAGGATCCTGCAAATCCCAAAGGCACCAGAAAGAAGTTCAGTGGTTTAATAGATATTCAAGAAAACTTACTAAGTAAGTGGCACAGATTAACATGATGACTGAAAAGAAAAAGACAAACAAACAAAGCCATCTTTTTCCTTTCTTGATTTGTGTTGTGAAAGTCACCAATATTTCCTTGGCCACAATAACTTAAATTTCAAGATATATACATGTGATGTTTGATTCACAGACCTGAAAATAGACCTTATGCATATGATGTCACAGAGCAGAAAGTGCTCCCTCATTTGGAGGAAAAGTGCTTATCATTGCAAGTTTCACCAACAAATGCAGACAGCTGATTTGTCAACCAATTGTATACACGCGTAAATCTACAACACGGGCTTGTGAAATCTACACCGTTTTTGCACAAGTGCTTCGTTGTTTTCCTCCAAAAGGAAGTCAGTGTGACATCAATGCATAGGGTCTACATAGAAAGAGGATCAGGTGACCAGAAGTTTTTGCCACAATTTCAAATGAGCCTTGCCCTAACAAAATGGCAGCCATGTCATTTGAAGCATATTTTGATAAAAATTTGCAGCATAACAGACAAAATTTGAATAGTGTAAAAAAAGTTAAAATTCTTCACACTAATTGCAGCTGTTTACAGAACCTTATTATGTTTTCAAATGTTTTCCAAGTTTGGTAAGATCAAGCACCTTATATCATTGTATACTGAACCTCTTAAGTCCAAACGTGACACATGAACCGTTAGTCCCTTGCCATCTTTGTAGTCCAAATATGCTTCTATGGTGACAACACTGTATGTGCAAAGTGGAGTCCCATCTATGAAGAAGTTTGTGTTTAAGTGCATTTCCTTTTGCTGTCCAACTAAAAAAAACCTACAAAATGGGACTAAAAGTGTACCTGAAGTTTAGAATTATAAGAATATACATTTGAGAGATAGGAAAATGAATCTCGTTGAACATCAAATTTCCATTTTCATAGCTTGCTCCATTGCTGAGATATAATATGTTGAAACTTATTCCCTTAATTTGAAATAGTTTTTTAATTGCACGATCATTTGTGATGTCCTTCTTGTACAACTTACAGTCCTACTTTTGTCTCCATTCAAAATTAAAATGTTTATATGACCCTGACCCTGAAAAATTTTCTGTTTTCTTGCAAAGCATTTTGTACAGAAGGGCTTGTAAAGTCAGGTCACCCCTTTCCGATATGACAGTGATCACATCTTGGCACAAGATGCAGTGGCTTTCAGGAAAAAAAAAATAGAAAAACAAAGACTATAATTTGAGTACAAGAATAACTTCTCTAACTCTTGTGCAGTCTGTAAAACTGAGTGAATAAGCTCCAACATTTTATCACCCAATCCATAACATGATATCAGGCAAATAAGAAGTCTCGATCCTTCTAACCCTATACCTTTCCTGATTGCTTGCTTTAACCCTAACCTAACCTAGACACATGATATCATGCATATATTCATGTCTTGAGACACAAATGTGTCACCTTACAAAACAAAACATCCAGATTTGGTGTCTCATCTCATGAATATCCTATAAAGATGAGAGTCGCATCTTTGGGATTCACTTTTCAAGCTTTGTAACCCATATTTTTTGAAAATTTAAACTTTAGGTTCACTTTAAGAACACTTTTAAGAAGTACCAAAATAAAGGCAACAAACACGGCTCCCGCGGTCATGGAAAACCTGGAAAAGTCATGAAAATTTGGAAAATCATTTCAAGGCCTGGAAAAGTGTTGAAATCAGGGAAATTGTCTGAAGTCCTGGAAAAGTCATGGACATTTTCACAAAATGACATAGTTCCATTGTTACTCATTATATCAAAATGTTTTCTCACTCGTAATATCAAAATTTATTCTCTTCACCTCAAATTTAATACTGCAAGCTTGCCTAAAATTGCCAAAAAAGGTCATGGAAATTCTTTATTTGGTCCTGGGAAAGTCATGGAAAAGTCATGAAAATCGATTCCCCAGAAAGTGCAGGAACCCTGAACAAGTGATTAGTATATATTTTTACAGAGGTACAAAATGTTGAAATGTATTTACTCATTTTAAAACCATTGTGACATATTACATGTGAAAATGACATCTTCTGATTTTAACTCTTTGAACTTGATAGTTTTATATTTTCAGTATTGTTTCATTTTCCTCTCTAAGCACCTTTCAAAGCTGAAAAATGCAAATCCTTGGCAGGCAAGCCGAAAATATTTTTCATCAACTCGTGCCGTAGAGAAGACGAACTATTTCAGGCATATGTTGAAGTGGACACAGATGGTGCGATAGCTGCTGACGGACCTAGTAAGGGAGTTGCTTCAAACTTAAAACTGGTGCCAAACGAATCTGACTTCTGTGTGGTCTTAAGTACAGTACCAGGTTACTCCAGTGCAAGGCGAAGAGAATATGGTACCATCTACATAGAAAGCCTCGTTCGATGTTTGGAAGAAGACTATGTTAAGTACCACCTGATTGACATCTTAACCAGAGTGAATGATGATATGAATGAGTCTATGGAGGAACTTAAAGCCAGAAAGGGTGGCAAAATGGTTTGCCAGAATAGTACTGTTATTAATACTTTGGGAAAAGCTGTCTTCTTTGGTACACCCAAAGAGTAATGCGTGTGCATCTGACTTCTACCATGCAGGAAAATTGAACACCTAATAACCATGCCTCTAGACTATAAGAGGGCCTTTTTTGGGTGGCAATCAAAATAGAGTGTGTGAGGAGGGCATGATGCCCCCAATATTTTGGATGATGGTGAGGAAAGCCTTTTTATCTTCTTTGACACCTCCCATATTTAGCCAGAGGATGTAGTATTTTGCTGATGCTTTTTAGTAGCATGAGTGAATACGGAAAATTTTGCCATCGTGGATTTTCTCCAGGACACTTACGTTACATCTTACTAAACATATGGTAATCATAATTATGTAATGTATACAGATGCACTGTATGTGGACATATTCAAATGTACAGCATGTGCATATAAGTACATAGATGAGTACATTATTATAAAGTTACACAAAATAATACCAACTAAGAGAGATGCACTGTGTAAGTCAGACTCATGCAGATTTTGTGGGTAAGTATGCTTTGTGAATCTGAATCTGAATCTGGCCCCTGTTTATGGAATTCTGAAAGTTCTATGTGGGGCCTATGGCCCTTTCTATGAAGTTCTGCAAAATGCTTCTTTTCCTGCAAATTCTCTTTTACAATGTTGATGAATGATAATTCTTTTCAGCTTGATTTTAATTCGCATTGAGATTTTCTGAGGACAATAGAATCAAAAGTGAAGATAACATGACACATTTGTTGTGACATTCCGGAAGCTGCCTTCAGGGTGTTCGAGATTTGGGGTCATAAGTCATTTGAGGTCATTTAAAGTCATAGGTACTCTTGGTTGAAGGTATGAGCTTCAAGTTCTGCACCATTGGTACTATTTAATCTATGGCAATGAAAATCTCAGTTTTAAGAAAAGGTGTTGGAAGATCTGGAAACTTTGATCCATTGAGATCAAATTGGGCAAAGTATGTGTATTGGTGATAAAATTAATTCAGTATACTGTTCACATATCAAAATGTACAGCAGAGAGTGTTATTTCAAAACTTTGACTTAAACTTAAATGAATTTCCTATGCTTGATGCCAATAACCACAAACAAGTACAGGAATATGGAAGGTATTACTGCCAGTATTATGGTAAGGTGTCATTTGTGCCTCAGATTGTGTAATGGCGTGTAGGACACAAGGTTATAATTCACAATAATTTAACTCGCTTAAGATGGGCTTTCTCTACCAGAGCTAAACTGCATGAAGTTTTGCCAAATCATTGTATGCACTTTCAAGTTAAGAAATTTTTTTGCAATAGAATCTTGGCCCAAATTCATGAAAAGTCAAACACTCCCTCTTAAGCTTGATTTATATATGACTGTTGCATGGTAATTCAAACCTAAGTTCAAGCCTTACTCTTTGTGCACTATAGGGCCCTACTTTTAATCAAGAACAAGTCATTTTACAGTTTAAAATGTTACTGAATTTTAACATGAAACCATAAGAATGCATCATCACATAAAGGAGCCACTGCAGTCAGTTTTTCTGTACTTTAAGAATTATTAAATGTCTTCAGAATTATATTTTTAGGCCCAAGTTTTCATACCTTTGGAGTCTGTCTGCATATAAGAATAGCAATAGTCTAAAATGTATGGTATGCTTTTCATTATTTTAAGCAAACTTTGGTTTTATATGATGAAATACTAAATTTGCTGTTTGTTTAAACTTGTAGATGTAAACTTGTAGCTTTTCTGTATTATTTGTTTCAATAATATTGCCCATATTACAACTTTATGGTGAGCTTCTGTCTATGTGTAATGGTTTTAATGGAGTCAAGGACACTTACCACTCTCAATTACCCTTTAATCAGACTTGCAGTGAGTACATAGTCATACTCTGGTAAGTTTGCCTGCACTTGTACTCATGAGAACAGATTTTTACTCATACTCAGATTTGAAAGTTGAACATAGCTACTGAAGCAAAATTTTGTATACTCGGGTAAAAGCACATTCGCATCTAGAGGTGATGCATCTGTACTTGCTCATAACCTTTGTACTCGCATAGCGGGTTAGCTATTAATGTATTTCTAATGCTCGTAAGGTTTCATTAGAAAACTTGCTTTCTTGAAAGCAGGACATCTGAATCAGCCAATTGTCCTGTCCAGTCTTCTTCAAACTATGGCAAAATCAACCTCTGAGTTGTCTGGGAAATTCTAAACATACCAAACTTGCAAGTATTCCACTCACTGTACATACTCCCCTGGTTTCATTTGTGCAATGACACAGGGTCTGAAGATGGTCTAGTGACTGTTAATTGGGTGATATGTAGGGTGGGTATACGCCTCTTTTTCACCTATAGAATTGTGACATACATTTTGCATTGCGCTTTTATTGACTGAGACTTAGTTTCAGTTTAGACAACAACATTACTGTCAGATGTCAGCAAATTTGGATTTGGAGCTATTTTACAAAATCTTGGTCAAAAATTCCATTGAAAGATTCATTGGTGACTATATTTGCCACTAAAATTGTTCTGAGATAAAAATTTAGTTAAAAAATTTGGATGTAATGCTTTAATTCTTTAGACCAAAAGTCTCGGTACAGGTAGCTTGGTAAAACTACAAGATGTCATTTACTCTCAAGTATAGTGATTAGTGATGTCCCAAACTTCAAGACAGAGATTCTGTAATGTTACAATGCCTGAGTTACCAAGACAGAGAAATTTCATGAAACCTTTTAGCAGTGTTGTAATGAGTCACTCAATTTTGCAGTCAAGTCATTTACTACTTTCAATGTGACTTGAATCGAGTCAGCGACTCGAGTCACTGTATTATTTCTATGAGGAAAATTATGATACAATTGCTTGAGTCATTTACCTTCTGAAAATCAGTGACTCGAATCATGACTCATTACAACACTGCCTTTTAGATACTTTGCAGAAGGCTACAAGTGCAAAAGAGTGGTTTCAAGTCCCTCCATAAAAATCAGTTTACTTGAGTGGACTTCATAAAATTTAACAATTAAAGATGCTGTGTGAATTGACAAGCTGCCAAAAGTCGCAGTTACTACAAATAGAAAGAGGAAAATATCGTAAATTTTCACAATCAATGAACTATCTCTTGCTAACCAGTCAGAGTCCATCTTAGCCATTACAAATCACTCGTGTAGTGTTTACGGTGTCCTGAGTATCAGTACACATGGAGCATCTCAGTTGCGAGTACAAGCATGGGTGGAAAAAGTTGGGAAGCTGGGAGGCTCTTTCCTGGAAAATTTGGGTATTTGGAGGGAAATTTTTGTAGTTGGAGAACTTGGAGGGAAGTATACCTTTTTTGTAAATGAAAATAAGGAAGTAGTTGTGAAAATTTAACTCCCTTCCATGAAATAAACATTTTTCCCAACCATGAGTACAAGTAAAAACATTTGTAGTGGCATAGGTGTGTAACTTTTGAAATGTGTGAGCACAAATGTGTTGAGCACAAGTACAAATTCATTCTCATGAGTAATACTGAAGTGAATGTGTCAAAGTGTGAGCATGAGAACATACTCACTATGAGACCTTGAGGTCAAATCTCTACCAATGCTTGACATCTGACATCTCCATGATTTATAAAGAACAAAGCAATACTCACAAGTCCCAGTATACGTAATGTAAAATAGTGTGAGCATGGATGCACTCACTACAAGACCCCCTTGAGGTCAAATCAAAATCAATGCAGCTTCACTTCAAAAATATTTGAGTATGACTGTAAGTACAAGTCTATTCTCATGAGTACCAGTGGAGGTGAATGTGTCAAAGTATGAGTATGAGTGCATACTCACTAAAAGTCTGATACAAGCACAATTATCTTCAAGCAAGACTCAAAGGTACCAACTGCAATATATTTATGATAATTCCCTTGCATCATTTTGGTCTATATTTGTACATCCAGTAAACAGCAAGATATTGTCACACTGGCAAATTTTTTTTAAGAAACATAGAAGAAATGTACAGACATTAATATGCTATTGTTTTTATGAAATTTATTATCATAATAGCCTATACATAACTAACATTATTAAGAAGAGTGTGCAAAACATATATAATGGTCTTACCCAGTGTAGCCTGCATATGCAAGCCAGCTAATCAACAGGTTACAAGCTTTTGACCTATTAAACTCCAATTCCTTCTCTAACTTCATATTTCCAATAAGAATCTAGATTGAACTTTAAGCAGCTGGTCTGGATATCACTAAGATCATAATTTTAAAGAATGACTGAAACAAGACTAGCAGTGCATCTCAATTATTTATATGGTGATTAGAGTACTGTTGAAGCCTTGCTTCTGATATATTGGCTGCCTGGTCTAAATGTTTCTTGACTTGAATCCTGGTACTTGTTGTTCAAAAAATTTATAATAAAATAAATGCTGCTTAACCAGGAAGCAATGTCTTTCTATGTTAGTATCATTGATCATTGGTTTTAAAAAAGAAAAAAATTAAACATGTTATGAAGAACAACACTGAATTAGTTTGAAAGTAATTTTGACCACAAATTCTGATATTACCTACTGTTTTATTGTCATGGATTTCATCACAAAGTAGGAAATAACAAACTTATAGGTAATGTCTCCCCTTGTAATATCATGTTAATTATTAACTTGAATTATCTTAATGATTTACAGACGAAGGAGAGAAGATATAAGTAAGAACCAGAGTAATTATACTCTAAGGAAAGATGGTTTTTACAGAAGATATTTACCGTTCTGTAGCTCGTGAATGACTAATTCAATCAAATTTTCAAATGATGCAACCTTCCAAACTGTAATAAAGTAATAGGAAGGAAATGTGTATTTTAATGGATATGAAACATTTGTCTAAATTTCTTCTTTCCTTTTCTTTTTATGCAGGCATCAAAGTGATTCTGTATTTGCTATAATTTCCAATATATACCTCAAAAAATCCTGTTTCCTATATTTGTATGATTTTGGGCTTGTTTTCCTATATTTTTCTGATCTTGCCAAAAAAATGGTGTTTTGGGGTGACATTTTCAGATGGATTCTTTTTCTAAGATGGTGTCTTAGAGTTAGAGTGGCTTAGTCAGACAGGTAGCAGTGTATAAATGCCAAGTATCTTAATTACATGCAAACACACAATGGCACTTTTAGGATTCAGAAATATTCTCTTATGAAACTACATTTGGCACTAATAGGCTCATATTTCATCAACCATAAATGTGCCACTCCTCACAAGTTTGATTTTAAGCACTCTATGATTTCATCTCTTTGAGGTAATTGTCGTAGTATCGTCAAGGGGTTGGATGAGGTCCCTGTGCCTGGCATACTCTGTGGTCATGCAATCCTCTACATTTTAAAACCCTTACTTTCGCCTTGCATGCACAGATGGCAGCTGGTCTGTGATATTATGCTAAGCATCAATTATTTTCCCTGCAATGTGCCATCTTTCCTCAAACTGACTACAGTTGTCAGTTGTTTGTTCAAAGTGTTGTGCAATCACAATTTTCCCTTAAAGGTTAGGAACCCAGTGCTTATTAAGTCTCACTCTTATGTTTACAAGTTTACAATATGCAAATTTCTAAGGTGGTTTTCCCTATACTCCACTAGATCTGTTGTATGGCAGACCCCTGGATGCCACATCAATTTATCCAACAGACCAAAGTGGAAAATCTGATCCATGTCTGGTGCTGAAATGCCCATCACTGGTGGCAAGTATGGGCACTTCCAAGTTACCCTTTCCCAACTTTTGTCATGTAATTTCCTCAAGTGAGATTTAAGATGTCAAGTACAGTATGTTAATGCATAGACATTTTTGCATGATACTGCAGGCATATTGACATGTGAACTATACAGTCCTGCCAAGTTGCACAGATTCAAAGTGAGCAGTGGCCTGTTTAGGAAGAAGGGCTATGGCCATTCCCCCTCCCCTCACTGATGACCAGTTTTTTTAAGTTTTCATAATAACCTGAAATATGTTAATATTTTAAACAAATGTTACATCAAAAGATAACATGTGGCACCAAATTACATATAAGGACACCAATCATTCAAAAAATTTTCAAAGGGGAAGGGAACACCCCACCCATGCAGGTAATCACAGAACATTAAACTACACAGTCCTCATGAGACAGTTCTGGCTCTGCCACTGAAAGTGAGTTTGAAGGTATTCACAGCAACCATACAATTGCCATAGGCATAAATGATCTTCCTGTCATCACCCATCTCACACTATCAAGGTTGAGGGTGAGGGTAGAATATTCAAAAAATTTCTAACCTCAACCCCATTACTGTTGGAGCTGTAGTAAATTCTGTCTGTGTACTTATGGACATAAGCAACAGTTCATTGTCCACATTAGCTACCTATCCATTCAAAGCATCATATATAGTCACATGCTATGCTCACAGCTTTCAATATTGCAACTTTTGCTGCCTCTTTAGTATGCACTAGTAATAATGTAAATGGATATTTTATTCTAGGTTCAAAATATGCAAATACATCACAGTCACGGGATTTACCCTTTGCCCTTCCACCAAAATGGTTTCTTAAGTTCCGTGTTAATGGTAGAACCACACTGTTCTGCCACTTTGCCCACACTTTTGATACTGTTAATCACATTTTTATCATTTGAACAGTATATTTTTCTAAGTTACAGTGTTTGCCCCATCCACAGCTTTGAGGAACTTTGAAGACGATTAGCAGACCTGCCAACTGGTACGTTTTTGTTGTATTTTGTTAAAGGCAACAGGCAGTCGCCCCAAAATTTTGTTTGAAAAATCTCTTATTGCATTACAAGCACCTCTGAAGATGTTTTGAACATAACTATAACAAACAATAGGTAAGGCAAGGAGAAATTCTCCTTGAACTTCACAACTCACCAACAAAAATATTGTCACATGATCAAAATAGGCCAATCATGAACTAGAGTGACAGGGCACACTCACTCTGATTAGGGTGACTGCCTACTGCCTTTAAATGTTAAAAATACGACCGTACGATTTTTTTCCCATAAAATACAATTTATGGGATGCGCTATACAAAAATATGTTTTGGGGAAAATTCCTTCAAAGATTGCTAAGTTGACTCCTGCGAAATTTTTGTACTTTCTTCCATCGTGCAGAATGATTCTACACACAAACTTCGCACATGGCACTGCGAAGTCACTGCAGTAATGCATTGACCTAGCTGCATACGACGTACTTACTGTAGGCAGTGTTGTGTGCATTAATATTACCGTTAGTGCACCTTACTTGTGCATAGCTTAGTTGGAAGTTTGGTACGGTGTGTTACAGACTAATGGCCGGACTCTCCGTAATCGGAATGCTTGTAAAGAAACAGGAGATTAACCTTAACGTTAGGCCTGATATATCTCCATACAAACATTGTTACTACAGTATAAGAGTCAGTGCAAAGTTTCTGTAAAGAAATAAGTATCGTATGGCCAAACTACTGAGGTAAAACTTTGGAAAATATAACGAAGGGCTTAGGTAACATATTTTGAACATGTCTGACGGCTATTTTATGAAATATTTGCCAAAAATCAACTGCGTTATTGATCAAGCTTGATATCCTGAGGCTGTGTAGCCAAGGTTATAGCCTAGGTTAGGCCCAATGTTCGGCCTATCTGTGTAATGTTAGTGTGTGTGGCACAGTCGAATATGAATTAGAAACGATCTAAGAATTAAGACCATATCTGCCCAGAGTTTGGGACCACGGGATGTAAGAAGCAAACAAATTGCATTATATCATCACTTCGTCAAGCCATTTAGTCTGCTAGATAAAATTGCTGAACATATTTGATTTTGCTGAATATTTGGTGACTGAATTGACACATTTGCTGGTTTGGCTACACCCCAAACACAGTAGTCTAACATTAGGCCTGTTCTAATCCTAACTTAGAACTCATATCTGCAGATTGCATCTTTTGAAATATAACAGACTCAGCCATTAATGATAGCACACAGTCAATGACTGTAGTCTAATTCAAGTTGTGGTTTTCTTGTTGAGGGTCAACCTTAGGCTAACAAGGGGTTGATACTAGCTGTAGGCCTAGCCTAGGTCACAATTGGGTCTACCCAAGCCTATGTGGTATATAATCCTACGAAAAGAAAAGAAAAGAGATGGGGTATAGTTATATTATATTTTAGTTTCAGTATGATGCTGCCAATTTTCCAATATTCCACATGGTTGGAATCACCCTCTTCAGATTCTGAAAATCTACCCAAATGTTAGGTCAAGGAGATCTATTAAGGGATTTTGCAACTGGCACAAAAGCCTGATAAGAATAAACAGTAAATGAGTGTATGAAGTAACGTTGAAGCATTGCAGCTATAAATTATTCTAAAACGCAAGTAATTGTGACGAGCAATGAGGTTTTGAAGGTGTGTTTCAAAACTTCATAGTCTTATCCAGGCACATTTTTGAAAAATGCAACTTTTGTCATGAAAATACAACTTTTGGGACTTCAGAATACAGTTTTCCGATCCCAGAGGTTGGCTGGTCTGGATTAGGACCACTAGTGTGTGATATTCCTACATCCAGTATATTCATCGATATGCTTCCCATAAAACCTATATTTCTGTGATGGGCTACTTTGAAGCCTGTTCACGGCTACAAAAATATTTTCCAAGGAGCAAGGTAGAGTCCAGGCTCTTGATATCTTGCTCTCTGTCATTAGGAACAGGCCTGCTTAAAAAAAAGAACACTCTGACCAGACCTCACAAAGGGGAGGTCAGGTGTAACAAGTCCTCTTTATCTGGTCAGTTCTTTGTTGTAAGAGACCACTATCACTTCTAGAATAACACTTAATCCCTGGCCAGTGAGCAGCTTTGAGCAGTTGAATAAGTACAACAGATAAGCTAATGATATATCCACAGTTAAATCTTTTGCATAGGGTATGGAGAGGAAGTCTCTATTTACTTTAAGAAGGGCTAAGATGTCACCAGGAGCCAATCAACCCTGTACACAGAGACCAAGTTTAATTGGATAAGCCTGGTAACAGTTACATAGTTTTATTTCAAAGTAAACTGTATGAATTTTAAGCAGATGAGTTCCTAATGTCTCCCCTGCCACCTCCTCTTCATTCATTGGACTCATTATCCACAATATTCTCAGAATGACTATAATAAGCACATCTCTCAAGGTGTAAGACACATCTTCACCTACATTCTACTTGGTGCAGTGAGCTCTTGACATTGCTGATCACAATGTTCCCTTGCAATTTCACCTCCCACCCCAGACACTCCCTCCCCCCACCATGACAACTTCCCCTGGACAGTTCCACCCAGTGTAATTTTCCAATCACATGACAATTGCCCCAGAGACATCTCACCCACAGAAAGTTTGGAATTGTTCAAGCTGCTGAGTGAAAATTTGTCCAGGATGGAAATTGTTCCAAGGGTGAGAATTGTGCAGGTTTGTCTGATGTGATATGTCCAAAACAAATTATCTGGATGGAAATTGCTGGTGGTTGGGGGGAGGGGGATTTTTACATGGGTGCCATGAACTTAACAGCATTTACATCCCTGTACTATCTGTAGGGGTGTACCTTTCCTTGCCTACTTAAAGGTACTTAAACATGCAGCACTCACATTTTCCAATTAACTCAAAATGTGTCGACTATCAACCAAAGGTACTACTACTTGATGTGGGTGACAACTGACAATTAACAGATCTAAACAAGATCTACACTATAGGCCTGACAGCACATACCAGGAGCATTATAATATTTTAGTTAATATTTTAAAATGACAAACATGGGCCTTTACGTACTGAGCCTTTACTTCTTTCGCTTGTATTCACCTGTAAGCCATCACAGAAAAATCTGATAGCAGAATTTGAGGCTACACGTCTTTGCATGTGCATGCTTGAAGTAAATGACAGTTCACTAGCATTTGCAAGGGAGCTTGTGGTGAGCGTGCTGCATCGCAAACTCACACGTAGCAATCTTGTGAAATTATTCAGGAAAAAGAGCAGCCTTGAGGTACCTTTTGATCAAAAGTCTCGACACAGACAAATTTGGCGAGAGAAGTGCAGTAATTGTGCCAGAAACATAAGTTGTTTGTTCGAGCGAGATGGGGCTATAGCGCTTACAACGGCTAAATCCCTGAAAAATTGACTAAGTCCAGATGTCACTGAGCGGTTGAGTTTTGTTTTGCCCGCCAAGGTCGCACCCCCAATGCAAACGCCCCCAAACTCCTTACACGGCCCCAGCGTACATACGGAATTTTTTCCAATCCCACTGCAGGGTCATATCCCCATTTGTTCGGGGAGGGGGACCTCGGGAAGCATCGCAACTCTTGCAATTTGTCTCCCTTTTTTGTACGAAAAGACCTCTCAAAAATTGACTAAGTCCAGATGTCACTGAGCGGTTGAGTTTTGTTTTGCCCGCCAAGGTCGCACCCCCAATGCATACGCCCCCAAACTCCTTACACGGCCCCAGCGTACATACGGAATTTTTGGGGGTGCAACCTTGGCGGGCAAAACAAAACTCAACCGCTCAGTGACATCTGGACTTAGTCAATTTTTGAGAGGTCTTTTACGTACAAAGTCAATGGAAAGTCAAAACTTAGACAAATTTTGGTTCTGCTCGACGTGAAGCGTTAATGGACGGATTATGGACTTCCCTGATAGCACAAAAACGTTGGGCCAACGTTGGAAGAAGGTTGAAGTTTTTGTTGGAACCACATTGGGGAAATGTTATTTGAAGGTTGGCTGCTCATTGTGAAAACTTTGGCCCAATATATTGGCTTAGCAATGGACCAACGTTGTGCCACTGTCCACCCAACATGTTGAATGGACAATGGCTCAACGTTGAGCCAATGTTAATCCTGCAAGTTGTTGCAATACAGGGCCAACATTACAACAACTTTTATCCAATATGTTGTTGTTACAATGAACCAACGTTGGAAGAATGTTGTAGGTATTGTTGGCAGCACATTGGGAAAATGTTATTTGCAGGTTGGCTGCTCATTGTGAAAACGTTGGCCCAATATATTGGCTTATCAATGGACCAACGTTGTGCCACTGTCCACCCAACATGTTGAATTGACAATGGCTCAACGGTGTGCCAATGTTAATCCTGCAAGTTGTTGCAATACAGGGCCAACATTACAACAACTTTTATCCAATATGTTGTTGTTACAATGGACCAACGTTGGAAGAATGTTGTAGGTATTGTTGGCAGCACATTGGGAAAATGTTATTTGAAGGTTGGCTGTTCATTTCGAAAACGTTGGCCCAATATGTTGTTTAATCAATGGACCAACGTTATGCCACCGTCCACCCAACATGTTGAATTGACAATGTTGCAACGTTGTTCCAACGTTAATCCTACAACCTGTTGCACCAAAGGAGCAACAAGTTGTACATAGTTGGCATTACGTTGGGCCAACTACACTATGCCTGTTTTTTAGAACTTCCCTCCAATAACTGCTCATTATGGGATACCATAATGAAATATCTCAGAGAAGTTACCTTCTGTAAGTTTAAAAGCTACCAGCATTGCTACTTACATGCTCGAGCTAGCCACTTTTAAAAGCAGTAGGATTTTAATATAAATCATGTGAATGTTCGTTTGGCTGTTTTATATATTCAGTGAGACGTCTTTGTTATTATTAACCCTACTAACACAATTTTTTTCATGATATTCCAATTTCTCCTTCTTTTAGTTGCATTGTACAACTGAGAAGCATGATTTTCTGCAATAATTCACCATTACCAGTCACAATTTATTTCAATCAGACCTGTTTTGAGGGATAAACAAAAATTTGCTATTAAAAATTCAGAATGTTCCATTCAGATGAAAGGTGTATAAACCTGGTGCTCCAACATAATTCTTTAGCATTTAAACATTTTCCTTAAATTGTCTCGGCAGAACTTTCTACTAGAAAAGTAATCATTTTGCAAAATATTCACTGTGAATGTAAAATTTAGAAACAGCTGCTATTAAAGGAATTGTGAGGTTGGCTTGATACCAAAATGATTGGGTAAATATTATTTAAGTGGACTATGGTTGGGCCAATGTTGGGCCACTTACCGGTTCCCAACCGAAACTAATGTCAGCGTTAAACAGCCCATCACTGGAATCCAGTGTTCGGGTTGGGCCAGCCATGGGTTGTAGGTCGAATTTTAAGTAGCCTTCAGATTCAGCACATCTGTTGAGGTGTGACTTTTAATTTAACTCTTTCAATTCACATATGCGCTGTTGCTGTTCTACATTTAACATTATATTAAGGTAAGCGCCAATGATGAAATTTTGAACACCTACTTACTGCTTTGACAGTTCTATGAAGTCTCTTATAGTGAATGTTTTATTACGGTATTATTGGAAACGGCCTATAGAAATTTCAGTAGTTTAAGGATTTAGTCCAATGTTGGTTCAATAGTGATGCCCAACAGTTTGTCACTTAATTAAAACTGGGTAAATATTGGTTAATTACATAATTACCGACGGTTGGCTAAATATGGCTGGCTCAATATTGGCTGAAGACATATGGACCAACGGTTGATTTCATAGAAGTTGTTCAAAGACGGTTTAAGGTAAAGCAGCTACTTGAAGTTTGTCTATAGGCCTACTGTTAGCCCAACGTTGTCGCAGTAAATAAAATCCAAGTTTGGGCCAACGTTGAAGAAACGAATTACACCCAACTGTTGGCTGACATTTGCTGATCCAACATCAGTCAAAGGAATGAAAGCCAGCTGTTGGCCGTCTACTGTTAGCCCAAAGTTGGTACAGTACGTAAAATCCAACAGTTGGGTGCTTAAAGTTGGCCCAACGTTGATGAAATGAATTACGCCCAACTGTTGGCTGACTTTGGTTGGACCAACGTCAGTTAAAGGAATAAACGCCAACTGTTTGCCGTCTTACGTTAGCTTAACGTTTGATAAGAAAATAAAATCCAACAGTTGGGTGCTTAACGTTGGCTCAACGTTGATGAAATGAATTACATCCAACTGTTGGCTGACTTTTGTTGGACCAACATCAGTCAAAGGAATGAAAGCCAACTGTTGGCCGTCTTACGTTAGCCCAACGTTTGATAAGTAAATAAAATCCAACAGTTGGGTGCTAAACGTTGGTCCAACGTTAGTGCCACATTGTAATGTCGTACGGGCGGCCAAAAAAATGTTGGTCTTAAGTTGGACCAACACTCTTTTGCCAACACAACACATTACCAACGCTTGCCAACATTTACCAACTATTTTCCAACGTTGGTCCAATGTATTGTGCTATCTGGGAGAGCAGTATTTTTTCGGTGGTACATTGTTAGGCCAATGTTGGGCCGCTTACCATTGGCCAACCGAAACTAATGTGGGCCTTTAGCAATCCATCACCAAAATCCAGTGTTCGGGTTGGGCAAACCATAGGTTGTAGACCGACTTTTAAGTGTTCTCCAGATTCAGCACATCAGTCGAGGGATGACTTATAACTTAACTCTTTCAAATTGTCACATACACTATTGATCTTTTATATTTAACATGATAATATCACAGATAAAGTGCCGCTGATGAATTTTGAACCTCTATTTACTGCTTTGACAGGCCTATAAATAAATTCTCTGATACTGTTTTATTACTGTATGATAGTAACGGCTTTAGAAACTTCAAAAAAAATTTTAAGTGTTGGCCCAACGTTGGTTCAATATATGATTCCCAACAGTTGGTAACTTTAAACTGGCTCAACGTTGGTTTCTTACATAATGTCTAAAATAAGGCCTATCAGTCGGCGGGGCAATGTGTGCCCAACGTTGGTTAAATGAATGTAGCCCATCCTTCGGTTGGTACATGTTGGCCCCATGTTGGTTTAACAAGTAAGGCCCAACATTAGTTGGTACATGTTGGTCCAATGTTGGTTAAACGAATAAGGCCTAACAGTTGGCTGGGCAATGTTCGCCCATCGTTGGTTTAAGGAATGTGGCCCAACAGTTGGTTGGTACATGCTGGCCCCACATTGGTTTAACGAGTAAGGCCCAACATTTGGTTGGTACATGTTGGTCCAATGTTGGTTAAACGAATAAGGCCTAACAGTTGGCTGGGCAATGTTCGCCCATCGTTGGTTAAAGGAATGTGGCCCAACAGTTGGTTGGTACATGTTGGCCCCACATTGGTTTAACGAGTAAGGCCCAACATTTGGTTGGTACACGTTGGTCCAACGTTGGTTAAACGAATAAGGCCTAACAGTTGGGCTGACTAATGTTCGCCCAACGTTGGTTCAATATATGTGACCCAACAGTTGGTTGGTATATGTTGGCCCAATGTTGTTTGACCGAAGAAAGCCCTACTGTTGGATGGATAATGTTGGCCTAACATTGGTTCAATGGAATGAAACCCAACAATTGTTTGGTAAATGTTGGCCCAACGTTGGAAAAATGTTAGAGTGCACAACAGTTGTTGACTATAGGCTGGTCTTGCGTTGGTCCAACATTTATGTGCCAACACAACTTATTGCCAATGCTTGCCAACATTTGCCGACCATTTGCCAATGTTGGTCCAACAAAGTGTGCTGTCTGGGTTAGTCAAGATTTGAGTGTCTGGAAGTGAGATTGAACCCGTGAAGCGCTATAGCCCTTACTGGTTCGAGCTAGGAGATTTGTGACATACCTTTCCGTCTATATAATACATCGTATATGGTATACTAATTACTATACAACGTAAAGGGCGCCTGTGGCTACACCTAGCCTAGGGAACCTAGGCCTAACTTTAGTTCTCACGTACACTTTACTCCCAGACTGCGGACTAGGCTACACCTAACGTTAATTCTGTCTTACTTTTCAATGCCTTATTGAAACTATGAAAGTACGACCTCGGAGGTAGTTATTCCATGTTGAAACTTATATGTACAGAAATAGGATTCAGAATACAGAAACTTTGAATTCCGTCAAAATGTTCATGTCACCGGTGTCACTCCTCTGTGCAAGGCTGAAGCAACGAGAGTTGTGGCAACTCTCTGGTCCCACATCATCGCTTGATATTACGTAACTATTGTTTATAACGTTTTGAGGTTGTTAAGATGAGTCTATTTTCAAAAAGGGGAAAATTATGTATTATCATATTTCGTAATTTCTTGTAAAGATCTTGTTTCCTATTTAACATCCTTGAAGATATTTTGCAATATTACTAATAATTGCTTAAATATAATTTCTTTACAAAAATGGTACATTTTTTACTTATTAAGACTTTATGCTAATGTACTAATTTTAGCTTTTCTAACATTTATGGATTATTCTTGGGTTGTGACCTCTTAGAACATGTGGATTTACAAACCTATCCATTTACAGTTTCACACAGCTCGCTGCGTTGACTCTACTATATATCTGCATCAAGTAAACACTGTGTGCAGTAGGCCGGAACGACGTTGTGAAACGGGGAAATTGAAGTCTAAAATAAACACCGAAACTCAAAGTTATCACAGTTAAAATGTTTGGCATACCTGTTAAAGTGAAGTGCTTATTTGATCATATTCTGTTATGAACGCCTCGTAATAATGACAAAAAGTAAATGTTTTACCTACTTTTTGTGGCTCATTGGCGGGCCACTTGGACTCCATCATTTTTACCTTGGTCGTGACAGACAAGCTTTTCTATGGTGGAGCACCGGAGGACTGCTTGGTGTCGGGGTATTCAGGGATTTGTGGAGGATTCCAGAGTACGTTGATTCGGCCAACGAAGAACCAGCCTTCATGCAGAAATTACAACAACGCATGACAAGGAGTGAAAAACCGCCATTTTCGACAGGACGATTTTTTGCCCAGCTATGGTATGGAATGTTCTTCGGTTTCTTGTCCATGGTGGCCATATCGGAAGATTTCGCTAAGGAGAACCCGTTAGTACGAGCATTGATTGTCCCAGCAGCAATCGCCATCGGCGTTCACACGGTAGGCAATGTAGGGCGAGAAAAGGGACCTTTGAAACCTGCACTGTATGGATCTTACATGTTGTTCCCATTGTTTGCAGTATCAGAAGGAATCACATACCAAACTTTGCTGAGCACCATTTTGTTCCAAAGACAGAGAAGATTTCGAAGAACACGAGAGGCATGGAGGGACAGCAGTGTATGCAAACGACTTGTAATATTAGGTTTAGCAGGTAACTTCAATTTGGACAATTGTGTGAAGTAAGGTGATCTTAATACAATTAAAGGGGCTGTTGCATAACCTCAAACATATCCACATATTTCTGTGAACATTTAGTGACTAGGCTATAACACTGATTGATTACTAACATTAATTACACAGTATGATGGCACAACCTAACAAGGCCACTCTAAGAAAGTTTTTGTTTTTAAAAAACAAGACAAAAGAATGTGAATCTGTTTGTACCTGACAAAGTTTTGGCAGACTTGACATTATTTGAGAGCTATAAATCTTTACCACATATTTTTTCCTTTCAAGAGATACCATTACGACAAATACAGCATTTCCAGCTCAAGCCTAAAATCAGAAGTAACCAATAAGGCCAGCGGGCACTGTTTACAATTTTTGTACAGAGCTGTATGTACAGGTTCAGTGTAGGCAGTTTGTGCATTCAATTTGAGCTGCATATCTTATCGTGCAAGTGCTTGAAAAACATGTTCACGCGTATTAGCAAGGGAGTTTGCTGTGCGCGTGCTGCAAAAAAAATTGACACTGATTGTGACAGCAGTTTTGAGGCGCTTTGTTGACTGTATCGATGCACGACATTCGAGAGTGGCCTTATTAGGTCCTGTCACTATACTTATAGTAGACAACCATCATGTTCACACAGTAGTGTGTGGATATGGCCTTGAGCAATTTAAAGGGAGAATGCAGTCACCCCAAAAAAAGAATTGTATAGTAGACTATCCTATTTCCTGAATGGCTCTGGAGAATCATGTGACTGTATTTTTGTCACTCAATTGTAAAATTTACAAGGAGCAACTGCTTGATTTACCTTGAATATGCAGAATTTATGTGTTATAAAATATCATGAAAGATACTTGGAAGCAAAATGAGAAGAAATTTGTGACATTTAGCTGTTGTTTTAAAATAAGTTTGGGGTGACTGCTTCTGACCTTTAAACCAGTACTTACACTCCTGTTGCTCTGACAGGGAGGTACACAAGACAGGTGCTTTTCAATGCACCTGTTTTTCAAGGCTATATCCGCATATATACTTATGTGTCTGAATTGGGAACACAACTGATTGAACAAGTCATCATTGTTTCAGGCAAAATTTTATAGGGCCCTTAAGTTCCGAACATGCAATATAAATTGGCTTTTACACCTTTTTTATTTTTGGACAACCTAGCTCTTTCCGCCCCATTGAAATTTTAAGCGCATTACATACCCACTAAGACATACATAGCCCAAGCCATGCAGCATACCACAATTAATTTTTAGCATATACTAAATGGTTGTACAGTATTTGATCTTAACTTAAGTGCCATACAATGGCTCATGGTATGGAAAATCCCTCTCATACCTGAAGTGTTGATATTTGTTGGCTATCCAAACACACTGACTTTATATTGCACTATAGTTTCTTTGTATAAATGGCAATTAGTGTTCAGTGTTCTTAATGCTCCTTAGCCAGTACCATCATATTTCTTGGTAGGCTCATTGAAAACTTCATTAACTAGATTTGTACAAACATGTTAATGGCTTTATGGAGGTATGTGTGTAAATTAAAATAAAGGTTTGGGGATATCTAAAAAGCCTACAAATAGTTGAAATTTATACTGCAAAAAGAGGCTATAGGGGTGGGGAGGAAGACAACTGATGATTGCACTTCTGCTAGAACTTGGTCTCTGTTGAAGGCTGCCAATTGGTTGGGTCTTACTGTATGGTTAAGGAGACAAACGTTCCCCCCCTCCCCAGCCATGACACGTTTTAGATAGGTCAGGCCTGTTCCTGCTCTGTGCGACTGCAATTGCCATTGTGAATACATCAGTGCATGACTTCTTATTCTGATGGCCATGTAGCCTTAACTAAACCTCTATCTCTAAGTAAGGCCTGAAATGGCCCTGGGGACAGCTACCTACCACATTTCAAATAAAGGAGTACAGACTTTGCCTGCCTATAATTTCTCTTCTGCTGTAAATGATGTTGCAGTATGATTAGCAGCTCTAATTGTCTCCATGGGTGAAATACTGTACTACTGCAGCTCTATACACTGCATTACATTGGACAGTACAAAAACTACCATTTTGATAGGTGCCCTCTCCAAATTTTTTTCACACAGGGAGGAAAATCTCTCTTTCCCTTGAGTTTACATCATATTTTGGTTTGTATAGTGTGAACACTGCCCCCAAAGCTGTTGCTACCATTTACCAATTGGTTTGAAAATTTCATTAGCTACTTTCTCACAAGATAATAGTCACTTGATTTATTTATTTTTTTTTTTATTTTGCAGGTTCCCTCATGTCAGGTCTGTGGATATCTGCATTTTATTTCAATGCCTCCATCACCACTGCTGAGGGAGAGACCATCAAGGCTAGGGATGCAATAAATCATTTCTTCAGCTCGCCACTTTGGAGAGAATTTGTAGCAACCATGAAGCAGCTGTATCAGAAGGGTAGAGAGAAAGGTTGGAGACAACTTTGGTTTGACATTATGGAGTCACTTGACCCCCAAGGAGAGATCAATGCTTACAAGGTAATGTCAGTGCTACTGTATATAACCCATGACAGGATTCAGGAGGGCAGAAATAGCTGGGGTCATAGCACATACTGTATGCCACCCAGTGGCATAGCCAGAATTTCTTTGTTAGGGGGGCAAGACTTTTCTCAAGGAGGGGTGCAACCAAAATAAGCTTTTTATGAACTTTCTGTACTGAAGCCTGGTGCAGCGTGCAGCAGCATGTACAGTGTGCATTGTACATGACTATGTTACAGTATATGTTGATACTGCATACAGTGTGCATTCAAGCTACGCTTTGACAAATTAGACCAGAGCACCATCGTTTCTTGTTATTGTTTTCAGTTAAGATCGTACCTGCCAACAGACCGAATTGATTAATTGCCAAGCTGGTCATATTTATCAAAGTTTGTATATAATGTAAATGTCGTATTTTTGTCTGTCAAACTCTTCCCATTTGTTTTTTTAAACACATCACTTGAAATTATGTGGAGGGGCCCTTCCCCATGGCTACGCCACTGGCGTCACCCCCACCTTCTAAAACTTGCCCATACTCTGCTGAAAAACAGTTGGCTGGTCAGCCAATTGAAGCTCTTATTTTTCAAAGTATTTTTGCTCTGCTTCAGTCTGGGGAGATCTGTGCTGCAGTGTAAGGTTATGTCTGCAGTGGCTAGTGGCTACAGTGCCTTTTCCTACTTTAAATAACAACCATGGGAGCACACTTATACTGTAACAGTATCCTATACAGCTTTGTTCCTTTCCATCTTTTGGGGTAACTGCTGGAAGTAGTGGTACTGAAATTATGTGTAAATATCTTGACAGTAGTTTGAAGAATTGGGAATGAATTCCATCGAAAGATAAGAAATCACAAAAAGCATTGACAGACGACAAGAAATTGGGCATTTTGGGATAGTTTAGTCATCTGTTGAATGATGTAGGCCTGCAGTCTCCTGACAAATTATGGTTCCCCCAGGAGAGTTTTTGCTTATCATTACAAATTTGCAATTTAAGAAAACTTAGTAGTATCATTTTAAAGGTTGTCTTAGGGTATTACACTGCTTCACCCAGTTTTCCTCAAAGAGCAACCCACAACGTTATACAGTGTGATGTAAAATGTTAAGTGGGTACTGTATCATGCTGTGGGATTTCTTTTGTAATTTGTGAGATCCTCTGGGGTAGACAATCTCCCCCCCCCCCCATTTCCAACTTAGAGCTAAACAAAGTCTGCCAACATAAAATACAAGTATGGACTCAAAATGACTTTATACTTTATTCATTAGTTTTGAAAGTTTACTACGTAGAGATAGCATTTGTGTATGCTTAAAAGGATATCTGTATTTTTGATGGTATATTATACTCTCTTTCAGGTCTTGGGGCTGAAGCAGGGAGCGTCTGAAGAGGAAATTAAAAAAAGCTACCGTAAACTTGCCCGTCAGTATCATCCTGACAAAAACAAAGGGCCTGACAAGGAAGAGGCCGAAAAGAAGTTTATCCAAATTCAGGAGGCTTATGAAATTTTGTCTGCAATAAAATCTAAAAGAGCTGTTAGAAGTAGGAGACAAAATAATTGGAATGGTTAAAGAGCATGTGCGGTCATCCAGATGTGAATTAGGTAACCCCGTATTCTAATTCATTTGCAGTATGGCTCTAATCATGTCAGTGTATTTGTGTCACTGAATATTTTACCCTGTAGTTTACAATGAATATATGCAATATTTATTTTCTAGAATACCATGATAGATATTTGTATGTTGTCAGGAAAATGTGAAATTTTAAAGACTTAGCAGATGTTTTGAAATTATGTTCTGGCCACCGCTGTAAGTGCTTTAGGAAATGGAGAACTCATCTCAGGGCTTACTGTGTTTAGGATCAGGCACGGATCCAGACATTTTGAAAAGGCAGGGGGGGACTGAAAGCCCCCTTGAATATTCTCCTAGATTAATAATGTTATGCTAATTTTTGCGTATTTGTTATTGTTGGTGTGGCGAAAAGGGGGGCTCAGCCCGGGAAAGCCCCCCCCCCCCCTTGGATCCGCGCCTGAGGATGTATAGATTAAAAGATGCTTTAATAATTGGAACTTGTTGTACCCTGGGTGACAACCAGGAATTGGCCTGATGGGGACCAAGCTACCCTTCATGGCTCTACCCCTGTGTTGTTGGTGATATAAGGGTGCATGTATGTTGTAGCAAGTTTCATTTGTATTTTAATGTATTTATAACAGTAATGGAGTAAAACAAGTAAGAATTTACATATAAGTGGCCTTTTTGTGCCTTCATTTTGATTGAGACTAGGGGTGTACCTGATATCCGGTCCGGCCGGACTATCCGGCCGGATAATGAAAAATTATCCGGTTCCGGTTCCGGCCGGACATTTTTAAAAATCCGGCCGGAACCGGATTTTTTGTGAATCATTAGTAAAAGGCTCTACAAGTACATTTAAATAATATCATGCATGATGAAAATAGGTTACTTAAACCAGTGTTGTCACCTACTGTAGTTGGTGGGAGGAGAATACAAGGAATTCTCTCTCAAACCAAGTCCCTCTCAAGGAAGGGAGGACATCCCATCCATAAAAAGTTGTATTTTACTGTGACTAGAATGCTATCTGAGATCTGGATCAATATTTCATTGAGGGGCTTCCCACAAAGTTTAAAAACCTAGTACCAACTCTGGTCAAAACTAAAAATACAAACATTTCAGTGATTCTTTTGCTTGCAAATAAAAAAAATTGTACAGTATGAAAGATATCTTTTGCATTTGGTCCCACTGGGTGTGGCAAACTCAGCAGAAAGTTTAAACTCAGTTGATCTTTTCGACCAAAATGTGAAAGATATGACTTCATAGATTTGTTTAGTATATCAAACTAAAGAATATATTTAAAAAGTACTTTATTAAACAAGTAGCAACCAGACTCCAATGAAAAACATGGTCTTGCAAAGCTAAACTCAGAAACATGATATTATAAGATGACTGAAGCTAAATTAAATCAAATATGAGGATTTCTCTGAAGAACAGGCCACATAACAACTGTTAAAAATTCCTTTATAACCAACAACTCAGTCTCACAATATAAGTTAAAGAAAATTTCACCCAAAATGTTTAGTTCAATTAGCCAAAGGGTATAGCTATAGGCTAGACTAGTAATACCCTGTAAAATTATTGCAGCCCCCCATTATACAGTATGTGTGCCCCCACCCCCTCCAACACATGAAGCCATAAAGGAGAGGTCCTGTACCATTCCAGTATTTGTAGAGGAGGTATGTGTATTGATCATTAAAATTTACTCCTAATACATATATTGCAATTGCTTATAAAGTAAAGTCTAATGGGTGATCTCTAAGCCTGACCCCTTTGCCATTATGTACCATTGGTAGGCCTACTTCTGTTATACTTAGACCCTGATTTCAGTTACAAGATTCCTAATGAAAAAATCCGGTCCGGCCGGATAAAGTCCGGCCGGATAGTTCGTACTGTCCGGTAAAATCCGGTCCGGCCGGATCTTAAAATTCCAGATCCGGTACATCCCTAATTGAGACATGGCAAGAATAAGCCAAATTTGTATGAGCAATGAATATTTTTGTATGAAATCCTTATTTTGTTAATTAGTCATTGACAAATCATGAAAGAGGCAATTAAGGGGGAAGGAGAGGGGTGTAATTACATGTTCTGTCTTTCAGAAGGAAGAAAATTTGATTTGCTAGTAAAATTCCCCTCAAAACTCTGTAGATGATCCATTTATTACTTGTTTGTTAGAGATTTTCTAGCTTTTGGAAATTTGTGTAGACAACATAAAAATGTATCCTCCTCCAAGGACAGCCATTCGTGTTGTGTATGAGGAGGAGCAGATCGTTCACAACGATGTTTACATATACACATACGTAAGGGTACATACAAAGTTAAGCATTTCTGTCCATGCATTGGATTGCCATCATTCGGCAATGGTAGGACAAAATCACCTTGTTCTCTCAAATATGAGCAAATTATTATGCACTTCACCTCAATAGCCTGTGGGGGTTACAAAAGGTATTTCTAATTTTATTGATCTACTGCACAGTTATTCCTACAGTATGTATGAGCCATTGATGTAAACAAATGCATAAGCATATATTATGTTTACGGTCAGAGCTAGTGTAGGAATGTTTACAAACCTGGTGTATGGAATTGGAAGTGTTAACAGAACTGGCAAGTCCCAATGCAGTAGACTCTGGCAGGATGTAACATTGGGTTGAGGGATTTTTGCAAACTGAATCATTTCATTAGCATAAAATCAATGTTTCTGCCAGGCCAAAGCTAGCTACAGGCAAGTGTGCAGTCAACTTGAATAAATGACAAAAGTTTCTCAGTCTTTGCTGAAATATGCTCAGAAAATGGTTATTTGTTTAAAATAATAAGAAAGATGCAAGATAATAGCACATGTAATTGACAGCTTACATTTCCTACTTTCTTTGTGTGATAAGCATCCTTGATATCTTTTGCACCATGCCGACCTCCAACAGAGCAGGGCCCAGGCCCCCCCCCCCTGCCCTCCCTATCTTCCACTTTTACGTCAAGGCATACATGATCTTAAACTTTCATGTCTGTTGAAAGGACACCCTGTTCCAAAACTGAAAAGCACTTTGCTTTTTGCAAACAGGCTCTTCTTTGCTTTTCAAAGGTGGGTGGCCCTGGTGCCCCTCAGTCCTGGTCCTCTCCTGAGGCCCTATGGCAGACTCTTAGACCCCATTAGTGAGGGCTTTGTTGCATTTGCTCAACTTACTACAGTATGCTCAGCATTGGTCACCACACAGGTCATCTGCATAATTGTTTTTATGTTTGTGGAATAAGTGGGTTGCAAGATATGTCACATACTCACATCCCTCTTCAGCCCCCCCCCCCCTTCTTGGTGTTGCCAATGAGTAGTTGCCTGGTCTGCTCATAATTCAAAGTGGCATGGTTATGGGTCAAAAATAACTTCTTCCTAGTGGGGGCACTGTCTTTGGATTTACACTGAAATAAGTCACTCCCTTTTTCAAAGATCAAAGGGCAGTGTTTGTTGGGCGATTTGGTAACGTTCTGGATCGATCAAAGGGCATGTCACGTTGCGTCAGTCCAGTAGTACAGGGGTTGGGCCAGGGTTGCCCGATGGGGGGGGGGGGGGGAGGAGATAGCAACTGGGAGTTCTGACAAAGAGGACAGGTTGCCCTAATGATTGGGAAAGTAAAATTTTCTGGCTCTTATTGAAGAAAATTGGAAAATTTGGGTTTTGTTGGGGGAAATCTTTAGGTTTAAGTTACGAAAATTGCAGGGTTTTATCATGAGGTGTATTGAAGAATCTGTGCCTTCTCTAAGAGCAAAATAATATGAAAACCGCCCTGGCGACTGTTGACCGCCGGGGATTACATGTTTATCGTACCTATCAAAGCTCCCTGTCGAAATTGGGACATTTCCCCCGTCGGGTAGGGGGATTACCCTTACTCCAAATCCAGATATGGGCCAGATATGGATTTCATATCTGGCCCATATCTGCTGCAGATATGGGATTTATATCTGGGCCAGATAAAAAATTGGGCAGATATAACCCAGATCTACGCCAGAACCAGATCTAAGCCATATATGGCCAGATAAAGTTTATCTGGATCAAGTCTTTATATGGAACAGATAAAATTTTATCTGGACCAGATATGGTCCTTATATGAGCAGAATATATTTCCATATATGGCCCATATTTGCATAAGATGTGGAATTTATATCAGATCAGATGAAAAGCTAGGCAGATACAACACAGATCTAAACCAGAACCAGATCTAAACCATATATGGCCAGATAAAGTTCTATCTGGATCAAGCCTTTATATGGCACAGATAAAATTGTATCCGGACTATATCTGCTCAAGTTATGAACCATAGTTAGGAATTATAGTCCACACTCCTCATGGAGACTTTGAACACTCTTTTTTACCAAAAGTCCCCTGACTCTCTGGCGTAGAGCCAGGGGCGAAAACCAAACAATACTCCCGAAGGAGTTCTGCTCCCCGAAGGAGTAACAACGTCCCCAAGGGACAAACTTTGACTTTGAACATCTTTTTTTTCCAAAAGTCCCCTGACTCTCTGGCGAAGAGCCAGGGGCGAAAACCAAACAATACTCCCGAAGGAGTTCTGCTCCCCGAAGGAGTAACAACGTCCCCAAGGGACAAACAGTGACTTAACTGACACCACCTGACAGTGGTCCCGTTCTAGACTGGCTGAATAGAATAGGTCCCACCTGGGAGCTCCGCCGTCGTGATCACGGATACTCCTGCGCCAGGTAAGACTTTGAACATCAGCATACAATGTTTAAGTGCTCCATGAATTAGAATTTAATGTATGTATTGGGTTGAATTGACTTAAGTACATAAATTCAACTTATTTCATAACAGTGAACAGAAAACCGCAATGAAATTTCCTCTTTTATGTATCATACCTCTGTAACACTGTTTTCAGAACTTCTTGAAATAAACTCTGTATGCCATGCCCACTCAGTGAGGAAGTTTCAAAAAACCTTTCTCACATCAGGAAGAAAAAAAATGCAGATTGATTTCAAGGCCATCTGTTTGTTTTACCTCTTTAAAGCTTTAATACATGAAACATGAACACTCATATCCAGATAGTATTTGAATGCATATTACTGTGGCCCAGCATTTTGGGCATTCATGCCAAAAACAGCACTTCCTGGTATGCCGATGTGTCTTAATGTACATTTTTCTCATTGAAGTTCCAGCTCCAACAATTACAACTTAGCATCCAAAGCACCTGTATTTTAATCACTGGTGAGATATTGTTTTTGCTTATTAAAAATATTTAGTCAATATAGTGAATTGTAATACCAATATATGTTTTGGCAACAGACAATTCACATTAGCAAAACTTCATTTTTGGAGCTTCAATCTTTTCTTCAATTTCACAACAGCCCAAACAATCTTTCATAACTGAAATTGTAACTACAACAAGAATTATAATGAAGTTAAAAGAAAGTGCAGTGACCTCAGTTTGAATTAGAATACCCTGACATCACAATTTATACTTCATTCGTTCATACTTCATACTTCTTGATCGGTGTGCCCATAGACCCTTTTCCATATAGCAGTCACAAAGGATTGTGGGATACACTTTTGAAGTGGGGTGTTTTTCTCAATGGCATTCTACTGTGGCCAAAAACGACGCACACCAAAATCCAATCCCACAATCCTTTGTAATTGCTATTTGGAAAAGGGTCTATGGGTAGGTTCCAAATTGGCAAAGCAACCAAAATGACTCATGAAAAGTCATAACACTGAATTGGCAGACTATCATCAATAACCACTGGCTCATTTAAGGTCAAACTGAAGGAAGAGATCACACAACTTGTAAACTTTTCTAGTTTTAACATTAAGTCATCATTCTGACAAAATTTCATATCAACAAGAACTATCAGCAGTAAATTTTTCATGTTTTGCTATTTTAAAACACAGACAATCTTACTATCCCTACCTGTTCCAAATGTTGCACCATTTGGAATCTAGGTGACTACTCAAAAGTCATAACACTGAACTGGCAGACTATCATCAATAACCACTGGCTGAACAAAAGTGCTCATTTAAGATCAAACTGAAGGAAGAGATCACACAACTTGTAAACTTTTCTAGTTTTAACATTAAGTCATCATTCTGACAAAATTTCATATCAACAAGAACTATCAGCAGTAAATTTTTCATGTTTTGCTATTTTAAAACTTGAACCTGATCATACACAGACAATCTTACTATCCCTACCTGTTCCAAATGTTGCACTATTTGGAAGCTACAATCTTGGACAAAACTCGTTGGGACACCCCCGCTCCCCTTCACAAAGTTGACCATTTTCACGGCATACAGTCACTCTCTCTGCGCAACTTTGGAAGGGGGAGAGGGGGCTTCATGTAAACCTGGGAACGGAGATTCAAGAATATTATGAAAAAGCGTCCCAACAGTTTTGTCCAAGATTATAGGTGACCACTCAAAAGCTAAACTTTGAGAGGCTCCCCCCACCCTGTCATAATATAAATGCCCTGTTTTTACCTTGAACAAGGATGGTATATTTCTAAGTTTCAGTCACATTGATATTTCCATGGTTCAATTTTATCAACGGGTATACTTGGCAAAAACAAACATTCTCCAATAAGGTTTAAGTTGCGGTAAAGGTCATAATAAGGAATAATAATATATAACATAGGAAGTTACCTGAGATTTCTAGACTGGGCCCACTTGGCACCTTCCTCTTTGGGTATGGCTTTCTTAGTTTTAACATCCACCTGCAAAACCACAACACAGGAATAATATAGCACAAAGCAGAAAAGAGACCTAAATGAGTGTCACCTAATTAGTGAAGCTGTCTAAATCTAATTTACATAAAAGTACATACAACCAGGCTTTGAGGCAGAAATTTTAGTTGTACGTGTCCAAATTTGAAAAGAGGGTGTCTTAACATTTTGGGGCAATATTGCTTTCACTTCACAATTGCCCTCCTTGGTGGGGGGGGTGTGAGAGAGGGGTGGGGGTGTCAAGGAGCCCGCCTCAGCCTCTGTTTACTGGAAATTTAAAGGTGAGGGTGCACAGCTTCATATACATTTTGGAAGCTGTGTGCACAAATATAGGCTGTCATGTTGGGAAACTGGCTGTGCAAAGGACGGCTGGACGGCTGGCTGCCTAAAACACTGCATACATCCTCCTGTCTTTGGGAAAACATCGCACTGTTGGGCTGACAACAGATTTTGGTCCAATTCGTCCAATGCGGTTGAGTAATTTTTGATGTTCTGTCTGAGATTGGACTGGCATCTCTTCAGGAATAGGAAATGCCAGCGTGGGGACTAGCCTCTCAGTTAAAAATATCAGTGCTTAAGTATGCTACTTCCCCCACTTTTCAAGGAGAAAAACCCCTTTTTTGTCCACTCTGCAAAATATTAATATTTTCCATGAAACACTTAACTTGTTCAAGAAATGTCTAGCATCAAGTTTCATCACAGTACCCTCAAATATGCAAATTTTTTCCATATAGGAGAGGGTGTCCTCCTTCCGATAGACCCTTACCCCAGGATGGTGGTCTTACATGTTTACCCCTCCCCTCCCCCCTTCCCAGCTGAGAGCAGCTTTCTACACCTATGTCTCCAAGGAACAACCCATTTGTGACTCCAATTCAAAGTAAAATATTTCTACACACAACAATTGATAGGCATCTTTGCCAACTAAAATTCAATGTCAAATCAATTTGCAATTGGAAATATACAGTTGGTATCTGTCCAACATAGATGCTGAACCTTAACCAATGCAAGCATACCTGCAATTCTTGTCATTACTGCATTTCCAGTATGTGACAGCACATACCTATACTCACAGGCACCACCAATTCAACCACTCTTTCCAATCTCCAAACAGTCCTCCTCCCCTAGAAAACTGGCACATACTGTGATCATATTTCTGCCATCCTTTAACACTTGAATAATACCTAGCTCCATTATCATCTTGTGGATTCTTCATTCCGCCTGAACGAAGAATCTGCATTCCTACACAGCTGAGCGAGGCTCTTACAAGGAGACCATTTTTTCTAAAAAGGAGGACATGACCAACTTTAATTGACCATGCCAAGCCACTGCTTCACATCAATGCTGTGTACACAGGTAACTGCGATACCTACATACCCACTAGGCTGCACACTGTATGTGTTAATTAGCTGGGTCTGTCAAACTGACTGCGCATCTTATAGGATTATAACATGGTCATGCACCTGTGAATGTGCATCCAGATATCCCCACATGGTAATGTTCTGTATGATAGGAATGAATATATTCATGATTGATTATATCCATTAGAATTTGTAAGATTTTTCACTGTGTCCTCACAGACCTTCAAAAGGAGGATGAATCAACATCCAGCTTCAAGTAACTCTGGGCAGAGGAGAGACTGCCAAAAAGCCAGACAATCAGACAAAAAGCCAGGCATATGGCCACCCTAGAGGCTTTACATGTCAGTACTGAATCATACAGGAAGCTGATCTCCAAGTTTCTAGATTGATCTGGAAAGGAAACATCATCATTTAGCTTTTAAGTGTAAATGCATGTTCCCCATTTTTGTTACCTTGATTTTGTGCAACAAAACAGCAGAAACATTAGCAAAACTAGTACTGCCTTCAGACCAACACTATTGTACAGCAGGTTACTTAATGTTCCAGTAGGTTCACTTATTGTAAACTTCAAATCTTTATCACCCATGACAATATTAAACCAAACTAAGAAACTGGGATGACATAGCTGAATCAGTTTACCCTGAGAGATGGAATATTCACATCAAAAGGCATTCAAGGCTAACCATAAATAGGGTTACCAGATGTTTAGATTTACCTGGACATGTCCTCTTTTTGCAGGCCTACCTCAGCATCTGCATGCTAGGATTTTTAATAAGTGCCAAATCATTTTTCTTTCACAGAGAAAGGGACTAATTGATTGTCTTATAAACCCTACCCAGTTTGGCAATTGGTGTCCTCCTTTTATACAAACAAAACATGATAACCCTAAACCATGATAAACATTCAACTCACATAGCTGGCTGCACTAGTGGGAAATCCTCTGGGGATGGGGAGGATATAAGCTCTCCCCCCCCCCTTCCTTTTTAAAGGTGTTCCCTTCTTTAGCACTGCCACAGGAGAAGTATGTCCCCATCACATTTTGTTTGAGCTGGCAAGAACACACTGTTTTCTGTAAAACACTGATGTCCCCCACTCCATCCGCTATATTGGAATAGCTATCACATCCCTACTTTAAGCCAAAAGTTTTGATTGTTAGACTTACCTTGTTAGCCACGATCACAATATCTACAGGCTCTGTAGTGAAATGAGTGATCTCTTTCAGCCAATAGTCCAGATTATCAAATGAAGCCTTGTTTGTCACATCATAGACAAGGAGGCAAGCCTGGCTGTCCACATACAACTCGCTGCGGACTTCCGAGTAATCACTATGACCAGACATATCCCATAAGTGTACCCGAACTATAAAATGGAAACAAAGAGTGTATCTATTCTTTAAATCTCTAATGACACATGTTCATAATAAAATACATGGTAATTTGATAATTTAACTACTTCTTATGAGCATTTACTCTCACAAGGGATGTATGATATCAAAAGCCTTCACTTTCTTCATAATGCCTAGTTCTACATGACATCTGTGAAACAAGAAGACAAGGTTCAGATTCCAGTAATCTACAGAAACGATTAACACTATAGTTAATGCCTGTACAATGCAACAACATGTGCAGTTTTAGATAGGGTACTGTATCTATGTCTTGTTTGTTTTAAATGATATCATTCTTGTGCTCATCACAATATGGGAGCTGTCATTTTGAAAAGATACTGATTGGTGCCTTCTTTTTATTATTTATTTATACTTATGGTCAGGCACATTAAGCACCATTTTGGTGCTTTGCAAGCATGGCCTCCATTAACACCATTATTTATAAATAGACGAGATGGGAAAATGCTTTCACGTAATGCATCATCGGATGGGTTAAAGGCCAAGTGATCCACTTACCTTCATGAAAAATTTGTCATGGTACAGCTGACCTTGTGACTCCACCAGAAGTACTGAATTACACAAGTCGCTCATTGGTTAAGCACTAAAACTTGTTGTTTGGTACCCATGGGCAATAAACTTCGGTCGGTGAACAATAAACTTAAGTCATGTGAAGTTTGAGATTCACATGGATCAAGTATGGATATAATTTCTAAGAATTGCAGACTTATCCAGAAGAAGGGTGGAATATTGCAAGTTAAGTTACATTCATTTACCTTCGACTTCTCCAACAGCTTGGATCTTGAAACCATAGTCCACCCCAACTGTAGCCTGGTATGATGGAGTAAACTACAAAGAAAGACACAAAAAACTCAGCTCATTTACACTCAAGGTAGGAAGCAATCTAATTTGATCATTAACAAAAGCCCTGCTTTAATACTTGTATAAAATGGCTATGGCAGTAGAATTTCACTTTTGTTAGGGTATATATGCAATTTCTTAGCTAATTCATGGTTTCTGACATGAGCCTGTAAGAATATTTTCTCATCTGAAATCATGTGAGCAAGTTTAAAACTTAAGATCATGTACTAGACACAGGCTTACACTCAGTGTAAATGTACAGAAAAATTTACACCTCCTGGTCGGGAGTACTGTAGTGTGTAGCAACTCCATATTACTTGTGGCACAAGTCTGGGGGAAAATTTCAGTTCTGCCATGTCAAGGCCATGTCCTGGTGAGCATACAAGGCTGTGAGTAGCTCACATTCCACACAATGCAGAGAGAATGCTTGGATTACATTTTATAGCCTTGTATGCTCACCAGGACATGGCATTAAGCAATAAAACAGGTTTATTCCTGCACAAGGAGGAGCTTCATACAGTTATGGGAGGAGCTAGAACTTGCATAGTTGGGAGAATTAGAACTGTCTGGGATGATGAAAATTGTCCTTTAAAAAAGAGACTACAATATTTCTGCAATTTGCCATGATTCTCTTGATGCACCAACCCTAGGACTTTGGGACAGCAAAACCTGACTGTACTGACTCACTACACTAAGGTCCAACTATGAATACTGTACCCATACCTGCACATCTATTCCCTGAAAACATTGACTACTTGCCAAAAATATCAACATTTATTGGCTGGTAGGTATACTAACTCTTACCCTGTCCTCACAGAAATGTTTGATGATGCAAGTTTTCCCAACTCCAGGATTGCCAACTGTCACTATTTTCACCCACTTCAATGATGCTATTTCATCTTTGACAGAGAATGGCAGGTGACCAACTTCTCTATCCATAATCCTGACTAAAATGAGAAAGAAAATTTAAAGTAAGTATTAAGAAGAATGACAGCCGTTACACCAGTTACACAGCTGATGGATGTACTGCTTACTAGTAACTCTGGTCAACACACATAGCTTAAATAACTGGCCCAAAGAAGTATTAAAGTAGTTGAGTAAAAGTCCCCACTGGCCCAGTTGGTTTACACCAGGGCAAAACTAGCTTTCTCCAGCTTCAAACTATCCATTCTATGTTATGATGATTGGTTTACAAGAGCTAGTTTAATTTGTCTAGAGATGCATAGTGTCCATAGTCAGAGAGGGGCTTGAGTCTGAAGGATGCTGAACCAATCTGGCCATCACAGATAAAGTTTCAGACTCAGCATACTGAAGACTTGGTATCAAGAAATAAACTTTACAGGAAGGTACAATAGGCCCCTGCAATGAATGGATGGCTTTCAAAGGCCACCATATCCAGTCATGATGAGAGCAAGGTCAGAGAATGGTGGAGTTTCTCCCTTAGCCTATATAACCTATGCAGTCCTATGTGGTAGTGAGGTCATATTTTTGGATAATGACCCACTGTCTACAGGAAGTTCAAGAGGCACATCTCTAAACTACAACATGACCCAGTCTGACATGCATGAACCTTTTTACATAAGTTACTTTGTATTTAACTTTGTGAAATAAGTAAACAAACTAACTTAAGGATGGGCTGGCAGGCAACTTGGGAGAATGAAAAGGGTTGAATTTTTATGCATTAAGCAAGGGGAGCTTGATATCCAATCAGAGAGAGAAAGTGCCTTTAGTGATGTGGTAGCCATTACGATCTTCTCAGCCCATAAGGAAAACCGCCCGAGACCCCTGTTTTTGGCCAAAAACAGGGGAGATTAAATATCTACCCGAGTTTGTAACATTAGCCTCATTGAATGCTCTACTGCACAAATTGGTTCTTAGATAACCACCAGTTGACTTCCAAAGGTAGTGGACTGCAAATGTTCACAATAGCATATAATGCACTATAAATAGCTTGAAGTTGGTCAGTATGTCTACAATCACACATGACTGGGTGCAATTAATTGTGTGCACTCAAGGGTAAATCCTACTACTGGCAGCACTTTGGTAGTTATTTTACTATCAAGTGTCAAATTATTACACCCTCAGTGAATCTCAGGGCCAATCTTCAATGGGCTGCATTGGCCATCATGGCGGAGAAACCTAAATCTGTTTCTCTCTTTTCTTAATTGGGTCTTCTTCCTGACAAAGAGGGTTTCCAAGAAAAGAAAAAACTTTCACTGATGAGAAGAAATGACATGATGACACTCTAAGGCACATGTAGATGCACTGTGTTCTATTTCACCCAATTTCAACTGATTGCACACTAATTCTCAAAGGATATGCCTATGATCATGTATCCCCAGCTTCTCAAAAGACAACATGAACTCTGTCTGCATATCCCACTTTCAAACATGTATTATGGCCTCCATAGGCCACTGTACTACATGAAAGGAATCTGCCTTGGAAGGTTGATTGCATATAGCCTTGCAGCTTGTTCACAGATAATTTTGCAAGATGCCTATCCTAAATAAAGACATAGAACAAGACCCACAGATGAGTCATTCATACTTTGTTTGACTTATATCATAGTTGCAATTTAAAATAGGAACTTGACTATAATGATTGTATCATAACTGCATGCTTCACCTCCCACCCCAGACACTCCTTCCCCCCACCATGACAACTTCCCCTGGACAGTTCCACCCAGTGTAATTTCCAATCACATGACAATTGCCCCAGAGACATCTCACCCACAGAAAGTTGGAATTGTTCAAGCTGCTGGGTGAAAATTTGTCCAGGATGGAAATTGTTCCAAGGGTGAGAATTGTGCAGGTTTGTCTGATGTGATATGTCCAAAACAAATTATCTGGATGGAAATTGCTGGTGGTTGGGGGGAGGGGGGTTGTCACGTGGGTGCCACATACTTAACAGCATTTACATCCCTGTACTATCTGTAGGGGTGTACCTTTCCTTGCCTACTTAAAGGTACTTAAACATGCAGCACTCACATTTTCCAATTAACTCAAAAAGTGTCAACTATCAACCAAAGGTACTACTACTTGATGTGGGTGACAATTAACAGATCTAAACAAGATCTACACTATAGGCCTGACAGCACATACCAGGAGCATTATAATATTTTAGTTAATATTTTAAAATGACAAACATGGGCCTTTACGTACTGAGCCTTTACTTCTTTCGCTTGTATTCACCTGTAAGCCATCATAGAAAAATCTGATAGCAGAATTTGAGGCTACACGTCTTTGCATGTGCATGCTTAAAATAAATGACAGTTCACTAGCATTTGCAAGGGAGCTTGTGGTGAGCGTGCTGTATCAGAAACTCACATGCTGATTGTGGCAGTAGTTGTTTGACGTACACCGATGGTTGGATCCATCGGTGCACAAAATTTGAACGTGGCCTTATTAGGGTTATTCACTATAGGGGCCTACTCCAAAATCAGTCGCACTAGGGATTTGTACAAAGGTAACAGAATCACTTTGTATTTGTAAGTAAATGACCTATTAATAATGCCAAGTATTCTGTTGGCCTTCATTACGGACTCGGCAATATGTCTTCCAGGCTTAAGTGACTTAAGTTAACCACCATCCCCAGACAGGCCTACTTTCCTTCATCAATTAATAGACGAAGTTGGGAAATTCGTTACTTCTGGTCAGGTCACAAGGTCAAGTGTACCATAACAACGGTAACGTATTTAGCTCTGCGTGCTAAGCATGCAGCACCCGGGCTGGGACACTGTAAGCGTTGTACACTTCACCTTTGACCCATTCCCATATTGCATTGCGTGGAAACATTTCCCAACTCGTCTATTGCAGGTTAACACCATTCATCTTGCAAATTCCTTCCAACTTGTAGAAGTATAACTTTACATTAACTGACCTTTAAAAGCATCTGTTAGATATTAGACCACTGACATAAGGTATAAAGGCCATCCTGAAGAGATAAAGCATCCTTTTCATAAAAAAAATGTAACTTTGGCTAGGCTAACGTACCTCCGTCACTGGTATGTTCCCGTTTACAGCCTAGGCCTACAGGGTATTGATACACTGTGCCAATGATACGAACTACAGTACAGGCTAGGCTACACCTAACGTTAACTCTGTCTTACTTTTCAATGCCTTATTGAAACTATTGAAGTACGACCTCGGAGGTAGTTATTCCTTGTTGAAACTTATATGTACAGAAATAGGATTCAGAATACAGAAACTTTAAATTCGGTCACAATGTTCATGTCACCGGTGTCACTCCTCTGTGCAAGGCTGAAGCAACGACTGACGAGCCTTGTGGCAACTCTCTAGTCCCACATCATCGCTTGATATTACGTAACTATTGTTTATAACGTTTTGAGGTTGTTAAGATGAGTCTATTTTCAAAAAGGGGAAAATTATATATTATCATATTTCGTAATTTCTTGTAAAGATCTTGTTTCCTATTTAACATCTTTGAAGATATTTTTGCAATATTAATAATAATAAATTAAATATCATTTCTTTACAAGAATGGTACATTTCCTACTTATTAAGACTTTATCCTAATGTACTAATTTTAGCTTTTCTAACATTTATGGATTAACCTTGGGTTGTGACCTCTTAGAACATGTGGATTTACAAACCTATCCATTTACAGCTAGTTTCACACAGCTCGCGCGCTGCGTTGACTCTATCTGCATCAAGTAAACACTGTGTGCAGTAGGAACGACGTTGTGAAACGGGGAAATTGAAGTCTAAAATAAACACCGAAACTTTCAAAGTTATCACAGCTAAAATGTTTGGCATACCTGTTAAAGTGAAGTGCTTATTTGATCATATTCTGTTATGAACGCCTCGTAATAATGGCAAAAAGTAAATGCTTTACCTACTTTTTGTGGCTCATTGGCGGGCCACTTGGACTCCATCATTTTTACCTTGGTCGTGACAGACAAGCTTTTCTATGGTGGAGCACCGGAGGACTGCTTGGTGTCGGGGTATTCAGGGATTTGTGGAGGATTCCAGAGTACGTCGATTCGGCCAACGAAGAACCAGCCTTCATGCAGAAATTACAACAACGCATGACAAGGAGTGAAAAACCGCCATTTTCGACAGGACGATTTTTTGCCCAGCTATGGTATGGAATGTTCTTAGGTTTCTTGTCCATGGTGGCCATATCGGAAGATTTCGCTAAGGAGAACCCGTTAGTACGAGCATTGATTGTCCCAGCAGCAATCGCCATCGGCGTTCACACGGTAGGCAATGTAGGGCGAGAAGAGGGACCTTTGAAACCTGCACTGTATGGATCTTACATGTTGTTCCCATTGTTTGCAGTATCAGAAGGAATCACATACCAAACTTTGCTGAGCACCATTTTGTTCCAAAGACAGAGAAGATTTCGAAGAACACGAGAGGCTTGGAGGGACAGCAGTGTATGCAAACGACTTATAATATTAGGTTTAGCAGGTAACTACAATTTGGATAGTTGTATGATGTAAGGTGATCACAATACAATTAAAGGGGCTGTTGCATAACCTCAAACATATCCCCATGTTTCTGTGAACATTTAGTGACAAGGCTATGGCACTGATTGATTACTAGTTACACAGTACTTATAGTAGACAACCATCATGTTCACGCAGTAGTGTGTGGATATGGCCTTGAGCAATATAAACTCAGTACTTACACTCCTGTTGCTCCGACAGGGAGGCGCACAAGACAGGTGCTTTTCAGTGCACCTGTTTTTCAAGGCCATATCCGCATATACTTATGTGTCTGAATTAATTAGGAACACAACTGATTGCACAAGTCATCATTGTAGGGCCCTTAAGTTCCAAACATGCAATATACCCAGTGTAAATTATCCTTCTCAGCTTTTACACCTTTTTTTTATTTTTGGACAGCCTAGCTCCTTCCGCGCCCTATTGAAATTTTAAGCGCATTATAACACATTTGAGTTGGTGTGTTGTTAAATCTCATCTAACTAACTACGTATTCACATAGACATAGCCCAAGCCATGCAGCATACCACAATTATTTTTTAGCATATGCTAAATGGTTGTACAGTATTTGATCTTAACTTTAGTGCCAGACAATGGCTGGTAAGGAAAATCCCTCTCATACCTGAAGTGTTGATATTTGTAGGCTATCCAAACACACTGATTTTATATTGCACTATAGTCTCTTTGTATAAATGGCAAGTGTTCTTAATGCTCCTTAGCCAGTACCATCATATTTCTTGGTAGGCTCATTGAAAACTTCATTCACTAGATTTGTACAAACATGTTAATGGCTTTATGGAGGTATGTGTGTAAATTAAAATAAAGGTTTGGGGATATCGAAAAAGCCTACAAATAGTTGAAATTTATACTGCAAATAGAGGCTATAGGGGTGGGGAGGAAGACAACTGATGATCGCACTTCTGCTAGAACTTGGTCTCTGTTGAAGGCTGCCAAATGGTTGGGTCTTACTGTATGGTTAAGGAGACAAACGTTCCCCCCTCCCCAGCCATGACACGTTTTAGATAGGTCAGGCCTGTTCCTGCTCTGTGCGACTGCAATTGCCATTGTGAATACATCAGTGCATGACTTCTTATTCTGATGGCCACTTAGCCTTAACTAAACCTCTAACTCTAAGTAAGGCCTGAAATGGCCCTGGGGACAGCTCCCTACCACATTTCAAATAAAGGAGTACAGACTTTGCTTGCCTATAATTTCTCTTCTGCTGTAAATGATGTTGCAGTATGATTAGCAGCTCTGATTGTCTCCATGGGTGAAATACTGTACTACTGCAGCTCTATACACTGCATTACATTGGACTGAGTACAAAAGCTACCATTTTGGATAGGTGCCCTCTCCAAAATTTTTTCAAACAGGGAGGAAAATCTCTCTTTCCCTTGAGTTTACATCGTATTTTGATTTGTATAGTGTGAACACTGCCCCCTAAAGCTGTTGCTACCATTTACCAATTGGTTTGAAAATTTCATTAGCTACTTTCTCACAAGATAATAGTCACTTGATTTATTTATTTATTTATTTATTTATTTTTTTATTTGACAGGTTCCCTCATAACAGGTCTGTGGATATCTGCATTTTATTTCAATGCTTCCATCACCACTGCTGAGGGAGAGACCATCAAGGCTAGGGATGCAATAAATCATTTCTTCAACTCGCCACTTTGGAGAGAATTTGTAGCAACCGTGAAGCAGCTGTATCAGAAGGGTAGAGAGAAAGGTTGGAGACAACTTTGGTTTGACATTATGGAGTCACTTGACCCCCAAGGAGAGATCAATGCTTACAAGGTAATGTCAGTGCTACTGTAGATACCCCATGGCAGGATTCAGGAGGGCAGAAATAGGGGTCATGGCACATACGTCACCCAGTGGCATAGCCAGAATTTCTTTGTTAGGGGGGGCAAGACTTTTCTCAAGGGGGGGGGGGGCAACCAAAACAAGCTTTTTATGAACTTTCTGTACTGAAGCCTGGTGCAGCGTGCAGCAGCATGTACAATGTGCATTGTACATGACTATGGTATGGTATATGTTGATACTACATGTGTCCGGTTAAGCTATGCTTTGACAAATTAGACCAGAGCACCATCGTTTCTTTGTTATTGTTTTCAGTTAAGATGGTACGTACCAACAGGCCGAATTGATTAATTGCCAAGCTGGTCATATTTATCAAAGTTTGTATATAATGTAAATGTCGTATTTTTGTCTGTCAAACTCTTCCCATTTGTTTTTTTAAACACATCACTTGAAATTATTTGGAGGGGCCCTTCCCCATGGCTACGCCACTGGCGTCACCCCCAACTTCTAAATCTTGCCCATACTCTGCTGAAAAACAGTTGGCTAGTCAGCCAATTGAAGCTCGTATTTTTCAAAGTATTTTTGCTCTGCTGCAGTCTGGGGAGATCCATGCTGCAGTGTAAGGTTATGTCTGCAGTGGCTACAGTGCTTTTTCCTACTTTAAATAACAACCATGGGAGCACACTTATACTGTAACAGTATCCTATACAGCTTTGTTCCTTTCCATCTTTTGGGGTAACTGCTGGAAGTAGTGGTACTGAAATTATGTGTAAATATCTTGACAGTAGTTTGAAGAATTGGGAATGAATTCCATCGAAAGATAAGAAATCACAAAAAGCATTGACAGACGACAAGAAATTGGGCATTTTGGGATAGTTTAGTCATCTGTTGAATGATGTAGGCCTGCAGTCTCCTGACAAATTATGGTTCCCCCAGGAGACTTTTTGCTTATCATTACAAATTTGCAATTTAAGAAAACTTAGTAGTATCATTTTAAAGGTTGGCATAGGGTATTACACTGCTTCACCCAGTTTTCCTCAAAGAGCAACCCACAAGGTTATACAGTGTGATGTAAAATGTTAAGTGGGTACTGTATCATGTTGTGGGATTTCTTTTGTAATTTGTGAAATCCTCTGGGGTAGACAATCCCCCTCCCCCCATTTCCAACTCAGAGCTAAACAAATTCTGCCAACATAAAATACAGGTATGGACTCAAAATGACTTTATACTTTATTCATTAGTTTTGAAAGTTTACTACGTAGAGATAGCATTTGTGTATGCTGAAAAGGATATCTGTATTTTTGACGGTATATTATACTCTCTTTCAGGTCTTGGGGCTGAAGCAGGGAGCATCTGAAGAGGAAATTAAAAAAAGCTACCGTAAACTTGCCCGTCAGTATCATCCTGACAAAAACAAAGGGCCTGACAAGGAAGAGGCAGAAAAGAAGTTTATCCAAGTTCAGGAGGCTTATGAAATTTTGTCTGAAATAAAATCTAAAAGAGCTGCTAGAAGTAGAAGACAAAATAATTGGAATGGTTAAAGAGCATGTGCAGTCATCCTGGTGTGAATTAGGTAACCCCGTATTCTAATTCATGTGCAGTATGGCTCTAATCATGTCAGTGTATTTGTGTCACTGAATATTTTACCCTGTAGTTTACAATGAAAATATGCAATATTTATTTTCTAGAATGCCATGATAGATAATTTGTATGTTGTCAGGAAAGTGTGAAATTTTAAAGATTTATCAGATGTTTCGAAGTTATGTTCTGGCCACCGCTGTAAGTGCTTTAGGAAATGGAGAACTCATCTCAGGGCTTACTGTGTTTAGGATGTATAGCTTAAAAGATACTTTTAGGAATTGGAACTTGTACCCTGGGTGACAACCAGGAACTGGCCTGATGGGGACCAAGCTACCCTTCATGGCTCTACCCCTGTGTTGTTGGTAATATAAGGGTGCATGTATGTTGTAGCAAGTTTCATTTGTATTTTAATGTATTTATAACAGTAATGGAGTAGAATAAGTAAGAATTTACATATAAGTGGCCTTTTTGTGCCTTTGTTTTGATTGAGAGAGGGCAAGAACAAGCCAAATTTGTATGAGCAATGGATATTTTTGTATGAAATCCTTATTTTGTTAATTAGTCATTGGCAAATCATGAAAAAGGCAATTAAGGAGGAAGGAGATGGGTGTAATTAGATGTTCTGTCTTTCAGAAGGAAGAAAATTTGATTTGCTGGTAAAATTCCCCACAAAACTCTGTAGATGATCCATTTATTACTTGTTTGTTAGAGATTTTCAAGCTTTTGGAAATTTGTATAGACAACATAAAAAAATATCCTCCTCTAAGGACAGCCATTCGTGTTGTGTATGAGGAGGAGCAGATCGTTCACAACGATGTTTACATATACACATATGTAAGGGTACATACAAAGTATAGCATTTCTGTGCATGCATTGGATTGCCATCATTCGGCAATGGTAGGACAAAATCACCTTGTTCTCTCAAATATCAGCAAATTATTATGCACTTCACCTCAATAGCCAGTGGGGGTTACAAAAGGTATTTCTAATTTTATTGATCTACTGCACAGTTATTCCTACAGTATGTATGAGCCATTGATGTAAACAAATGCATAAGCACATATTATGTTTACGATCAGAGCTAGCATAGGAATGTTTACAAACCTGGTGTATGGAATTGGAATTGTTAACAGAACTGGCAAGTCCCATGCTGTAGACTCTGGGAGGATCTAACATTGGGTTGAGGGATTTTTGCAAACTGAATCATTTCATTAGCATAAAATCAATGTTTCTGCCAGGCCGAAGCTACAATCTTGGACAAAACTTGTTGGGACACCCCCGCTCCCCCTTCACAAAGTTGACCATAGTTATCCTGTTCACGTCATACAGTCATTCTCTCTGCGCAACTTTGGAAGGGGGAGTGGGGGTTTCATGTAAACCTGGGAACGGAGATTCAAGAATATTATGACAAAGCGTCCCAACAGTTTTGTCCAAGATTGTCTGAGAAATTCGAGAAGTTAGAACTACTCGCGGCCCACGGTAGAAAGTGTTTCTTTGCGCTGCGTTGATTCGCAAAAGGGTAGGTGTCTTTTCTTTAGGTATAAGAGAACAGTAACAGAGAATAATCAGCATATTCTGATTCCATATTGAAGGTCTTGTTAATATAATCCTATTGAAGCTAAAAGCATTGGGAAGGTAGCTAAATAAGTTCAAAGTGTCCTCTCGTTCAGGAAGACATTTTCAATGGTGGCGTATTTTGGGCTCACACTGTCTGAACAGGTACCAAATAAAAAGAACATTCAACAGAAGTACCTGTTGTATCCTGCCTTTTACTTTATATAAAGTAATTTACCAGAAATAAGTGAAAAAGTACTTGAATGTATATTCATTTCACCTTTATAAAGCAGTAACTTTCATTTGAGTAGCTGAAACTATACAGAAAATGTGCCATACATGCTAATTTGACGAGACCGGGGGTGAAGGCTAAGTTAACCAAACGGTCTACCATTTGTTTTGAGAGCAAATTCGAAAGCAAAACGTAAAGAAATTGAGTCGGCTAAAAGAAGGCATAAAAGATACGTCATCAGCTTCATGAAACATGAAAAAATGTTGTCACAGGCATCAAATTCGCTTCAAAATATGTCTAAAAACAGCCCTAATTAACGATCTACCATCGTTATAATAAAAAGCTTGGCTTGCAGTTCTGCTTTTAACATTTCATGGTAGATCGTGGCGCTCTTTCAGTTAAAATCTTGCCTACTCACCACTAGTTTGCAATAGGAGTGAGACTCTTCGATCTATCCATGGAAGAAATTGTTTTGTTTTCCGTCTGACAACTTAAGAAGAGTTGTCATCCTTCTTTTAATTTGCTAAAAATGCAACGCATTTGGCTGCCATAGACGTTTTTACGGAACGTAAACATTTCTGCCTGGCATTCCCTGCGAATACCTGAAACAGTTTATCCATTATGATCTCGCCAACTAACAATAAATCAGTATAAACAAATAAACAAAACAACACATTAAAACAATTTTAAATTATACTTTCATTTGCTAAAATCCTCAGGCCTATAAGCCTCCAAAAAAGTGCACCGAATACAGCTGCTCAAAAAATTAACCATTTTTCTATTGAATTTGTTCTCGTAAATCGCTCACTTAAAACTCAGACAATCTTGGACAAAACTCGTTGGGACACCTCCGCTCCCCCTTCACAAAGTGGACCATAGTTATCCTGTTCACGGCATACAGTCATTCTCTCTGCGCAACTTTGGAAGGGTGAGCGGGGGTTTCATGTAAACCTGGGAACGGAGATTCAAGAATATTATGACAAAGCGTCCAAACAGTTTTGTCCAAGATTGTAGCTACAGGCAGGTGTGCAGTCAACTTGAATAAATGACAAAAGTTTCTCAAGTCTTTGCTGAAATATGCTCAGAAAATGGTTATTTGTTTAAAATAATAAGAAAGATGCAAGATAATAGCACATGTAATTGACAGCTTACATTTCCTACTTTCTTTGTGTGATAAGCATCCTTGATATCTTTTGCACCATGCCGACCTCCAACAGAGCAGGGCCCAGGCCCCCCCTGCCCTCCCTATCTTCCACTTTTACGTCAAGGCATACATGATCTTAAAATTTCATGTCTGTTGAAAGGACACCCTGTTCCAAAACTGACAAGCACTTTGCTTTTTGCAAACAGGCTCTTCTGTGCTTTTTAAAGGTGGGTGGCTCTGGTGCCCCTCAGTTCCTCAGTCCTGGTCCTCTCCTCAGGCCCTATGGCAGACTCTTAGACCCCATTAGTGAGGGCTTTGTTGCATTTGCTCAACTTGCTATGCTCAGCATTGGTCACCACACAGGTCATCTGCATAATTGTTTTTATGTTTGTGGAATAAGTGGGTTGCAAGATATGTCACATACTCACATCCCTCTTCAGCCCCGCCCCCCCCCCCCCCATCTTGGTGTTGCCAATGAGTAATTGCCTGGTCTGCTCATAATTCAAAGTGGCATGGTTATGGGTCAAAAATAACTTCTTCCTGGTGGGGGCGCTGTCTTTGGATTTACACTGAAATAAGTCACTCCCTTTTTCAAAGATCAAAGGGCAGTGTTTGCTGGGCGATTTGGTAACGTTCTGGATCGATCAAAGGGCATGTCACGTCGCGTCAGTCCAGTAGTACAGGGGCTGGGCCAGGGTTTGCCCGATGGGGGGGGGGGGGAGGAGACAGCAACTGGGAGTTCTGACAAAGAGGACAGGTTGCCCTAATGATTGGGAAAGTAAAATTTTCTGGCTCTTATTAAAGAAAATTGGAAAATTTGGGTTTTGTTGGGGGAAATCTTTAGGTTTAAGTTACGAAAATTGCAGGGTTTTATCAAATTGATAAAACCCTGCAATTTTCGTAACTTAAACCTAAAGATTTCCCCCAACAAAACCCAAATTTTCCAATTTTCTTTAATAAGAGCCAGAAAATTTGACAACCAGAGCAACGTAACTCACATTTTGACCATTTTGAGGTTTTGATATCAAGACAAAGGTTGTGATCCAGGGATTCTGATGACAATAAAGACGTAACTCAATCACACCCCTAACTTGATTTAATGCACATTTCCACATAGTCACAACTCAGTAGAATAGATTCCTGTTACAACCAGAAAGTCTTAACTTTGACTTACGTCTCTCTGGCAGTAACAAATCATCCAATCACTGAGTTACAGTTTCTGATCCATGCAGTTGCCACATGGTCATACGTACTACACACGTTTGCCCAAGCGGCCACGAGTCAGTGTTGCAGAATCAACCCTAATTCTTGCAATATCAGTGATCAAGGTGAGTTTGTTTCGAACTGTTTTAAAGTGTTCAGTGTAAATTGTATTTGCACAGTCATGGATGAATGAAAAATACCACAATGCAGGTTTTATTTAACCCAATAAGCTTACTGTAGCCTACATGTATAATCTATTTTAGGCTATAACATTAGGCTCTGTCTGATGCACATGCACAATGTAGCCCCTGTGGGCTGGGGGTTGTAGAATATGCCCACGGTAGTTTGCGGCCTGTAGTAAGAGGCGACTAAAGGGAAGGACTTGCATCGTATTTTAACTTTGCTTGGCACTGTATAACACATTTGTGTTGGTGTGTTGTTAAATTTCATTTAACTACAGGCACAATGTAGGCACTAGGCCTACTTGTAGGCCACATTATTATGCTACTGGCCTACGCAATAGGCTTATTAAAATGTTCTATTTCTACACAGATATTCCATTCAAATATGAGTAGGCCTAGGGAGTGTCCCCATTTAAATATGAATAGGGAGTGTCCCCATTTGTGTCCCGGGTTCTTGCAGTAAATTAATATCAGACTTTACTGACACCAAATTTAAAGTAAAAATACCAGAGGTTAGTTTTGAGTAATTTTGGTAGCTGGTTTTAAAATGACTGTATAATTATTGTTGGTGTTCAATTCTGCATGTTTCACAGATGTCTTTACCCGAAGACGAACGCCCTGGTGCCTTTGAAATATTGAGGGCGATTCAGGATGGAATTGTCACAGATATTGGAGAGCCCTCAGATGTACCTGTAGGCCTACCAATCGAAGTGGATCATCTTCAACAAACACCTTGCTCAACAGAAGAATCTGTGGCCGGCACATGTGCCGATAGTAACACCGACGCCCATGCTGAAGATAATGCAACTGATACAGATACCACAGATGATGCTGATTCAGATCCCGACTTTAATGTGGCAGATGAGGAACAAGTAACTGATGAAAGTGATGATGATCATGAAGGTATTGACAACCCTGGTACATCAGCAGGTGTTGGCACGCCTGGAGGTGAGCCGGCTGAAGTAATCCGTGCACGAAAACGTAAACGATCGGTTGAGTCTTGGAAAAAGAACAGGCGTCGTGAGGATCGTGTTCGAGGAAGACAGTACACTTCCACAACAGGACAACAGGTGGAAGCAAAGAAACCACAACCAGCTTGTGCTGCATCATGCAGGAGAAAATGTACTACAATCTTCACCGAAGAAGATCGAAAGCAAGACAGAAAGACTATATTTGCTGTAACATTGTAGAACAAATGCCGAAACAACGTGTTGGACGAAATCCCAACAAGCGAAATGTATCGCGCAGTTATTCCTTTCCAAAAGGAGATCGTTATGAACAAGTATGTCAGAGATTCTTCATGTCTACACTTGACATCTCAGAGAGTGTTATAAGGCATGCACTTAAGCATAAGGGATCTTCGGGCACATTTACTTCTCTTGATCAACGTGGAAAGCATTCCCCTGCCAATAAGACACCTGCATTGCAAATTGAAGGAGTACGTATGCATATACGATCAATTCCTTCCATGGAATCACATTACACAAGAAAAGACACCCAACGGAAATACTTAGATTCGGGGCTCAGCATAAGAAAAATGCACCGAGATCTATACCCTGCATGGTGCCAGAAACATGGTTATGCACCAGTGTCAGAGAAGGTGCACAGAACAATTTTTAACACAGAATTCAACCTTGGTTTTCATCAACCCAAGAAAGATCGATGTCTGGCTTGTACAAAATTTGAAAACCTCACTGGTGATGCAAAGGAGGAATTTAGGCCAAACCACGAGGAACATCTGTTGCGCAAAGAGGAATCGGCTACAATGAAGGATGCAGATAAAACTGCTTCTGCAAATGATCCAAATTTGCAAGTGATTACATTTGACTTGCATGCTGTTTTACAAACTCCCTTCACCGATGTTGGCCTCCTATATTACAAGAGGAAGTTATCGGTATACAACTTCACCATATATGAGCAAGACACAAGGAAGGGATATTGCTACCTATGGCCTGAGTCAGAGGGGAAGCGTGGAGCAAATGAAATTGCTTCTTGTCTGTTATCCTACCTGAGATCCCTTCCACCCAATATCCACCATGTTACATCTTTCAGTGACACTTGCACCGGGCAAAATCGCAATGTACATGTAGCAGCAGCGCTTCTCTATGCTGTCAGGGTTTTGGACAACATCCACACTATCGATCAGAAATTCATGGAGAGTGGTCACTCTAGTATGGAAGTTGATTCTATGCACTCTGCGATTGAACGTGAGAAAAAAACACAGAAAGTCTACAACACCCATGAATGGGCTATGATCTGCAGAGCTGCAAGGAGAGGCAAGGGAACCATTCCATATGAAGTGCAAGAGTTGAAACACAGGGACTTCTATGACTTTCAAAAGTTATCCGAGCAGCTTATCAGTAACAAATCGATTTCTGTTGATGGCAAAAAGATCAATTGGATGAAAATTAAATGGTTCCGGTTTTTAAAAGAGAAGCCATCAAGCTTCCTGTGCAAGGAGCGTTTGACTGATAATGAGTTCATTGAAGTGAATGTTGCCTGTACCCCTACAGCACGAGGTCGTCAACGCCATAACAACGTGCAGCAACCACAGACGCTAGAATTAAAGCAGGTGTACCAAAGTAGTCTTCCGATCACAACAGCCAAGAAGGCAGACTTAATAAGTCTGTTGGACAATGGCGCTATCCCTGAAGAATACAGACTATTCTATGTGAACCTGAAAAGTCGACGTGACATGCGGGATATTTTGCCTCAACCTGATGCTGAAGAGGAAGATGTCGACCTAGTAGAAGCTTAAAGCAACTGTTATCTAGAGTAGCTGTAACTGTTTTCGTTACTATTGCATGGACATTACATCAGTGGGATTATGCACAGTCATTTAGGAAGCATTTTGTGGTTGCATTCATCGTAGTAAGCGACCGGTCAGCCAACAAGGACTGTTTCTAGATATTCCATACCATGTTACTATACAAGGAAATTCATTTTAAAAAATAAGAACAATCCAGCTTTGCAAACAGAAAAAATCAAACAATTGGTTATAAAAAACAATAACAAAGTTGTAATTCATTCCTTTTTATATTTCAGTTACTGCCAGAAAATCGTAAATCAATAATTAACATAATAATTAAGAATCATTGGTTGTTATTTGACGTAATTTCTATAGCCCTGATGCATACAGCAATAATGCTTATACCAACATTTAAAACAAAGTTGTAGTAACTCATTCCTTTTTACGTTTCAGTTACTACCAGAAAATCGTAACTCAGTAATTAGCATAATAATTGAGAATAATTACTTCCTAACGATTTATTGGTTGTTATTTGACTTAATTTCCATGAAACCCAATGCATAATAATGCTTTCACCATAATTTTGAGATCAAAGCATGTATAATGGGATGGGTTATGATGGTTGTAAGATACACAATATACTTAAATTGAGTTTAACTGAAAATGACCTTTTTTGAGTTAAGACATTCTGGTTGTCAACCCTCGCAATGAGGTGTATTGAAGAATCTGTGCCTTCTCTAAGAGCAAAGTAATATGAAAACCGCCCTGGCGACTGTTGACCGCCGGGGATTACATGTTTATCGTACCTATCAAAGCTCCCTGGCGAAATTGGGACATTTCCCCGACGGGTAGGGGGATAGGGTGCAGCCTTTCTCTATGGGGGGGGCATGGTCCCCTGCCCTCACCTGGTACCAACACTGACGGCGTATATCATGGGGTATATTCATGGTAGAAGGAAGCATTAAGTTTATTTATATCGGGCAAAGAAGCACACGCTTGTTAGTGGGAACATACAGTTGGTATACTCTGACCAGTCTATTCACTGAGAAAATGTGTCGTCACTACGGCCCGATGTCACGTGAGCCCGCTTCCTTAAAATACTGGTGCCTGTCATTTACCTGAAGGCAAATTCTCCGTGTGACTTATACAGTCTAGAAGAAACCTATTTTTACACCGACAAATTCTTGATTAGAAACACAAAAAGCAAAATAACACACTTTTAATTTGTAATAAAGGTCTTATTAAATACACCCATGCATCTTGAATTCTTTATTTGTACCCAGTACTGGTGTTAACGAAAAAAAAAAAAAAAATAGTGAAAACACTTGCCAACGAATGAGCCTGATTTTGAGCGCACGAACCCAACCTCTGTGACATAATTGCTATTTCCTCTGTAAGGTGAAGGCCGTTTTGTACGTACGTTGGGGCGTTTACCATCTTATGGTAGGCAACCTTTTCAAAACAAACAAAACGTCAAACAGACCTAGGATAGAAGTCAAAGCCGGTGGCATGCTCTGTTTGTCAAATAGCAACTCCTTGGTAAAACAGTGTGGAGCAGTTCAGTGGACCCCCCCCCCCCCGTCCCTATTTCCTGAACAGATTTAAACTCTGAACATGTTTCACGACATGTTTTTTTTTATCTTAACATACTAACACTTAAGAAGCCTGGTGCAAAAATGTGCTAGGACTAACAGAGAACATTCAATTCCTAAACAAATTTTACAGGGTAGTTTCAGGGGTGATGGTTTCGGGGCGGCACCACCCCTAATTTAGCTACTGCTGAGGGGTGATTGCCAAAACCGTATCACAGAGCAGTGGAAGGAGCTAGTCTATCCTCCCAGCCCACTCACCACTTTCCTTCGTCCCTTAAAGACAGACAGTCATCACCCCAAATGTAAAATCCCAGCTTTTGGGGGAATCTTTTAAATGGTGGGTTGGCAACTGAAGGACTTTTCGTCTTCCTTATGAATATGAGGATTCAAATAAAGGAAGTCTTAATTTAAATTCCGTACAAGAAAATGATGAAAGGTAAAGCTAGTTTTCCTTCTCGGTTTCAACAATATAATTTTCCCAGCCCGCACCTTACAAAGTGTTTCAGAAGTTACGGTAATTAATTATCAAGATCAAAACATCAGAAATCAATCATTAAGTTTGGCAAATAAATCATTAAAGTGATAAAGAAAAGAAAAACGTTAAATTAACTTAGCTCCTTAATCGACCCTCATTAAATAACCTCACAGGAATCGCCCTCCAATACACACACCACACTACAACGTCCGTCCTCATCCGTCACCAAAATCCAAGTCCTATTTGAACTAAAATTATCAAGCATTCCACGCATCTGTATGATATTTTTTAAAAAGTAGATTAAACGCGGAATATAACAAGCGCAGTTAGGGAATCCTCTATGACGCATTGCATTACTCATCAAAACATTACGTCATAGACGATTCACAGTGATTTAAGAGCGTGCGCGTAATGCACGCCACAGTGCAGTGATATGATAGCTAGACTAGACACGGGCCGGCGCACTGTATTACTATGCCGCGCATGCCGTATATTAAAACTACGCGGCTCAAGACGCAGATTAATGTCGTCAGTAACAAACTAAACAGATCGGTATAAACTATAAACAATAAACAATTGTTGCTAAGAGGAAAGTATAAAATGTAGTCAGACAGCGGTAAGTAATAAACATAACGTTAGACCTACTCGTATAGCTTAATTAGCTAGTCTCAGGCCCAAACCTAACATAAGGCTAGCTTAGGCCATACAGTTACTACTACACAGTGCAGTATGATGGCACAACCTAACAAGGCCACTCTAAGAAAGTTTTCGTTTTTAAAATACAAGACAAAAGAATGTGAATCTGTTTGTACCTGAAAAAGTTTTGGCAGACTTGACCTTATTTGAGAGCTATAAATCTTTACCACAGATTTTTCCTTTCAAGAGATACCATTACGACAAGTTCAGCATTTCCAGCTCAAGCCTAAAATCAGAAGTAACCTAATAAGGCCAGCTGGCGCTGTTTACAATTTTTGTACAGAGCTGTATGTAAAGGTTCAGTGTAGGCAGTTTGTGCGTTCAATTTGAACTGCATATCTTAGCGTGCAAGTGCTTGAAAAACAGGTTCACGCGCATTAGCAAGGGAGTTTGCTATACTGCGCGTGCTGCATCAAAAATTGACGCACTGATTGTGACAGCAGTTTTGACGCGCTTTGTTGACTGTATCGATGCACGACATTCGAAAGTGGCCTTGTTAGGTCATGTCACTATACTAGTATTTAGCCTAACTTACGACTGCCGTGTAACTTAAGTGAATGCTGTTGCTATACCAACCACCCAGCCCAGGGACCCTGCTACCCACTTTACATTAAGTATATTTTTAGTGCATGTATATCAAAATTCTCAGTTGGTGACTGCTCTTTGATTTACATCAAAGTTTGAAAATTTGAAAGATGCAGAGTAGCTCACATTCCACACAATGCAGAGAGAGTACTTTTATTACATTTTATAGCCTTGTATGCTCACCAGGACATGGCCTTAAGCAATAAAACAGGTTTATTCCTGCACAAGGAAGAGCTTCATACAGTTATGGGAGGAGCTAGAAGATGCATAGTTGGGAGAATTGGAACTGTCTGGGATCATGAAAATTCCCCTTTAATGCATCGAGAGTAGTACTTAGTTTGGTAGCGTAACACGAGTCATAAAGGCAATAATAGTAGAAATAAATGCACCATTCTACAGAAGTAATCATGGTGCGAATGTACAATGTTTGAGACAATCAAAGAGAGTAAAACAATCAAACTGAGAACCAGTAAACATAACGAGAAACCACAGAAGAACTAAGTCATAAAGAGGATAGAAACCAATTAACAAAAAACTAGTCTTGAATAAAAACCAATTGTTTTGCAAGAACGAACATGTAGCGGCACCTTGTAACAGAAGGCTGGGGCGTAAGTGCTGAAAAGAGCGACCACTAAACAATACCTTGCTACCACACAAGTCCCACTTGGCTGAGCCGGATTTAAGGTAAAAATTTGTCCGCCCGCCCCCCACCCCTAAAACTAAGCTCTCAAATCAAGACAAACTCAAAGCAACTGTAGAGGATCGATTCTCCTCACCAGTACACCCACTCCCCTTCCATCGGAGCTAGATGAATCTATACGTCTGCAATTATTCATTTTGGTCCATTTTTTTCACTCAAGTGTTTGAAAACTGTTCATAGTTTGGACGGAGCACGAGGGGAAAAGAAAATACTTGCTTCCCTCAGGAAAGGTCCAGATTTCCTTTCTGCAATCAACTCTAGAACTGTATCTCGTACTTTTTCGTAATCGTCCATTCCATTCCATACGTTGCATGAAAGTCGACACCAATACCTTTCGTCGAAGTACATCGCCCTTACTTGGACTCCTTTCAACATTAAATCGAAATGTAAATCGATGTCCATGTCTTGTGTGTAAGCAATTTTCAATTCGTCAGGAAATGCTACTAATGCCATAAAGGGTGCCCTACAGTCTAGGCTCACCGCTAGATGTGGAGTGTTCCATGCCCTTGAGAGCATAGACGCAGCTTTTGTGACGAGTTCACTATTCCGGCGAGAAATAAGCTCCTGGAAAATAAAGCATGATAAAATAAATTAATTTCACGCTAGAATGAAAGTGATACATTCAAGTGACTGATACAAGGCAAAGGCGGAAAACCTAATATGACTACACTATTAAAAATAATTTATAATTTGCAGATATTCTCTGGTAATAAAGTTTCCAAACGGTCTCTGTAAAACCAAATAACTCAAATGTTCTTTTCAATTTTGCGATTTTTTGTGTAAAATTTAAAGATTCCTTAACAGAGATTACATGTAAACCTGGAACAATAATTATGTAGAAATTATAAAAATGCTAAAATCCATTTCTTTACGATTCAAATTTGGTCCCATAGAGGGTCATGTGACCAACCTCTCAGCATTAGACTTGCACATTTCTAAGTATGGTCTGGTCTTAGCCTTAAGGGCGAGCAGACAGTCACCTTCAACTGGCAATTCTGTTTATTACGATGATGTTTACGTAAAGGGATTTTATATATATGGGGCATTACCAAAATTCTCAAATAATGTAATCAATGTTTACGAAATAAATATTACAAACAATACCAATATATCATTTGTAAACATTTTCAAGCAAAGTAAACAATAAGTTATTCAGTTCCTGATAAAAACAAGCACAAATACATTAAAATATTTCTTTTTGAAAACATACTGAGCCTTTATGTTATACTAACTGATTTATTATGTTAACCAGAATGCAAAAATGCATTGAGGTTTCGATGATATATGTTCTATTCCAAATAATGCCATGTCCCATATCTTTCAGTCAATGGTCAAATGCTATCTTAACATGTTGGAAAAATACAGTTTTGTGTTCCTATTTAATTTTGGGAAATTCTTGGGAAATTTGACTTCTGGTGACCCCTGATGACGATCTTGGGAAATCTTGGAAAATTTTGCTCTTTGACCTCTGCTGAACCCATATAAAACTCTTGGGAATTCTTGGGAAATCTTGCTTTTTTACCTCTGGTGACCCCAGATGGCCTTTGAACTTCACCAAAAACAAAAGGGTCCATCTTTTCACCATAACACATCCACATAGTACTGTAAGTATGAAATCTACCCAGGCTTCCTACCTGGAGATACGTGTTAACAAGCTTTTCAGTGTTTGGCCCACGTTGACCCAAGATGACCTTTGACCTCTACCAAAAATGATTGCATTCATATTCTCACCACAATGCATCCACATACTACGTATAAAATCTATCCAAGCTTTCTCCCTTGAGATACTGTGTTAACAAGGTTTTCAGTGTTTGACCCTTGGCCACCCTAGATGGCCTTTGAACTCCACCAAAAACAGTGGGGTACATCTTCTCACTATAACACATCAATTTACCATGTATGAAATCTATCCAAGCTTCGTACGTGGAGATATCGTGTTAACAAGATTTTCAGAGCTTAACCCCCAGTGACCCCAAATGACCTTTGACCTCCACTAAAAATGATGAGATTCTTCCTCTTACTATAAGGCATCTACATACAAAGTATCAAATTTATCCAAGCTTCCTACATTGAGATATTGTGTTAACAAGGTTTTCAGAGTTTGACCCCCAGTGACCCCAGATGACCTTTGAACCCCACCGAAAATGATAGGATTATTCCTCTTACTATAAGGCATCTACATACAAAGTATCAAATTTATCCAAGCTTTCTACATCGAGACATCGTGTTAACAAGGTTTTCAAGGTTTGACCCCCGGTGACCCCAGATGACGTTTGAACCCCACCAGAAATGATAGGGCTCTTCCTCTTACCATAACGCATCTACAAACAAAGTATGAAATTCATCCAATCTTCCTACCTCGAGATATTGTGATTACAAGGTTTTCAAGGTTTGACCCCCGGTGGCCCCAGGTGACCTTTGACCCCCACCAAAAATGATAGGATTCTTCATCTTAATATGGGGCCTCTATGTACCAAGTTTGAGAACTGTCAGAGCTTCCCTTCTTGAGATATCATGTTAACAAAGTTTTCAGGGTTTAACCCCCGGTGACCCCAGATGACCTTTCACCTCCACCAGAAATGATAGGGTTCTTTCTCTTACCATAACGCATCTACATACAAAGTATGAAATTCATCCAAGCTTCCTACCTCGAGATATTGTGTTAACAAGGTTTTCAGAGTTTGACCCCCGGTGACCCCAGGTGACCTTTGACCCCTACCAAAAACAATAGGGTTCTTCCTCTCAATATGGGACATCTATGTACCAAGTTTGAGAACTGTCAGAGCTTCCCTTCTTGAGATATCGTGTTAACAAAGTTTTCAGGGTTTGACCCCCGGTGACCCCAGATGACCTTTCACCTCCACCAAAAATAATAGGGTTCTTCCTCTTACCATAACGCATCTACACACTAAGTAAGAAATTTATCCAAGCTTCCTACCTTGAGATATTGTGTTAACAAGGTTTTCAGAGTTTGACCCCCGGTGACCCCAGGTGACCTTTGACCCCTACCAAAAACAATAGGGTTCTTCCTCTTAATATGGGGCATCTATGTACCAAGTTTGAAAACTGTCAGAGTTTCCCTTCTTGAGATATCGTGTTAACGAGCAAAGTGTCACAAACACACACATACACGCACACACGCACACTCGCACATACATACACACGCCATCATGACTGCATAGGTTTCTCTTATCATCGAAACCAAAAACATGTTTGTTGGTTTAAATAACAGTTTTAAATAACAGTATACTTAGGTAAAGCAGCAAAAACACAAAAGTGCTGTAAAAAAATGTCTGTAAATTAACAGAAATTTTAACAATGTATCTTCAGGCACATTCGTCCTTACCAAAAGAAGGCAAACTTGGCCATGGTGACCAACCCCATGAAGAATATTTGTCATTTATTTTATTTCTAATTTAGCTGACGGTCCTATTTTTAAGGCCAGATTGCAGGAGTGGCGCCAAGAGGGAGGCAGGATGGCCATCACCTTCCCGTCGGGGAAGGCTTCCCCCTGTTGAAGAAATTTTTCAGTTTCATCGGGGACAGGCTTAAAAGTGTTTTTTTATTGAGAGCCCAAATTTTTCAAGTTTTCTATAATAGAAAAAAAAAGCGTTGGGCGAATTCTGCCACCTTTTTGCCACACTGTAACTTTATAGTCATGCAGTGGAATTGAAAATCATCTCACTGTGCATCCACGGGTTTGTAATACGTCAGGCCCGTAGCCAGGCCGGGGCACAGAGGGGCCGTACCCCCGTGCGGACCACGGTGCCTCCCATACAGAAAATTGATCGAAAGTAAAATTTTAGTACGTGTAAACGGTGGCTCTGGTATGACACCAGGCGATTTTGACCAAAAAATTGATCCCAAAAGGCGTTTACTAATGAACGTATTTTGTTTTCTGTAACATTTTTGTTCTAAAATTACAAACATTTTTAGCGCGCTATGTGCGCTTTCATCTTCAGTTACATATAGCTTTAATACCAGTTTCAGATGTTGGCTTTATAAAGGTAAAAGTTCCACAATTAGGCTATTGTTCTTTCGTGTAGGCGTGATTTCCGGAAAAAACACAAAATTGATTCCATGAGAAGTTCTATCCTCTTTCTCTTACGATTTGGAGATTCTTAATTCAGACTCAGGCATTATGATAAACATATTTTGTAAGAAACGTGTCTCAGTGTCCGGGTGGTGGAAGGGGCATCCCCCCGCGACCAGTTGGGCTCTTAAAGACATACACTCATTACCCCCAATACATTTTAGTTGGGGGAAAACAAAATTCTTAACTGGTCATTGGTGAATACTCTTTGATTGACAACAATGTCAAAAGATGCAGAGTAGCTCACATTACACAGCATGGGCAGAGAAAGTTCTGATTACATATTATGGCATTGTATGCCTACCAGAATAGTACGTTAAGCAAAAAAAAAAAAAGAAAAGAAAAAAAAAACTAGGTATATGTGTTAGTCTTGTTCAAGACTCTAGTTCATTTCTGTCCACCACATATCGGCTGTGAAGCATATGTACCAGTGCGCCCTCTAAATCTACTATTGAACTCTCAGAACAGGTCTAGTTCTGAGAGGTCAATCACTATCTAGAGAGTTCAGTGGTAGATTTGGAGGGCGCACTGGTATATAGTCCTTACAGCCGACATGTGATGGACGAAAATGAACTAGAGTCTTGAACAAGACTAGGTATGTGTCTGCTCAAGGGTGTCTGCACGAGGAGGCTCAACACAGATTTGGAAGGAGTGACTAAGTCGTCAGAATCGGAACTGTCTAGGACGTGGAGGGGCAGATTCTTTCATAGAAACCCAAATTTTCTAACTTTCCTTAATAAGAACCAAATATTTTCAAATTTTCTACAACAGAATCCGAATTTTTTTCACCGCGCGCCCAAAATTTTGCGTTCGGCATCCTTTCTGTAACCCATTGCTTCTGGCGGGGCTTCGGGTTACTGGACCCCTTAGAGGAGCTTGGTCCCTTTGTCGAACTCATCTTTTGATCACCCCTTGCTGAGTCTGTATGCAGGTTTTACCGTGGTAAATCATTTTCCCGCAAAATTTAGGCGCGATTCGCGCGCAATTCTCACTAGAGAAGTTATATCACATTTGAAGATTATTATATAGCACAAATATTCCAGTGAACTATTCTAGCCAAAGCTAGATGAAGGCTCAAAGTTAGATGCCGGACATCAAGGGGTTTTCATGTAGTAATCTACTGCCTTGAGTAACGTTCGTAACGCGATGACTGTATGATTTGAAGCTGAATATACGGAGTCCGACACGGCTTCAGTCCGACAACTTTTCAGTCCGACACGTTTTCATTCCGAAAATGAAATACACGTTTTCATTCCGAAAAATAAAATACACGCTTTCATTCCGAAAAAACGAGTTTTCATTCCGAAAATAAAATACACGTTGACATTCCGAAAAAACGAGTTTTCATTCCGACCCGTTTTCATTCCGAAAATAAAATACACGTTTTCATGACTACGTTTTCATTCCGAAAATAAACTACGTTTTCATTCCGAAAATGGAATACAGCATAGCCATAGGCGAAGGAAGCGGAAGGCTTGGGGGTTTTAGCACCCAGTCAAAAATGTGGAGGTATGTGAAGTATGCTTTCGCTCCCCTTAATCTAACGATGAAAACCCCTTATTTGTTGCCTGTGTAAAAATGTCAAACTTTGCAGTAATTTTTCTTAAAATTCACCCAACTTGTTGCATCAAATTGCATATAAAGATCCCCAAATACTCAAAAAATTTTCTAATGGTAGGGGGCCCCTACTAAAAGGACGGCTCTCCGAAACAAAGGTCAGCTTCCCCCCCCACCCAGTCTTGAACAGATTCCTACGCCTATAAGCATAACAATGTACCGTTGAAAATGTATTGGTTTCTAAAAGTCTTTTTTGGTTTCGATGAAAGAGAATCCTATGCATTCATGATGGCGTGTGTGTGTGTGTAGCCTATGTGTGTGTATGTATGTATGTATGTATGTATGTATGTATGTATGTATGTATGTATGTATGTATGTATGTATGTATGTATGTATGTATGTATGTATGTATGTATGTATGTATGTGTATGTATGTATGTATGTATGTATGTGTGTATGTATGTGTGTGTGGATGTATGTGTGAGTTTGTGACACTTTGCTCGTTAACACGATATCTCAAGAAGGGAAGCTTTGACAGTTCTCAAACTTGGTACACAGGTGCCCCATATAGAGGGGAGGAACCTATTGTATTTGATGAGAGTCAAAGGTCATCTAGGGTCAACAGGAGTCAAACTCTGAAAACCTTGTTAACACGATATCTGGAGATAGGAAGCTTGGATTTATTTCGAACTTGGTATATTGATGTACTATGGTAAGAGTGTGAATTTGTCGGAGGTCAAAGGTCATCTGGGTTCACTGGGTGACAAAGTCTAACCAGAAATCCCAAAGGCTTAGTGATTCCTTGCCGAGAAAGTGAGCTTTGTCAGTAAGGTTCAGCCTTAAATTTGTACTTCCTGACTATATTAATTTTTACAGTTTTCTTCAGTTTAACCTCTGCTGACCTTACATGACCTTAGACCTCCACCTAAAATTATAGGTTTATTCCTCTCAACATGACAAATGTAGCTACTAAATCTGAAAATCTCCCATTTTTACTTTGAGATATTGTGTTTACAAAGTTTTCAGTATCTGAATTCTGGTGACCTCAAATGACCACTGACCTCCACCAAAACAATATGATTCTTCCTCTCAACATGGATAATCTATACACCAAATATAGAAAATGTCGGTCATTCTTATCTTGAGATATCGCGAATACAAGAAGCTTCACAATCACATACACGCACACACACACACACGACATCACCATCGAATAGATTCCTTGCTTGCCTTCGGCAAGGAATCAAAAACCCCATTAAAATATTTCATGGTAGGAAGCTTCGATATATTTGATACGGCGGTATGTGGATGCACTATGATGGGAAGAAGGACCCTACTGCTTTACGGGAGGTCAAAGGTCATATCATGGGAGTCACTAGATGTCACAAAGATTATTTTGGTGTAAGCAGAGGTTAGAAAGCAAAATTTACCAATAATTCCCAAAGTGTCCTTGTGGTAATCAGTCTCCAGTGGTCAAAAAGCAAAATATCCCCAGAATTCCCAAGAACGTCATCTGAGATTATTAGCATAAAACTTCCCAAGGATTCCTAAGATCTAATATGATGAAAAAAAAAATTTTCAACACTTTAAGATAGCATTTTACCTATAGTGACTATAATAAATGGGACATGTTATAATTTCCAATGAAACATTTCATCGAAACCTCGATGCATTTTTTGGATTCTGGTTAATTAATAAATTTAATTTTACAGGGGTGCCCAAGGAATACAAACTTTAAAAAATTTCACCGAACCCTTCAGAATTACCATGCAATAACACCATATTATAGTGATTCGACCCCGCGGATCACAAGGCCGTAATCCTAATCTCCATCGGACTTTCTGTTGTTGAGACATAAGATAAAACCAGCGTCCCTTTAGCGAACTTTTTAAATTATTCTTATAAAATGTTTCCTTTTTCTTAACTTCAAATGATAACTTTAGGCGATTTTTTATTCATTCATAGTAATCTTTACTATACAAGAAACCACATATTTGTATCATGCATCCTCTGTAAGAAAAACATTTTTAAAGTGACCCCTTCATGATATTTTCAATTAAATTGCTATTTGAATATTTATATAACTTTTTTGAAATTTTCGATCTCCTATGAACTCTTAAACTAATCTGGAGATATTTGGCTAAGCTATGGGATTGCATTTTCGAGATCTGTAACATATGCAAAGAAAGGGGTGATGTCCGATGACTAACTTAGAAGATATGAAGGCGTACTTCAGGTAACTCAATTCCGACTTTATTTTTACCATCACAATGTCCAATCTAGCTGAAACCTGCACCATTGAACTCAGCGTTTATCTGTAAGTTAACGGACGGGGTGAACCCACCCGCATTGCATTTTGCAGGTTAATTAGTAAAGACATCGAAACGAAATACCGAAGTATGGCCAACTATAAGAGTGGGCTAAACATGTGATCTTTAATGATTGTATTGTTGAATAGTATTGAAAACATACAAAACATTTTAATTAAGTAGGTCAATTTAACCGCCAGCGTGCCACGCAGACTTGTTTGCCTTAATTTCCTTGCTCTTTTCACCTAGTAGCTTTTTCGGCTTCCTTCCAGTTACCTGTCATGCGTTATATCGGTGTACGCGTCCTTGGCATCGCAGCTTCCACGGATTAGTTCTGAGATCCCCACAACGACCACAACCCCCTCAACCCCCACAACCCACAACCAGTGTCGACATCATATAACTTTCGATTGTGGCTTGTGTCAGTTTTAGTAATCCTATGGTTATTACTAAAACCGACACAAGCCAGAGCAATTGAGGGATAAACTCATTCCATGTCTTATTCAAGGTCCATGCGTCGGGGTTTTAGTAATTCTATATATCGAGTGTTTGGGATTCAAACACGTTAAGCTTTTGATTCTGAGAATTGAGCACACTAATGGGAAAATCGGGTGCTTTTATTGTTCTAAGGACCAATACCTCGTCATCAGGGTGAAAAGCTGAAAACTACATTAAAAACGTGTGAAGGATGCAACTTTTGCTATCTTTTTGGTGCAAAAAAACGCGATCATTCACTAAACACCGGTGTGCACCAAACTGCCTGTCATTCATTGTGCATATCTTCACACAATGTACTGCACTACTCTCAATTACCGAAAAAGTACAATTATCACAGCCAGAATGTCCCGATCAAGTAATTTATAGCTCAGGAATGTCCTGTGAAGATGGGCCGGAGTTGGACATTTGGATGCATTTTTCAAGTTCAGTAACATGTACTTTTGAAATTTTACACTTAAGGAACACTTTAAATAAGGTCCAAGTTGCACTTGTGAGAACAAAACTGAAACTAATTCTTAAGTATCTCAAAGGTACAATGAAGGCCTGGAGAGTGGCCAAATTTCCATTTGCACTGAGTTAAGAGGCAATGAAGTTTTCACCGGAAAGCATAAAAATCTCAAAACTCAAATGGAATTTGATGTTGAAGGTGCAACTTAATTTAGAAAGAACTGGTCATTAAAAGTGCACACTTTTAGCTTTCACAAGTGTTTCTTTTTGCAACTTATAGGCCCATGTCAGGCATAAAGTGATCAGCGGAATACATTTATTATTCAGGTGATAAATCTTTAGTCCACAACTATTTTACTCGCCAGTCTCATCTCCTACATACTATTCCCAGTTACACGCGACAGCCCTAGATATAATTTGCAAAATGAATCTAGAGGCTTGCACAATAGTTGGTGATTTGAGCTGCTATCCAAATATGCAGAAGAACTGTGATGGATTCAGAAAGGGTCTGCGCATTCAGTCACCGCTAGTAAGAGTATTGCTAGGCAATTTTGAAAATGTCCGAAATATTAAGGGAACAATTAACATGTTATTGCTGGTGTGTTCAAGTTCATTGATTCCTTTAGATTGGTGAAATAGTCTGTTTACATCGTTGTGTTATCATCAAGTTTCAGGTTATGATTAATTGGAAGTATCTGTAGGGAAACATCCGCGCTACAAATGACATTCACTTTGACTGTCGCGCATAACTGGGGACACGAAATTTTGGTGTCCCCATTACACGCGACAAGCCATCTTAACTTCTGCATTTCAAAGCATAAAAGTATGGGTATGAATGCTCTTTTGTGGTATACATACACAGGTGTGGCTGTTGCTGTTATTTCAGATATTCATCTTTTGAATTTGCAAAGTTATTCTACTTTTATGACACTCATATTGATAAGTATGAATAGTCGCCCATATTTGTGCACAGTCACTCTAATTCATGAACAATATTTGTGGTGGTTAAGACTGTTGCCAGCCTGAATCTATTCCATGGTTGAATGTTGTCTAAAAACCATTTCAAAACAAACAACAGGAGCACTATAGCCTAATCCATGCCACCTGTAGCCTTACTAACAATTTCATTTTCGTGTCCCAGTTACCTTGGTTTTTTTCCATGACTGGTATTGCATTTGCTCTGATTACACCTTTGATACATGACTATTCTTCTCCAATGTGTGTTTTTTTTTAATAATTCCAATTTGATTGTAACAGTTTGAATTTTCAGCCCCATGTCACACTTTTGGTACCCATGTTTATGAATATATATATATATATATATATATATGTCTACTTATATATATATATATATATATATATATATATATATATATATATATATATATATACATATAAGTATACAAAAATAAACGGAGGTCTCACAACTTCAGTTACTACTAAATCAAAAAAGTACTTCCCCGAACATGCTGGCAAAACATTCCATCATTCAACCTTCTTCAGTTGCCAACACTAAGAAAACTAAGGTAAACAAACAGATGTAGCAGAATTGGACACATTTGACACAGGACCTAGAGAAACTTCTCCGATTAACTGACTTTATCAGTTCACTTTACCCTATTGTTCACTGTGTGCATGTTCATTCTTCCACCAAGTTAAATGTTTTAGACATGACTATGATCTTACAAGATGGCTTCCTCACCACTGATGCCAATGCCAAACCCACCGATAGCCACCTCTGTTTACCATATATAACATCTCACTCATTGTAAAACTCCCATCCCTTTCAGCATCACTTTGAGACTGTGAAGAAATTGTTCCAGTGATAAGGTAACATCTTTGCCAATAGATCCACTGAGTACAAGAAATATTTCGAGGGTTGACAACCAGAACAACGTAACTCACATTTTGACCATTTTGAGGTTTTGATATCAAGAAAAAGGTTGTGATCCAGGGATTCTGATGACAATAAAGACGTAACTCAATCACACCCCTAACTTGATTTAATGCACATTTCCACATAGTCACAACTCAGTAGAATAGATTCCTGTTACAACCAGAAAGTCTTAACTTTGACTTACGTCTCTCTGGCAGTAACAAATCATCCAATCACTGAGTTACAGTTTCTGATCCATGCAGTTGCCACATGGTCATACGTACTACAAACGTTTGCCCAAGCGGCCACGAGTCAGTGTTGCAGAATCAACCCTAATTCTTGCAATATCAGTGATCAAGGTGAGTTTGTTTCGAACTGTTTTAAAGTGTTCAGTGTAAATTGTATTTGCACAGTCATGGATGAATGAAAAATACCACAATGCAGGTTTTATTTAACCCAATAAGCTTACTGTAGCCTACATGTATAATCTATTTTAGGCTATAACATTAGGCTCTGTCTGATGCACATGCACAGTGTAGCCCCTGTGGGCTGGGGGTTGTAGAATATGCCCACAGTAGTTTGCGGCCTGTCGTAAGAGGCGACTAAAGGTGAGGACTTGCATCGTATTTTAACTTTGCTTGACACTATATAACACATTTGTGTTGGTGTGTTGTTTAATTTCATTTAACTACAGGCACAATGTAGGCACTAGGCCTACTTGTAGGCCACATTATTATGCTACTGGCCTACGCAATAGGCTTATTAAAATGTTCTATTTCTACACAGATATTCCATTCAAATATGAGTTAGCCTAGGGAGTGTCACCATTTAAATATGAATAGGGAGTGTCCCCATTTGTGTCCCGGGTTCTTGCAGTAAATTAATATCAGACTTTAATGACACCAAATTTAAAGTAAAAATACCAGAGGTTAGTTTTGAGTAATTTTGGTAGCTGGTTTTAAAATGACTGTATAATTATTGTTGGTGTTCATTTCTGCATGTTTCACAGATGTCTTTACCCGAAGACGAACGCCCTGGTGCCTTTGAAATATTGAGGGCGATTCAGGATGGAATTGTCACAGATATTGGAGAGCCCTCAGATGTACCTGTAGGCCTACCAATCGAAGTGGTTCATCTTCAACAAACACCTTGCTCAACAGAAGAATCTGTGGCCGGCACATGTGCCGATAGTAACACCGATGCCCATGCTGAAGATAATGCAACTGATACAGATACCACAGATGATGCTGATTCAGATCCCGACTTTAATGTGGCAGATGAGGAACAAGTAACTGATGAAAGTGATGATGATCATGAATGTACTACAATCTTCACCGAAGAAGATCGAAAGCAACTTTGTAAATCTTACTATGATTTGGCCAACTATGCAAGACAAAGACTATATTTGCTGTAACATTGTAGAACAAATGCCGAAACAACGTGTTGGACGAAATCCCAACAAGCGAAATGTAATGCGCAGTTATTCCTTTCCAAAAGGAGATCGTTATGAACAAGTATGTCAGAGATTCTTCATGTCTACACTTGACATCTCAGAGAGTGTTATAAGGCATGCACTTAAGCATAAGGGATCTTCGGGCACATTTACTTCTCTTGATCAACGTGGAAAGCATTCCCCTGCCAATAAGACACCTGCATTGTAAATTGAAGGAGTACGTATGCATATACGATCAATTCCTTCCATGGAATCACATTACACAAGAAAAGACACCCAACGGAAATACTTAGATTCGGGACTCAGCATAAGAAAAATGCACCGAGATCTATACCCTGCATGGTGCCAGAAACATGGTTATGCACCAGTGTCAGAGAAGGTGTACAGAACAATTTTTAACACAGAATTCAACCTTGGTTTTCATCAACCCAAGAAAGATCGATGTCTGGCTTGTACAAAATTTGAAAACCTCACTGGTGATGCAAAGGAGGAATTTAGGCAAAACCACGAGGAACATCTGTTGCGCAAAGAGGAATCGGCTACAATGAAGGATGCAGACAAAACTGCTTCTGCAAATGATCCAAATTTGCAAGCAATTACATTTGACTTGCAAGCTGTTTTACAAACTCCCTTCACCGATGTTGGCCTCCTATATTACAAGAGGAAGTTATCGGTATACAACTTCACCATATATGAGCAAGACACAAGGAAGGGATATTGCTACCTATGGCCTGAGTCAGAGGGGAAGCGTGGAGCAAATGAAATTGCTTCTTGTCTGTTATCCTACCTGAGATCCCTTCCACCCAAATATCCACCATGTTACATCTTTCAGTGACACTTGCACCGGGCAAAATCGCAATGTACATGTAGCAGCAGCGCTTCTCTATGCTGTCAGGGTTTTGGACAACATCCACACTATCGATCAGAAATTCATGGAGAGTGGTCACTCTAGTATGGAAGTTGATTCTATGCACTCTGCGATTGAACGTGAGAAAAAAAAACACAGAAAGTCTACAACACCCATGAATGGGCTATGATCTGCAGAGCTGCAAGGAGAGGCAAGGGAACCATTCCATATGAAGTGCAAGAGTTGAAACACAGGGACTTCTATGACTTTCAAAAGTTATCCGAGCAGCTTATCAGTAACAAATCGATTTCTGTTGATGGCAAAAAGATCAATTGGATGAAAATAAAATGGTTCCGGTTTTTAAAAGAGAAGCCATCAAGCTTCCTGTGCAAGGAGCGTTTGACTGATAATGAGTTCATTGAAGTGAATGTTGCCTGTACCCCTACAGCACGAGGTCGTCAACGCCATAACAACTTGCAGCAACCACAGACGCTAGAATTAAAGCAAGTGTACCAAAGTAGTCTTCCGATCACAACAGCCAAGAAGGCAGACTTAAATAAGTCTGTTGGACAATGGCGCTATCCCTGAAGAATACAGACTATTCTATGTGAACCTGAAAAGTCGACGTGACATGCGGGATATTTTGCCTCAACCTGATGCTGAAGAGGAAGATGTCGACCTAGTAGAAGCTTAAAGCAACTGTTATCTAGAGTAGCTGTAACTGTTTTCGTTACTATTGCATGGACATTACATCAGTAGGATTATGCACAGTCATTTAGGAAGCATTTTGTGGTTGCATTCATCGTAGTAAGCGACCGGTCAGCCAATAAGGACTGTTTCTAGATATTCCATACCATGTTACTTTACAAGGAAATTCATTTTAAAAAATAAGAACAATCCAGCTTTACAAACAGAAAAAATCAAACAATTGGTTATAAAAAACAATAACAAAGTTGTAATTCATTCCTTTTTATATTTCAGTTACTGCCAGAAAATCGTAAATCAATAATTAACATAATAATTAAGAATCACTGGTTGTTATTTGACGTAATTTCTATAGCCCTGATGCATACAGCAATAATGCTTATACCAACATTTAAAACAAAGTTGTAGTAACTCATTCCTTTTTACGTTTCAGTTACTACCAGAAAATCGTAACTCAGTAATTAGCATAATAATTGACAATAATTACTTCCTTACGATTTATTGGTTGTTATTTGACTTAATTTCCATGAAACCCAATGCATAATAATGCTTTCACCATAATTTTGAGATCAAAGCATGTATAATGGGATGAGTTATGATGGTTGTAAGATACACAATATACTTAAATTGCGTTTATCTGAAAATGACCTTTTTTGAGTTAAGACATTCTGGTTGTCAACCCTCGATTTGCGGCAGCAAAATTACAAATCAAGTCTCTTGCTAATGAAGCTGTGATCAATTCATAATAACAATCTATGAAATTGTACTTGTACTCAAGAGCTGTGTATTCATACTTGTACTCTGTGTACTTGTAATCATATATCATGTACTCGTACTCTGGGCTATACATACTCTCAGTTTTGAACTCCACTACAAGTCAGTCAGGAAATTATGTTTTGGTTTTGGAGTAACAGAAGTCCTGCTCAATGCTCATGGCTTAATTTTCTCTCTGGTTATTTCTTCTGTTCATAAAGGCTACCCCAGTGCTTGGGATTGATTAAACTTTAATGATCGACACAGTGCACACAATAAAAGATTATTTTCAATGTAAAACATAGCCCTGCATTTTCCATATTTGCTAGTGATGTTGTATGATTGGCAGCTGCACAGGGTGAGAATTATGTCAATTTATCATCTAGAACTGATAAGGGGATGTTATGCCACAACCACCATGGTATTAAATCTTTGCACTGGTAGCCATTTATGCCAAGCACTTTTCCTGCCCAAACAATGAACAATCAGCAGGAAGTATTACATGGCATAATGTGTCAAAGTAATCTTACTTGGGAGGCACTGACTGAACTTCTATTGTTGGTACTAAACAATGTGTATTAACTTTCACATAGCTAATCTGTCACACAATCTCTGTGCACCTGGACAGGCACTCTTTCAGGCTGTGAGAGATGACCACAATAACACACAAGCTAAACCCATACAGTATGCAACTCCAATAACCATTGCTTTAAGTACTCTAAACTATCTGCACAGTAATCCTTTTACACAATTGTTTGGAGGGTATCTCTGTTTTTGGCCACAGCACCAGGTAACAGCTGCTGGAACCTTGAGATTATTAACTATAGGAAATAACTGTGCTAAATCTTGATACAATAAGAGAGGGTTCCTTATTCCATTCATTACTGTTAGTCTGTTATATATACCAACATTCTCCATAAGTAAAATAGTTGCTTGATAATACCAAAACCAGTGACCAGATTCAACTTCTCAAAACTTTTAGGTGTACACCAAATTTCAAGCACTGTAAGCTCTTGATGAAAACATTACCTATTACATAAGCACACATACCGCTATGCACACGTCCTGGACTAATGTGAATGAGTGTGTTGTGGACTGGTGAAATGGAAACTTTGAGACTTCACTACATAAGTTTTGGTTTAAAATAGCTGTTTTGTATAATGGTTGTCCGGGGTATTATAATTCACACTAGTTGATGTTTTACAGCTGCAATGCCAACTGCTTACAAATTTTGCACAACACTACTTCTATTGTGGAAAAAACGACGGAGACTATATAGAGGATTTAAAAGCTAAAGAAAATATTTGATGATCGAGTAAAGGGAACACATTGGTACAATGGATGTGTCACCAAGATGACAGTTTGACTGATCATTCTTATTTGTAGTAAATCTTTAATGAATTAATCCATCCAAAATGTAGTTTCCTTCCCCTAATATTAAGAGGTACAGGCTAGGCCATCAGTTACCCCTTTGATCCAACCCGGTCCCAGTCCAACCTATTCTCCAAGCAACTGTTTGTTACTCTTATCCATGGAACTAAAGTTATTCAGTGACATTTCTGAGAAACCTTGACAAAGGTTGTGTTGGGTAAAAATATACAGCATTTCAAAGTAACCAAAGTAGTAGGATTTTGAATAGAGCTAGATATATTTTTATAGCGGTAGGCTATATACCTTGCAATAAATGGCAATATGCCGAGTAAAGTGACAATCTTTACAAAACCAATGCAAGGTTTCCCCTGGCACTCTTTTTGTGAGGCTGCCACCTCACAGTTTTTTGGCCACCACCTCACAGAAATTTGCTATGCTTGCCACCTGTACTGTACTAGCTATAGAAGTATTGATAGGTATCCCTCACTGTTGGTGCCAAAGCTGGCACCATATTACCCCCATGGACTAATACCACCACACACTCACGAAAACCCAGGGGAACCCTGCAATGGATCACAAACAAAAAGTTGCCAGGAGATAGCAAGAAACCACTTTTCTTCAAAATGCACTGCACTTTAATTCTACCCTAACTCTCTGTTTTACAGCAGGGAATAACCCTGTATAATGTCATTTGCTTAGATGGCGGATAGGTCTGCCCCGAGACAACTGGACCCACTGACACCTCTGCCCTAATCATGGTGTGTTTTATCTGTTTCCACAACATATCTGTATATAACCTTGTATACAAGGCCTAGCAGACATCAACTATGACACTGCCTGAGTTACCGTTAGTTTCCGGACCCATTAGTTTCCTCCCCTATGAAACGCCAGTTCCCACCCCTAAAAATGTTAGTTTCCTCCCCCAAGGCACTGGAGAAGAGACTAACTCCTTTTTAGTTTGGAATGATGTGATACACTTTTCATAATTATTCCTTTGACATTTTTAGGCTGCTCAGACTTAGTAGAAAGTTTGTCAATGTAGCCTAGCCAACAATTTTTATTCAGAGGCCTAGGTAGCATATATGCAGTCATGTGGCCTATCCTGTCTACGCCAAGGCCTATTCATTTATAGGCACTATTGAGAATTTTAGGCATAGGCCTAGGCCTACACAAATTCATAAGTCCTTACAGTGTTGTACAACAATTTCAAGTTTTTTTTTACATTTGAAACATTTTTCTTTACTTAGGCCAAGAACAATTACAACAAGAATTTCCTCACTTGAAATCTGATTTATGTAGGGGAGGAAACTAATGTTTGTAGGGGAGGAAACTAACGGACCCCCTGGCAGACATGTCGAACAGGCTGCGATGTCTGGGTCAAGTTGTCACAGGCGCCAACAATAGTCTGGAAACCTTACATATAGGCGACTAAGTGATAGCCCACCCACATAAATTTCCGTAACCCTCCGCCAAACTTTTTCTACCTCTTGTTTGAATGAAGTTATTTTCATAACAATGTGGCTGTCTTCATAAACAAGGTGGCAAATCTACCTAACTTAATTCTTGGTGGGGCAGTGTTTCCAAAGTTGTGTCTGATATAGGCTATAGCTCAGGAGTCAGGACCAAGTTTGTCTGGTGGAATTTCTGTTTTTAACCAAGCCCTCACCAGCCGTGGACTGACCACAGGATTACATTAAAATTTCTACCAGTCTCTCTGTACTTGCACATTAGTGCTGCCTACAATTGGTTAGGCTAATGTTTAAGCCTGTGAAATCTCATTTTCATTTGTGTCTAAGCTTAGGCTCCACATTGGCGTAGGCTACGTTACATGCAAGGCCTTAACGTTACACTTTGACTTCGGTGCCACTGGCTTTGCATATTTTATTCGGAAATTTTCGCCGTAGCCTAGGCAGGGAGCTGCCATTGGCGTAGGCTATAGGTCCATTATGTATCGCCAAAGTCATTCTTTTACGCGGACGAAGAATTCCATTGTCAAACAACTTAGCAAAGTGGGTAAAGATAGAACCCCACCTGTCAAGTAGTAGCTTAGCCATTTCCATGTCGGATTTCACTCCAAACTGTTCCCGTACACTTTTCCATCTCTGGTGTTGTTCTACGCCAATATATACACGACTTTTTCGGTATCTTGCTAACTGTTCGATTCTTCTCGCTTTTCGTTGTGGGGTGTTTGAGCCCTTCGTTCTTTTATCAGGTTTTTTTGCGTGAGCTTGTCGACTCCATTACTGACTCGCAAAAGTAATACTACTGACAACTGTGCATGTGATGTCCACTCGTGTTGACATGGGAGTGAGTACGTAGTACAATATATGTGTAGCTTGCGCAATGTTTTTCAAGTACTGTATTTTTTGTTGTGCTCGTCAGCTGTCAGCTGTTTGACTTATTGAATATTCATATCTTGGTTTTCTCTAATTGGCTTGTTCAACGATGGGCGTTATTTTACTGGAATGAAGACTGTGTGGGGACAAGGTCATTTTTACGTTTTTTAATTGATGTTTTTAATGAAACTGGACAGCATTTGGCAGAAATCTTTCCAAGGGGAATCTTTCTTTATCGTCCTTGTAAGGATGGACAGTTTTAAACGGTACGCCAATGTTTTGAACCAGGAATTTTAATGTATTTCCCTTTTTTAAACAGGTAGTATCACTTTAAGAGAAGGAACCTATTGTTCTTGGTGAAGGTCAAAGGTCATTTGAGGCCACTGGAGGTAAAAAGCCGAAAAGCTCGTAATCACGATATCTCAAGATAGGAATGACCGACACTTTTCATATTTGGTATATAGATTTATCATGTTGAGAGGAAGAACCCTATTGTTTTTGGTGAGGTCAAGGGTCATTTGAGGTCACTAGAGGGTCAAAGACTGAAAATCTTGAGATCGCGATGTCAAGATAGGAATCGTAGATATAGATTTGTCATGTCAAGAGGAAGAATAATGCTATTGTTTTTGGTAGAGGTTGAAGGTCATCTGAGGTCACCAAAGGTTAAACTGGGAAAACCTTGTAAATGGCTTGTAATCACGATATCTCAAGATAGCAATGACAGACACTTTTCAAGTTTGTCATGTTGAGGAAGAACCCTATTGATTTTGGTGGAGGTCAAGATCATCTGGGGTTACCAGAGGTCAAAAAACAAATTTCCCAAGAATTCCCAAGATTGTCATCTGGGGTCACCGGGGTCAAAAAGAACATTTCCTAAGAATATGAAAGATTGTTACATGGGGTTTCCAGAGGTCAAAAGCAAAATTTCCCAAGAATTCCCAACATCGTCATCTGGGGTCACCAGAGGTCAAAAAGCAAAATTTCCTATGAATTTTCAAGATCCATTGGAGTTGAATCCCTTTCAAGACACTTCCGTTTTTCTTTTTTGTTATATTTGGTGGGGTTCAAAGTTCATGTGAGCTCAGCAGAGGTCAAATTGTTAAAACGTAAAATGTCGTCAAGAAAGATCAATTTGAGGGATAAACCTCAGTGCAACAAAGCATCCCCATTCGGCAAGGAATCACTAAGCCTTTAGGCTTTCTGGTTAAACAGGTGTAAAATAAACAAAGGCTTTGATTACAATGACAATTAGAAAAAGCAAACTATACATGTGTAAATTATTCTTATTTTAATTAGTACCATTCGTCACATTCACGAGATGTTACTAGAGTTAGACGAAAGACACAGCAGTAGAAATGTTAAAGAGAAGTAACATGACTTCCGAATTAGGAATACGTCAGGTGCGAATGGTTTACCTTATTACCTATAGTCAAGCCGACTCTAATGTTTGTGGTTCAAGGAAAGACTTTGCTAGCAAAGTTTTAATGTCCATTTCGGTCCTCCGGAATGAAGGTTATGCACTGGGTATGCAGCAGGGAAAACCATCAGGATGGGGGACATCACTATCACATGTCCGTCAAGTTAGACCAGGGGAGACGCTGGTTAAGGGTGAAGCAAACGCTGGGTGCAGAGCATAATATCACCGTTAATTTTTCCAGCACCCATGTTAACTATTACACGGCCTACAAATGTCGTGAAAGAAGACAACGCCCTCTACAGTCCTGGACACCCAGACCTTGGAGACTGTAGTCCCAAATCGACTGGGGCAAGTCGAAAGCGGACTGGCAGTTCTACCTCGCAAACATCTACAAAAAAGAATATAAGGCTAAGTGCATTTGACGTGTCAGAGCTTGTGGTCCAGCGTAACATAAAGACGAGGACCCAACTGAAAAGTTTTTTCGTGGAATTCGACACTTTTGACCCCCCCCCCCCCATTTTTATTTATTGTACCCAACATAGCACCTTTTTCTCATCTAGCTGACACTATATAACACCTTCGTGTTGGTGTGTCGTAAAAACCCATCTAACTAAACTAACTAACCTAAGTGCTGGTATTAGCAAAGCAACAAAAACAGGAGGGTAAAACTGACTTTGCCGAGTTTATTGTAAACGGGGGGGGGGGGGGGGGGGAGCAAAATGTGATGATACAGCCATTCGAGTAAGTGCGCTACTTTTAGCTTGAAAATCAGAATAAAAACATCACATCTGTGTACAATTCTTGTAAAGTATATGGTATTAAGATAAAAGAATCACATCTGTGTAACTATTTGTAAAAAAAAAAATATGTATGTTACGGACACAATAATATACAAGGAAACATCCACATTATTATGCATTATTTAAATATGAACTTAAATTTTCAATTTTTCTTTTGCATTTGGTCGCATGGGAGCTCCAAGATGCCGAAACCAAACTTCGGCGTGAAAGCATGTCACGCTTGGCGATCCTTCGTTCATTCTGCAACAAAGAATGCGTGAATGATTGCGCCGGGGAGTGGCTTACAATAGCTACGGAACGACATTCCTGTTTGGTCGTTTACGTCAGCCGTTTATCAGTTGTTGCAGAAAGGGCGGGGAAAATATTGAAATCTAATGATCACAGGGCCTGCCAATTGTGGGAAAACCTTCATTTTGTTACCTCTTACGTTAATTTAGAACTCATTTTGTAACCCTGCTTCTACGAGTTTTGCATGGGTGGGAGCCGAGACGGCGGAAATTACTTTTTGTAAATGATTTTCGTTGGAGTCCCTAAATTATGCCATGGCATGATTTGTTACTTCTTTTAGAAGGGCAGCTGATTCATTTGCCAGCCCCCAAGTCACATTTTGCTCAAGATTTACTAGCATCCGGTACTATTCCTGTTTTTGCGACAGGAAAGCATCCATTGGTTCAAAAGGGGGTCAAGTTGATGAGGTCGAAACTGAAATGATGGCTGTCCGCTGGAAACGGTTTTCTTTTAAGTCACAAATCCCGGAGAATGAACAGCGTGAAATCCCACCACATGGTGCTTGTTTTGCTAAGTTTATCATTAATACAACAGACGCCGAGTAAATATCATAAAGCAGTCTAAGTAATACTTTTCTTCATACCATTTGATATTGAAAATAACATATATTACAAATACTGAGAAAGAATGCACTTTGACTAAACTCGTTTACATTTCAAAGGACGATTACCTGCAAACCCTCTGCCGGCAGCGCAATTTTTGATTTTCAAATTTGTTTCAAAATCATGGTTAGGGTTATATTTAGGGTTAGGGTAACGTGGCAAAGGTTATTTGGCCTGTTCTTTCATAATCCGGTGTCAGAATTACAATATAAGGGTCGGAAAGCTGTCATTTTGGAATCAGGGGTGTGGCCTATTTCCAAGAAGCTGATTGGTCCATTGGCATAATTTGCTCATAACCTCGTGGGAAACAAAATTAGGCCTGCCGGCAAATAATTTGATATAACAACCCCATTTACAACGACCTACCATTGACCTCACGACGGTCTACCGATGACCTGCACACTATTTTAATGGGTCTGATGGTCGACGGCACTTTGGGGGGGGGGGGGGGAGGCCTATTAGCAGAAGATCATTTTAAGCTATCTTTATGGTTGATCGTGGCAAACAAGTAATAGACTACATTTGAAGGAATAAACTGATACCGTTCAAGAGTAAAATAATAACTAAATAAACTACACCTTTGCATGTTTATGACGTCTTCCTTAAAGAAAAAAAGTAAAAAAAAAAACGTACGGTAGATCGTGTGGTTAGTTCCGAGACAGCCACACGAGGGCGCCCTCTTATTGGTCTGTTGCTTTTTTTTTCCAAATTCTGGAAGTTAATATTTGAGATTGATGAAATAATGTTATCAATAATTTCACGTTACATAGCCATAAGAGTACTAATAACTCGACGACGAAAACTCGGAACGTCTCCACTTCGATGTTGTTTTCATGAGCACCCCTACGTAGCGTATCTGCCAACAGCTTGAATACGTTTTCGATTGAAGTCGGGACCGTGGAGGGATGTTAAAAATTGTAGCGTTCATATCCCTTGAAGCGTTCCTGATTCTTTCCGAGTTTTGAGAGGGGTCTGTATGTTCAAGATATAGTCGTGATTGACCGCTCATTTCACGTTTCAACAGGTCGAGAAATTGCTTTTTCACAAAGTTAGCGAAAGCTTTCCCGGTTAGCTTGCGGTAGGAATTGGTTAATATAGCCCCCTTCCCATATGATATGGCGGCGTGTATACGAAGAACTTTTCCACCACTCCCAACTTTCCGTCCTTTACCTGTACAACCAACCCGGAGACTTTTCTTCTCCAGATACGTCCTTGTATCGCTTGTGCTTGTTGCTTTGGGTGTCTCTTATATTCCAAACCCGTCGCATCGAAGTAAAATACAACCTCATCAGTCCAAAATGAAGAGCGTTTGTTTCTCTTACGTCGCGGGCAAAATGTACCTATCGACACAGGAAAATACCTTTTAAAATATTCATTTTCATCTGAATAAATTTCAGTTGGATAGTGGACAGGTTAGGATTCTACGAGTTCAATCGTTCATTTGTCCATCGTGTAAGTTCAAGCTAACCTAGTCTGTACGTTATGGAGCGTAGTCTGGAAGAAATTTTGACCGAGATGAACCTTTGTGAAGAGATTAAACAAGCTTTTAGAACACATAAGGTGAGTCCTTTGAAAACTGCAAGAGGTAAAACTGTAGAGCTTAGTATCATCAGCAAACTTACTAATACTACATGTGAGAGAGTTATCAATATCATTGATGAAAATTAAGAAAAGAAGCGGGCCAAGAACAGATCCCTGTGGAACTCCACTAGTAACTTCTTTCCAAGAAGAGAAACTAGAGCAGCAGCGCTGCTGTCGCTCAACCCTTTAAAGCAGAGTTTGAATTAGAAAAAAAAAGTTACATGTACCTGTTGCATGTAACTTCAAAATTTTACCTGCAGAAATAAATTTTTACATGCACCACTGAAGTATGACAATGAAAGATTAAAAAAAACTCAGGCCTAACGTTACCCGTTTCTTCCCTTTTTATAATAGCCTTAGCCTACAAGTATAGGAACAATCAGTGAGATAATGCATGCCACCTAGCAATGGCTATGCATGCAGGTTGATACCATCATTACATCTAGGGCCCCCGAGAGAAAAAAAACGGAACTTTGACAATTCTCTGCGGAATTTAGCAAAAAAATTATCCAGCTCAATATACATGTAACTTTTTGGTAGAAAAGATGAGCTATTATTCTCCAAAACCATATCAAATGAAAGTCTGCATTTGTGAAAGAGATACACCGACATTTTACCATCTATAATGAGGGCAATTCACTCCTGAAATTATCAAAATCCATCAAAAATACAATCCAAAAAGGAGAAGCAAGTTATTGAAAATTGTCAAAATTTTCTGGGTATAGGCTGCAATTTGCCTAGATGCAATAGTGTGTTTGCATAGGTTGCTCATACACAGCAGGCTTGAAACGAAAATTTGGGAATTTGGCTATGCTTGAAATGGAATTTTACATAATTTTAAAATTTAACCAGAATGCAAAAATGCATTGTGGTTTCGATGAATATAGCACTTAATGTGTAATCCCAAATAATGCCAAGATGTCCTGTTTCTGTCAGTCATTGGTTCAATGTGATGTTCAAGTGCTGGAAAATTACAGTTTCATGTTCATATTTGACCTTGGGAATTCTTGGGAATTTTTTGCTTTTTGCCTCTGGTGATTTCAGCTGGCCTCTGATTTCTGACAAAACTTGTAGGGGTTTTCTGATGGATTAAATGCAACACCATGTGAAGTATCCAACCTTCCTAACTTGAGCTATCTTGTAAACAAGGATTTCAGAGTTTAACCCCAGATGACCTTTGACCTCCACCATAAATAATAGGGTACTTCTTCTCACCATAAGTCATCCACACACTACGTATGAAATCTATCCAAACTTCCTACCTCAAGATGTCGTGTTTAAGGAGGTTTTCAGACTATGACCCCTGGTGAACCCAGATGACCTTTGACCTCCACCAAAAATGATATGCTTTGTACCTCTGAAGATTATGCATCCACATGCCACGTATGAAATCTATCCAAGCTTCCTACTTTGAAATATGTAAACAAGGTTTTCAGACTTTGACCCCTGGTGACCCCAGATGACCTTCGACCTCCACCAAAAATGATAGCATTCTTCATCTTACCATAATGCATATACATACCAAATATGAAATCTATCCAAGCTTCCTAACTTGAGATATGGTTTAAATAAAGTTTTCAGAGTTTGGCCACTGGTGACCCTAAATGACCTCTGACCTCCACCAAAAACAATTGGGTTCTTTCTCTCACCATAATGCATCCGCACACCAAGTATGAAATCTATCCAAGCTTCCTACCTTGAGATATCCTGTAAACAAGGTTTTCAGTGTTTGACCCCTGGTGACCCCAAATGACCTTTGACCTCCACCAAAAAGAATAGGGTTCTTCCTCTTTCCATAATGCATCCACACACCAAGTATGAAATCTATCCAAGCTTCCTACCTTGAGATATCGTGTAAACAAGGTTTTCAGTGTTTGACCCCTGATGACCCCAAATGACCTGTGACCTCTACTAAAAACAACAAGGTCCTTCCTCTCACCATAATGCATCCACATACCAAGTATGAAATCTATCCAAGCTACCTACCTTGAGATATCGTGTAAACAAGGTTTTCAGGGTTTGACCCCTGGTGACCCCAAATGACCTTTGACCTCCACCAAAAACAATAGGGTTCTTCCTCTTACCATAATGCATCCACACCCCAAGTATGAAACCCATCCAAGCTTCCTAACTTGAGATATCGTGTAAACAAGGTTTTCAGGGTTTGACCCCAAATGACCTTTGACCTCCACCAAAAACGATAGGGTTCTTACACTTACTATAATGCATCCACACACCAAGTATAAAATCTATCCAAGCTTCCTACCTTGAGATATCGTGTAAACAAGGTTTTCAGAGTTTGACCCTGGTGACCCCAAACGACCTTTGACCTCCACCAAAAACGATAGGGTTCTTCCTCTCAATATGGGGCATCTACCTATCAACTTTGAGAACTGTCGGAGTTTCCCTTCTTGAGATATCGTGTAAACAAGAAAAGTGTCACAAACACACACACATACACACCCACACACGCACATACACACACACGCCATCATGACTGCATAGGTTCCTCTTATCATCGAAACCAAAAACATAATTTTGTTATTTTTCAAGCGGAAAATCTGTGGCTCTGACTTTAATACATTTCTCTTTAAACTAGGCCTACATGCATGCGTGCAGGTAAGCAACTCGAAGTTGTATGCCCTGACAAAAAGTTACATGCATTTGTGCACGTGTGCATGCATTATTTAGAACCCTGCTTTAAAGCGACCACCCGTTTGGGTTTGGTCCGCCAATACTAAACCTCACCTCCCTTCTGGAGGCGCAGTCTAATACAAATATTCATCAACCTCCACTGCGACTAGTACTAAGTTACGCCCCCACTCAAAACTGGAGGCTCAGTGAACTTGGTCATTTTCCAAAACCATTAGCACAAAATGTATGTTGACTCGTTCTCAAAATAACAATCTTGGGAGACCATATGGCCACTATGATTTCGCCTCCTAGTTTTGAAAAAGGTGTTTTTTAACCGTAGCAGGGTAATCTATAGCCATACTGTACTGAGAAGTTTGCTTGCTGTACACCACAAACAGCCAAATTTGGTCTTGAAATGTGGGATCATGCCACTCCAACTAAATTACAGCTGGTCTCAGAACGAATCAGTGTTACAGTTTATTACTGTTTGTCACTGCAGGTGTAGGCCTACTGTGTATTGGTGTAGCTAGGCTATTGTTAGGATTATGCCACAATGATATCATATCATTGTGCGCCACACCAGTACGACAAAGTTTCACAATCATGCCGTGTGCCAAAAAGTCTGGCATACACTTTCATATGCTACAAATCTGTCTAGGCCTAAAACTGTTGAACTTTCCTGTATGGGTATGAGCCTTAGCCGAAACACACCGACATGAATGTGTTGTACAGTATAGGCCCTACAGGCTAGGCCTATAGTGTCAACTAGGCCTACTGTAGGCAAAAGGCCTAAAGTTTCAAAACGATTTCAAATACAGATCAAATATGGTGCAAGTCCTTCCCTTCAGTCGCTCTTATGACAGGCGGGAAATACCGTGGGCATAATTCTACAACCCCCACCTACAGGGGGCTAGCTAGGGTACCTAGCTTAAGCCTAGGCTAGTTTTCACATAGCCTAGTTCACACTTTGTTCCCTAACGGTAGTATGGGAATCAGCAAAGCAGCCTAAGATAATTAAGTTTGCCTATGTAGGCTATTAGACTAGCCTAGGCGTGACCGTATAATCCGCTCCTTCTACTCACTCTTTAGTGTAGAGTTTAGGAACGCGGTAATGCTGGACCCTGTTGAAGGGCTAGCTAGCCTAGGCCTAGTCCGCAGTCTGCTGACGTAGTATTTGGGAAGCTAGTTCAGGGAACAAAGTGTACGTCAGAACTAGGCCTAGGCTAGCCTAGGCCTAGTCCTCAGAAAGGACTGTGGTCGTTCGCCTAGCTACAGCAGGGAGCTATCGGCGACCGGCTAATACGGCTATACACGGGCCTTTACTGAGGACTAGCCTAGGCCTAACGTTAGGCCTGGCTAGTTCAAATTGAAACTTTTAGTAAGTAGGCTAGGCCTAGGACTTCACTAACGTTACTTGCTGAACGTTGTGCAAACGTTCTTATCGTGAAAGCACAGGCGTTCGAAAATAAGACTATATAGTGTGTAGTATATGTACTTTCGAACGCCTGTGCGTGAAAGTAACCTGTGATACACAGTCTGCACTGCAGTAACTTGTTTACTGCAACTGTGAAACTGTAGTACGTGTCGTAACCTGTAAGTGCAAGCATAATACTTCACTCAGTGCTTCCACACCCTAAATTCATTTTTCCTGAAATGAAATCTTAAGATTTCCTGAAATCGGCAGGCTATCGCCTACTATAAACGCACTCCCTCCGAGTGTTTGCTTCTTTCGTACGGACCGGAATACGGCAAACAATACACGCGACGGGAGTCACAACTTTGTACAAGCCGAACAGCCATCCCCAAATTAATCATTCATAAAAAGTTGTAGGCAAATCTGTTCCATTTTTAAAGCAGTGAAACCTCTACAACAGAGAGAGAGACACTTTCACCCCACAGTACCACATAAGCTCCACATACACTTCGTGGGTTGAGCTAATTACCATTAAAAACAACTCTCTGAGATCTACCATTGCGCCATGGATTTATCCAGTCAGCACAACTGCCCTTGATGCCTAACCTATGCAGTTTAACCATAAGTCTACCTAATGGAACTTTATCAAAGGCTTTTTGAAAATCAAGGTAAATGACATCAACACTGTGACCAGAATCAAGAGATAACGAAACATCCTCAAGAAAGCTTAGCAAATTAGTAACACAAGATCTACTCGGTAAAAAACCATGCTGTGACAGATTGAGTAACCCATTATCTAAAAGATAATTCAGCAAACAATCCTTGATTACAGATTCCATAACTTTGCACACAACACTGGTTAAACTGACCGGCCTATAATTGCAAGGCAAGCTGCGATCCCCCTTTTTAAATATAGGAGTAACATTAGCAATCCGCCAGTCAGCAGGTACAAAGTTTGAATCCAGAAACTTCTGAAAAATAATGCAAAGAGGAACTGACAAAATCTCGGAGCATTCATGGAGAATGGCAGGATGGATCCCATCAGGCCCAGGGGCATTACTAGCTTTTAAAATCTACAACTTGTTACAAACCAACTCTTCAGAGAAGACAACATCACAAACTAAAGAAGAATTATCAGAATCCCTACAAATCCCCCAAATAGATGATTCCTTGGTAAAAACAGATACGAAATAATCATTTAACAAATTAGCCATATCCTGATGATCACTCACTAGTGTGTAAATAGTTCAGAGTTATGTTTTTGTCCGGTCAGGTTTAAGTTCTACTTTGTTTCCTCGTGCCCGTTTCTACGTACGTAAAAAGCTAGCCTTGATTACCCTGGAGAGGCCCAACACCCTCCTTAACCTTCATAACAGCATCTGACCTGCATCATAACAGCATCAAACTTAACGATTGTGCTATCCCGACCTCCGGGCATAGCAGCGAGTGTGGCTAGAGGCCACGCGCGAACAAAGGTAAAAAAACCAGCACGGTAAACCCACTCTTCCAATACAGGACAACGCGTACACTATAAAGTTTTATACAGTAGTTTGTAAGCAATATAGTACGGTTATCACACAGTACACTATAAACTTTAAAAGTCCTGGGTAGGACTTTAAACTACATCCGGTTGTAAGCAATATAGTACGGTTATCACACAGTACACTATAAACTTTTAAAGTCCTGGGTAGGACTTTAAACTACATCCGGTTGTGGAGTTTGTTTAAACGTGGGAGTAATGAGGTTACCCTTTGCCACAACTGTCTCCGGGGCACCCTTGGGCAAGGTGCACCTGTATTTGCCCCGGTGCTTTTTAAGTGCTGTTGCCTTTGGGCGTGGTGTTGTCTTCGGGCGTGGTGTTGCCTTCGGGCGTGGTGTTGCCTTCGGGCGTGGTGTTGCCTTCGGGCGTGGTGTTGCCTTCGGGCGTGGTGTTTGCCTTCGGGCGTGGTGTTGCCTTCGGGCGTGGTGTTGCCTTCGGGCTTGGTGTTGCCGTCGGGCGTGGTGTTGCCTTCGGGCGTGGTGTTGTCTTCGGGTGTGTGGTAGTTTTGGGTGTGTGGTCTTTGTTTTTAGTCTGGCCGGGGGGAGGTTGGTCTGTGGGGTATTTGGGTTGTCAGTGTGTGTGTGTGTGTGGTTCTATTGTTGTAATGAACATAATTTTCTGTTTGATTTGGTGGTGTGTGGATAGTTTTGCCTTTATGTTCCTGTCCGATCCGGTTTGAGTTGTTTTTCGTTTGTATGTGCCGTTTTGATGCACTTAAAAAGCCCCCCACTATAAACTTTTATAGTTGTAGGCTGTGTGCTTTTTAAGTGCATAGAAACGGACACTGTCAAAACAGAAAAACCCCAACCGGACCGGCAAAAACACAACCATGAACTATTTACAATTATCTTACATTAAGCTAGCAAAACAAAATTTTCTGTGGCTAATGTATACGACACTCCCAGCCCACCCACCACACAGGACTATTTACAGATAGGAAAGCAACATCAACACTGCAGCCCCGACCAACGGTCGAGCGACACAAGACTGGCAGAGTGCTTTTCACGTACGTAGAAACAAAGGAGAACCCACCACCGGACAAAAACACAACCCTGAACCATCCACAGAACCCCGTACACTGAGCTAGCAAACAAAAGTTCCGTGACAACCATGTACAAAAACACCAAACCCAAGCCAATTACGTAGGACTATTTACAATATCAATATTTACAATATTTACAAGTTAACTATCACCCGGCCCGCCCGCACTGAAACAAGAGGACCCCAACACCTCCCGAACGTCGACCTTGGCAAACGAAGTCGGCCTCCACCCTCAGCTTAATCTCCGTCCTCACCAACGCCAGGACGACGTCCGCAGGCTTTCCCTCTCCCCTAAACACAATATTACACCGGTCTCTCCACAAGGCCAGCTTTATGGAGGCCGAAACAAAGGTAAGTATCCCGCGAACACTTGTATTGCATGGCGGGGGTGACAGACCATACAAAGCGTAGTCCTGGCTGACCGCCCAGGTGTTACAAAACGTGAGGCGATCAGCCAGGGCTTGAAACCACTCCCAGAGGGGGGCCACAAAGCCACACTGCCAAAACACATGGGGCACACTCTCCCACCTTGTGCATCCAGTGCGGGGGCAAATGCCATCTCCAAGACACCACTGAAGGCGCTTGAGATTCATAACGATGTCGTCGTGTGCGATCCGCCACAGCAGGTCACGCCGGCGGTGATCGAGTGACCTGCTGTGGACTACACGCCACACTTCCGGCCCTGACGCATAGCCGTTGGGTAGCACCTGACCAACCAAGTCATCAAAAATCGCCCGGTACTGGTCCCCCGCACTGGACTGCAAAACGTCCCCTACAGTTGACATAATACGGAGTGTTTCCCTCATCTGACAGTATGCCTTCGTTGGCCTCCAACTGTGAGGTACACTGTTGCTAAACAGGGTAGGAAAGAACCTTTCTTTTTAAGTACGCAGAAACGGGCACTAGAAACAAAGGGCGAGAACCCAAACCGGACCGGGCAAAAACGCAACAGCAAACTATTGACATGCACCTACAAACATAAAATTGTGTTACTATGAACAAAGGACTATATACAAAGGTTAATTACATAAGACAATTTACAAATTTATTCACGCAAAACTACAGGTTAGCAGCTTTTTAAGTACATAGAAACAGGCACTGGGAACAAAACCCAAACCGAAATTTCTGTGTTAACTTTGTATAAATCCATCCCGAACCCAAGCCAGTTACACAGGACTATTTACAATCTCACTAGGCAAAACTATTTACATACCCATTTACATTAACAGAAGAGTGTTCAGGTTGAGTCTGTACAATGCTTTTTTGTAACTATGGGTGCTCCTTACGTGCTCGGGAACGGACGTGCTCCGGAACAAAAACACCTGACGTGTCATAAAACACAAGGACAACTATATACACCAGGCCAGCAACAAATTTTTATGTGGCCACCCCCACTATTTACAATATTAACAAGGTGATGTGCTTTTCACATGCTTGTAGCCGGACGGACCTAATGTGGAACAAAGGCAAACCTATTTACACTGAACTACCAAACTTTATAGCATGCATGAGCACAGATAAAGACAGAACAGAAACCCAAAAGAAAACCGGGCACATACCATTCACACCATATACTCTGGCTGGGACCTTATCTTTTTAATCCGTGGGCTCGGTACGGGCGTCCCAGAGTGATGGGTTCCCCTGTCTAACACCTCACCCGAGGCCGACCTCTTCAGTGCAGGCTCTGGCCCCTCCCCCTCACACAAATCAAACCAACCCTCCCCCGAAGGTGGATCCTTTGGAGGAGGCTCTGAGGCAGGCTCCCCGCCATCCGACATTGCCGAGTCTGAGGACAGATCGAGGTCCTCCTTTACTGTCGTTATTTCAACTTGACTGGGTGTCGTTGCTAAGGGTGGCGGAGCGTCTACCTCAGGAGTTCCAGTACCTCCCTCACACTGCTTGGAGGCAAGGAAGTCCTGTTCCACCTCAAGTGCCGCCTCTTCTAATTCCTGAGTTGAATACTGCGGGCCTGTTTGCGAGGGTTCAGGTGCCGACCCCACATCCGCACTGACATGAGCAGAGTACGATGTGGGGCAGGCACCAAACACATGTCCCTCCTCCCCACAGAGGTTGCACCGTACCTCGTTGGGACACTCTGCCTTGCCGTGCCCCAACTGCAAGCATTTCCCACATCGTCTGTTGGGACACGACTTGGCTTCGTGCCCCTGCTCTCCACATCTAAAACAGGTACGGGGCTGACAAAAGTACCTAATGTGGGCCTTGGAACCCCCTATGAAGAGGAAGGATGGAATGTCCCTCACCAGTTCCATACGGAACTGTCTCTTGCCATTAAATATACCTTTCAACTCACCCCCAGTATATTTACACCACCACATTTCGGAGACAGTTCCATACTGACTAAGAACCCTCGCAACCAGGCGCTGATCGACCTCGAAGGGAAGGTAAAGCACTGTCACCGTCACAGAGCCATCATATGGGGTGACAGTGAGCCCCTCCACCCCCTTCAGGCATGACACACCCTTAACACGAGCAGCATCAGACTTAAACTTAAGGTCATACGTGTTTCGGGCCTCAAGCGCCTGCAACATCTCTATTTCTTTAATTTCGACACCATTGTCTTTTAACACAGTAAACGCCTGTGGGAGAGGGACACTCACCCCAGACGAAAACTCCAACTTAACAATTGTGCTATCCCGACTTCCGGGCATAGCACCAGTTTGTGTGGCGCGAGGCCACGAAAGGAGAAAAAAACCTCAACTAGTTTTACAAAGGATAAAAAAGAGGATGAAGTAAGAAAAACACAAGCTACACAGAAACAAAGCGCGGTCGCAAACAAATGGACACGACCAGACCTACTTATCAACTACAACACAAGCACGCTATAAGGTTTTATGCACAATTGCAATAAGTAGTACAGCTATCACACAGTGATAAGGTTGAGCACGGCAAAGCGACGAGAGCTAAATTTTCTTGTATCCTACAGTGGAGGATCTAGGATGTAGCCAAAGTGTGGGGGGGGGGGCGGGGCGAGACTGACCTGTACATGAGAGTGGCATGGGGAGTGGTCTAAGGGGAGGGGGTGTCCCTCCCCTTTGGGATTTTTCAGACTATTAAAGCTATGAAGATGCAATTTGTGCAATCTTTTGCGATTTTTCCTGGTTCTCTAACCTAATAAAAAATATCATTTTTGGGACTGGCCTAGCATTTACAAACAGAATTCCAAGATGATAACCACGTGAGGGGTCTTGGGGTGTTAGCGAAGTTTGGGTCAAGGGTCACGTTTTTTTAAAAAAGCAAAATGCTAAATTCTCCTACAGATCAAGTTGGATTCTCACCAGAGTAGGTCAGTAACCCATTATCAGTGACCAATGGTGCCTACGGGGTCACCGGTGTTCAGGGAATTGAGGTCAAATATCATCTAGTGGTCAATTGGGGGCATGCTGTTGAAACACACAAAATGCTTCTCCTCCTACAGTTGGTCAGTATTATCACTGACAAATGGTGCCTACAAGGTGTTCGTTGATTTGACGTCAAAGGGCATCTAGGGGTCAATTTGGGCCATTTTGTTGAAATACGCAAAGTTGAATTTTCAGAGTAGTTCGTCACTAAAGTTTCCAAAGTTTATGAACTCAGCATGAGTACCAGCATGAGTACCAGAGCCTACTTAGCTACGGTGGCTTCTAACAACCATAGATCGATTGGCATTCTGGACTAGGCTATACATTTTACATGTTTTGGAATGACAAATGGGGGATGATGTTAATTTCTGAGGCGGGGAAAACACAAAAACATATTGCCTGCCTCACTTTCAAATTCACTAGTTTTAGAAAGGGGGAAAAATCAAAATTTTCCAGAAGGAGGAGGAGCCACCACCCCCCCCCCAAATCCGCCCCTGTCATACATCGGTAACCAGTAGGAGATAGATTTAGCATTCTACATGGCTAAATATTACAGCAAATTGCACTCTAAAATACTAACTTTGTCACCAGAGTTTCTCGTCTATCATACATGAGTTCCGAAGTGTGAGAGAAAATTGGCATCACGCTTTGGATTGAGGGAAATTGCGCTCTTAAGCACGATATTTTTAATTTCACTATAGTTCAAAGCGGTCTATCATGCGTGGGGGGCTAAATATGGTGGAAAGGGACACTGTATTGAAATTAGGGTTCATGGGAGCAGGCGCCGCAATCTCCCCATTCAAGTTAATCACCTACTGGTCTATAATATTAATAAACATAAAACCATACTGGCCATTTTTAGAAATTTCGATCAGATAGAACCAACTCAGTCATTACTTAAGAGAATGGGTGTGCAAAAGAAAGTAAATGTTATGTATATATAGCTTAATCTCTTTTTGAACATAGAAGGGAATCTAACCAATGGTTCTGAGCGAAGTCCGCGAAATATTAAAGGTGTTATGGGATAATGATATAATCATGCTTATTATGTTATCCTAATATTCATGTGAAATGTGTTCAATTTGTAACCATGTCAGTTTCTACATTGCAAGCGGGAGAGAGAAATCATAAGTAATGACGAACCACCCCTAGTTCACATGGGCGTCGATCTTTACTCGAACGTGGGGGGGACATGGCCACTTCTGTCAAAAATTTACTGTGTAAAAATCTTAAGTCAATGGGCGTTTTTCCAAAATGTGGGGGGGGGGGGAACGTGTCCCCCTGTCCCCCCCAGGATTGACGCCCATGCTAGTTCACAAGAGGGTTCGATTACAAAGGGGATTTGATTTGAAAATACGAACCCATTGACGATGCACTAGAAACCCCCCTCCCCGTTTACGGACCTGGTTTCATTGCGGCTGATGGCAGTGTCAATGATCAAAGACCACGGGAGACACTGAAGCAAGCGGGGTGGATCGCTTCCGCCAGTGGTGAAGAGGGTATCATACACATTTTTTCACACCTCATCGCGTAAGTCATCTAGTACCGAGACGCATTTTGCACCCATTCTTGGCCGCGAATGTCCGATCACATTTTAAGCTCATTCCTTACAGAGGCCAAGATAAATTGATTAGAGCGGTTTAAGAGGAACGGCGCATGGGATTATGCCGACTTTATCCCAGCCACGGATGGGACCGAGGTCAGAAAAATTTGGCACTTCAAAAACTCCAAGATTCTTTCTTCCATGTTTTATGTTTGTCGATGGTCTGGGACAAATTCCCTTAACATTTTTATTAGTGTGTAAAATAAGGAAGTGTCGATTTTGAAGTAAATTATACTTAAGGTAGTTAAAGTGCCAGGGAAGTCATTTTCATTGGAGCTGCATTTTGGGAACTTGTGGATGGCGAAGCCTTTAACCGCGAGTGCTGAAGACGCGGAGCCGGAGGGTAGGGACTGTGGGTCCTCCCCAAGTAAGTTTTCTTAAATATGGCTGCTTTTGCGATTATTCTGGACCACTCTTGCAAAAATTCTGCTTCCCCCAGGTGTAATATGAAATTCTAATGAAATATTTTTCTTATGGTGATCCCAAATTTAAGGTAGTTCTGCCCTCAGTCAATTTGCTCAGGATGGGGAAGTGAACAGCGAGAGATGTATAGAGGTTTTTCACGTGACGTCAGCGCGTTTCACTGGCCGTCACTGCTCATGCGCAAAAGACTGCAGGATCTTAGTTACGATTGTTATACACTGGACGCCTGGCCGTCAAAATAGAGAGACGCGCGAACGCGGTGATGTCAGTGAAAAACCTCTATAGCAAGGTTTTGGGATTTTGGGATCAGCAATTTAGTCAAGCTGTCCTACATCTTATAATACTAACGAGGCAATTTCACCAAAGGTTTCCTACCCATAGCAGCTTAGAAGTACTAATGAGTCATCGATTTGTATAAGGCTCATCGGGGGAACGCCGAAAAAAAATTATCGAGATCAGCGATTCCCCATACATGATTGGGTTTGGGGTTTTGTTTGCAAGGACCACGGTGCATTTAATGACGTACATTAGCACTTTCAGTGACCCTTATTTCAGAACTCCAAGTCACAGTAGGGTGCAGCGTAGGCGACGACCACGTTTTGAAAGAAATTTTACAACAAGAAACAAAATTTTCAATTGTATTTAGTCAGTCTCTTCTGGGGATGCGCGCAAAGCGAGGCAAGAAAAATCTTATTAGCATTTTTATGGTATTTGATATTGTTTTCTTTCCTTGAACATTGCAGTTTTTAACATCATAGGCTATTGAAAATCCTCTTATAATTTCTGTGATCTCGCTTCTTTTCGCTCATGTTTTTTCTCTATTATTTTATTATTTCTAAGCTCTGCAAAAGCGGGGCGGGGGGGGGGGGTGCCCCTCCTTGTAAAAATGTTTTCTATCCTTAGCTCATAATCTCACATGGGCCACAGTGCCGTAAATTTTATCAAGCCATCTGGATCTAAGGCAAAGATGTATGTCCTTCCATTTTGAAAACTTCCTCGTAATTATAGGTGCTTACGTGCAGTTTGGTGATATTTTCTGCAACATTTTGATGTAAATTTAAATTAAATTGTTCGGTATGTAGACTAAATTTAACGCCTAAACTAATAATTGTTGTGTCAACCACAAAAGTGTCAACAGGGACGTCCCTAAGGATCGATGAGTGGGTGGATGTCGGGCCTTTTCCAGACAAAAGAGGGTTTCCTTTCCGACAAGATAGATGTGTCAAGAACGGTTAACTAGCAGACTAGTAACCCTCGTTTTGAGGAAATCTTTGCAAAAAGTACAAGATGTAAAATTTAAGTACAACGGGAGGACAAGATAAGCAAAAAACGCAGTTTAACATTAGGCAATGTCAATTTTATCTTGGTGGACCTGTTTTTATTTATCTGTGTTATGGCTAGGTAGGGGCGGTACCACGGTGGGCAGGGAGGGCGATCGCCTCCTATGATTTGCAAGAAAAGTTGAAAACAGAACGAAGAGGGAAAAGAAGGAAAGGAGAAAACATAAGAGAAGAAAGAAGGAAGAGAAAAAAGAAAGAAGAAGAGGAGAGTGGGGTAGGCCTATACCTGATACATATAATTAATCCAAAGCTTTCAGACGGCCCTATTCTGGTGTCTGCCAGCCTTTAGATACCCTTTATAATGCAAACATGAAGCAAAGGAAAATTTTCGTAATAGTTCAAGACTGTTTCTGTGGACTCCACGACCGTATTTTTGCGTAAAAACTTTCCCCTAACAGAAAACAGTAAAGTAGCCAAAAGGGTGGCTTCGGGAGGTTTGTTGACAACCGGTGGCGTATTTAGGGATCAATTGGGCCCTCCCTCCCACCACCACCCCCCCCCCCCTCACTGATGCCGATTTTAATTTTGGTGCTTAAAATACGTAAATTCATTAACACAAATTTTACTTCAAAAGGTAGCATACGCCAGATTGCATGAAAGGACACCTAACTTTTCAAAAATTTTTAAGAGGGAGGTGTACACCACCTCCCTTTATTCCCCCTCAGGGTTTGAGGCCATTTCTGTGTTTTAAATTCTTCCTTACCCCAGTTGTTCACACTTGTTTAATCATGGGCCTTCACATCCCAAGCAAGCTACGCTCTGTCAGCCCCCTCCCCTCCCAACCCTCCCCAAAAGTGTTTCCAGCTTTTCTTCTAGAAATTGCTTTTTAGCTGTACCGAGATTAAAAGTTGCCTTGTGAAATGTCAAAATCCAGGTCAGATATCTCAGCTTTCCAACCCACCACCCCCACCTCCCAATCAGGGAGGTGGGGTGGATTGACCTCTAACCAGCAGCCCGAGCCAGTATCTGCTACTATCATAAGGAAAATTTTTTAAGCATATTCTTCTAACCTCTTAGCTACATAATTAGTTTTAACACTCAGGATATTGTGCTTTATCTTCCTTCTGCAGTGACTTCCCGACTTGTACATCCTATAACCAACACATCCACAAATATTCCACGATATTCATAAACAGGAAAGTGAGCCTGCTCTCATCTTAGTTCCTAGATCCAATTGGTCTTTGCAACAGTTTATACCGTTTTGTGCCATTTCTTTCTATATGACGGTCTGAGTGCCTTGAACGAAAAGGATTTGATGTCGAGTTGGTAAATCACGTGAGCTGCTGAATTGACATTGTTGAAGGTTTGAGGCCTTTCTAGAATTACGGCCAATACCATTCTCAGCCAGGAGTCTTTTGCTTTGCTAAATTTGTTGATGGCGAAACAATATCAAAAACAAACCCTAATTAGTTACACTCTTTCTTTTATATGTAAAGCTGCAATTAGACACTTTTTGTAGTAGATTGACAAAAAACCTCCACAAGACAATTCTGACCCAGTGTACCCAACTTTGTATTATCAAGCTTAGAGGGTAACTTGACCTGTGTAGTCCAACCAGAAGATATTGTGTCTTTGGGCAACCAAAAATATATAAGTCAAGTGTTTAGTAAAATCTAATAATTTCATTTGTATTTTTCTTCCACTGTCTTGAGCTAAAGTCATAAGGTTGTATCTACAACAACTCCTATTCGCTGTTGCTTTGCACACTGTGAGCGTTCCATGGGTTCCCATTCTCCCGTCTGCTTTCATAACCCGCAACAGCCCCAAGGCTTTCATTCATTCCTGTGCCGAGAAGGGGTGCTTTGTTACACTGAGGGTTCATAGGGCGGCACACACATATGCAAATTTATACTTCTCTTCGTACAATCATTTTTTATGATGTTGGTCACTATAATTGACCCCGTGCTCAGACCAAAATCAGATCTGTCATGACCTTTAAACCGACCTTGAATACACCAAACAACAATGAAAAAAAAAAAAAAATATTGAAAATATAATTAACGTTATGAGAAGGGTTCCGCTTTATTTGATAGTGCTTCCCTCCCTTGCTTACAAATTCAGGATCCGATTTAGTTCTACCAATTTCAGTTTTTACCTCTGGTGACGGGGGGGGGGGGCTCAAATGCGCTTACATGACCTTCCACAAATAAAAACAATAGGGTTTTTTATTTTCCGATCCACACCATAATCACAATCCGACCATGGAGATATACTTAGTATGAAATCCTATCCAAGCGTCCTAACACTCTTTTTGGAGATTCAATGTAAAGCAAGGTTTTTCTAAAGACTTTTGACGGACCCGGTGCCAACCCCAAATGAGCTTTGACCATCCACCAAAAACTATACGCTTCTCCTTTCTCGCACCATAAGCGCATCTCACATATCTTAAATAGAATCATCCAAGCTTCCTACTCTTGCGTATATGGTAATAAAAAAGGTTTTTCAAGTATTTTGAAACAACCCTGGTGATACACAGACGACCTTTGACCTCTACACACAAAATTAACAGAAATCTTCCCTCAAACCATACACAGTCCACACATACTGTTTGTGTATGAAATCTACATCCAAGCTTCTACTCGTGCGGCTCTGTGAGTCATGTAACAAGGGGTTTTTTCAGACTTTGACCCCCGGTGACCCCAGATTGACCTTTGACCTCAACACCAAACTATACGCTTCTTCTTCCTCGCACCAAACGCCTCCACATACTTTGAATATGAAATCAATTAGCCAAGCTTCCTAGCCTGCGATTGGTATAAAAAGGTTTTCAGAGTTTGAACTGAGCCCGTGGTGATCCCCGACGACCTTTGACCTCCAAAAAATCAGAAATCTTCCTCTCAACGCATAGTACCGACAATCCACATACTTGGTATGAAATCTAGTCCAAGCTTCCTACCTTGAAATATCATGTAAACAAGTGTTTTCAGACTGTGACAGGCCCTGTGACCTTTGACCTCCACCAAAAACATAGAGTTCTTCTTCCTCTTACCGATAACACTCTACATACCAATCATGAAATTCTATCCCAAGCTTTTCCTAACTTTGAGATATCTGTGTAAACAAGGTTTTCAGATGTTTGACAGAGCCCCGCTGACCCCAGATGACCTTTGCGCCTCCACCGAAAAATGATAGGGTGTTTCCCTCTCAGCCAACGAATCGCATCTACATACCAAGCATAAATCTATCCAAGCTTTCCTAACTTGAGGCTATAATTGTGTAAACAGGTTTTCTCATCAGATTTTACACCTTGGTTGACCCCAGATAATGGGTGCGTTTTCCAAAGAACCCCTTTGGCCAAAAAAAAAACGTTAAAAAATAGGCACTTTTTGCACAAAACAACCCATAACTTGGAAGCCTGTTCTTCCTCTGTTTGTTTTACTCCGCACAATTGCAATCTACATACCAACGCAGAAATTCTACTCCAAAACTTCTTAATCTCACTTGCAAGATGACTATCGGTGTAAACAAGGTTTTCAGATTTTGACCCCCGGTGACGCCCAGAGTACCTTTGACCTCCAACCAAACAATTATAGGGTTCTTCAGCTCTCTAGACCACAACAGCATCGTGTACATACTTAATATGAGCTATCATCCACGACTCTTCGCACCTAACCATGCGATAATTAGTTATAGAAAAAAGTTTGTTTCAATCTTTTGACCCCTTTTATATGTACCCAGTACGCAGACCTTTGACCTTCCCACCTAAAAATATGCGCTCTAGTCAGGCCAAACAGAAACATTTCCAGGGCTCACCATGTAGATAGCGCCGACGCGCAAGTCCCGACACCTTTCTTGTTACCTCTGGCGAGGGTTTGTATGGAATCTATCCAATCTTCCTACCTTGAATATCATGTAACCAAGGTTTTTTAATCAGACCTTTGACCCCTGATGACCTTGACCTCTCACCCAAAACCAGCTAGAGTTCTTTCCTCTTGACATAATCACATCTACATACCAGCATGAAATCTATCCAAGCTTTCCTACTTGATATATCGTGGTAACAATGTTTTCAGCTTTTGACGGTTACCCCGTGACCCCAAGGATGACCTTTGACCTCCACCAAAAAATGATAGGTGGTTTTTCCTTCTCGAAACGCAATAACGGCATCTACATACCAAGCATGACATCTATCCAAGCTTTGCTAACTTTGAGATATCGTGTAAGCAAGGGTTTTCAGACTTTGACCCCGCGGTGACAAACCCCAATGAACTTTTGGACCAGATCGGGCACCAAAAACAATAGGTTCATTGAACCTCTCACACTACATCGCATCTACTACCACAGCATGAATCTATTCCAAGCTTGTCTAACTAGAGATATCGTGTAAACGAGGTTTTCAGTTTTGACACCCAGTGAACCCCGAGATTACTTATGACGCTCGCAGCCAAAAATGATTAGGGTTCTTGCCTCTCCCCACAGCGACTCTACCTACCAATCATGAAATCTATCCAAGCTTTCTAACTTGAGATAATTTTTTAAAAACCGGGTTTCATATTTTGACATAGCCTCAGTATACCCCAGATGACCTTTGACCTCCACCAAAAACAATAGGTTTCTTCCTCTCACACGACAACGCATCTACCATACCCATCATGAATCTATCACAAAGCTTTTCTAACTTGAGATATCGTGTAAACAAGGTTTTCGATTTTGACGGCCCCGGGTTACCACCCAGATGACCTTGACCTCTCACAAAAATGTATAGGGTTACTTTGCTCTTACCCAGACAGAATGCATCTACGAGTATTAAGCTGAGTAATTTATTCTTATCCAAAGCTTTCTAAGCTTTGAGATATCAGTGTAAAACAAGGGTTTCAAGATTTGACACCTTGGTGACCCCATATGACCGTTTGACCGGGCTCACCAAAAGAATTAGGGTTCTCTTCCTCTCAATATGTGGTCCATCTATGTACCAAGTTTGAGAACTGTCACTTCCCTTCTTGAGATCTTCGTGTACACAACTAAAGCCGTCCATACGCGCACGTGAATGATGAAAGGACGGGAGACACAAAAATAAACGACACACACATACACACGACAGCTACCATCGCATAGATTCCTTGCATTGCCTTCGTCAAGGAATCAATAAAAACTCCTGTTGGGCACTAAAAAAAAGTCCACGGGCCCCATCAGACGACCTCTTCCATCCGACGTTTTGTCCCTTTTTTGATGCTTTTATGCTATTGTAGGCTACATTCTTCCAGTTTAATTAAATTGTGAAATGGTACCCAACAATGCACACTTATTTTTTCCCAAATTCAGTTTACAGGGAAGGGCCACAATCTAAAGGTACTGTCACCAAAACTTGGGAAGGAGTAATGGATGTGAGTGGAGGTTTGGTTAAAGTCTTTCTTGATATACCGGGTTTCTCCTCAGACACGTTAAATATCAATACCCGGAGGTTGTGAGGCTTAAGAACCATCAAAACCATATAGTTAAATGTGATTGTGCAATGCCATAGAAAATATCTGGAACAAAATCCATTCCAGTTTTACAATGCATGGTGGCTGAACAAGTTGACTCTTCACTATAAGCTAACTCTGTGAGAACACTTTCTGAAAACAGACACCAACGAGCAAAATGATTCTTGAAGAAAAAATAAGCACGCTTTTTCTGCTAGGGGTCTGTGGGAATTAATAAGCTGGTCTCGAACTAAATTTTACCCTAGACCGGAGTGGACAAGAGGTTAGGACATTTCCTTACATATGCTGGACGAAAAATACCAATACTTGAATTGGGGGCCACACTTGTGAAACACAACCAGGTAATTTTTTAACTGAGTTAGATGCATATCATTGTTCATTGTTAATGGCCCAAAACCAGCACGCCGAGATCCACTTTTCAATAGATTTACCCCACGATTGCACCATTTTTCTTTCTATGGGTTGTTAAAGGGGCTGTTTATGTCCTTTCACAGTCCTCAAAGGCGTGCAAGTAAACACCCACGTGCCAGTTGTAACTGGATAAAACTTGAAATAAAAATAGTTTTACCCTGGGTCCAAACTTAAACTTTTTTTTTTACATTTGCAGTCGGTTGGGTGACATCAATTGTATTTTATTCAGTAAAGATAAGATCAATTTAAATATCTACTTTGTTTCACCAGGGGTTAGTCAAGATATATACTCCAATGCAGATCTTTGTACCCCCATTTTAGTTGTTAAAAATGGCAAGCTTTGTTATATAACACATTTTCGATTTCGATCTTTTGAGAGTTTCTAAATCTAATTTTGTCCCCCAATGTTCCCCATGGACGCTTTTGGAACTAATTCAATAGTCCAAAATAATAGACTAGGCATGTCTTGGAACAGGGTGGCTTGAGTGTACTAGACAATGCATACTAGACGTCCACGGGTTATCAAATCCCAGTGGAAATCACTTGTAATTTTCTTGGGACTAAAAGTTTACTTGGTTCAGCGATAAAGGCTGTCTCACAGTGACACTGGTGGTGGGGGGGCCCTTGGAATTGTTGAATTAAAAATGTTTTAAATTGGTTCTCGTTTTTTCCTTTTCAGAAGTTTGTCCGACTTAGGAAATTGTCGCGCTTTGCCGGTTCAGCTGTCAGAAGGCAGTGGTGTTGTGGAGCAATGAACCTTTAAACCCTTCCAGACCGTTGGGGGCACACCTCCCAACCTTATTGGGAAAGCGTTAACGATTGGGGGTGCACTCATGTCTTCATCAAATGGTTACATTAAACATTGTTTCCCGAAAGGAGCAGGACGGTAAGCGATTAGTATGCTCTGGACTTTTAACTCTCTGAGCGACTAGTTCGAAAAGGAAGCCAATCTCGCCAGTGTTCATCTCCATAGCTCCACGTCGTGGTATCGGGTCCTCAATACCCTAGGGTGGCTCCTGACCCTCAATCATTATCCTAAACTTGTGATAATGGACGAGGTTCGGCCTTGTCCATTATCCTCCCAACATTTTAGGATCCCAATTTCTCACTCATTGTACTGGTTTGCTACAATGCATGTGCCGGTACATGTTACCCTAGAAGATGTAAATACCATGAGTTTGCAGCTCCTAATGGCAACTGAATTCCTTGACTGGACATACTTTCTGTTGCTTTAATTGACAAATCCATGTACATCCCTTGGTTGTCCAGAAAGATTTTGAATAAATGAGAAGCTAGAGGTTTGTTTCACATCTGGAGCTTTCATAAAATTTTATGTTGAAAATCCTACTACTTAGGACCAGCCACACTAACACAACTTGGTGTTGGACATGCTTTACACGTGAACAGTAGCCTGCTGACACATGGTTTTCAGGACAAGTAAGAGTACTATCAATGGATGGTAATAACAATTCATTCCACCCCATTATGAATTGGCTTTGAAAAACAATACACACGATAACACACATTATGGAAAAACAGGCACGCTTGGCAATTGTGTGCGTTCCCCCCCATCCTCGTCCTGAAATTTTCATGGTTAATTTTTATTACCGCCAATTTCTGAAATTTTTGTGTTTATTGCTAACTGCTTAAAGGAATATTTTTTGCAACTTAGCAAGGCTACAGGAGTGCCATTTCCAAGCAATGTTGGAGGCCTTCTGGGCAATTTTTGGCTTCTTGGTAAATTAACAGTAACTCATAGTGGCACTCTCAAGGCCTGTCCCCCACTGCATTTTGAAACTAAAAAAAAACTTGTGCAAACAGTCGCATGCCTCTCGGCAAAGTATGACATAGCAATTCTCGTGTTGGGGCTGATCTTGTAATACTCTTGCGTTTTTCTTGACCTCAATATGCACTGGGGAAGTAATCATAGTGTCTAACTATAAAGGTTTTGAATCCCCTCCCCTCGGTACTCGGAACCCTCGCTCCCACTCAAAAAAAATGTTTTCTTCTAAGCCTGACTGTCAAAAGAATGATACCTATCAATGTTTTTCAAATCATAACACAACTGTATCATGCATGGCAATTTCTGTCTGATGTGCATCTGAACGATGCATCTGCAACCATCAGTTTAAACAAAATATATGCTCATTAACTAGGCTGAGACATTGATCACCATGGAACAACAGCTATGGAGGTAAGTAAAGCTTTTCGAAGTGATATGTAAATTGTGACGTTCATTGACTTCAACTAAACTTTGAAAGTGTGCTCTGCCAATATTCGTAAACTCGTGGTAATTGTATAATACCAAAGTCGTGTTTAATCATTTTAATGTAGGCCAAACTGCGCCAAACTCCTATTGGGGTTTAAGTCCTCTGCACTCCCAAAGCCTTCTCCATCATCCCACCTGCTGCTCAGGGATCAGGTGGCACAAACAGGGTGACTTTGACTTGGATGGAAACTTCTTATCACACTTGAAGTTTTCAACAAGCCAGGCATGTTCCAAGTTCTGTGATAGGTCATGGCTTCATGACCATGCAACTCTGACTGTACCGTCTGCACGATACGAAAGGTGGCTAAAACTGAGTCTATTTGTTGTTGGAGTTTCCTCCCTGCAAGGTTCATGGCAGCTAGTCCCAATGGAGCATGTGTGCCATCACAGACAAGTAAGTGCCTCTAGTGATGTACAATACAATTTTAGGTTCCATCACTGGGCATTCAACAATCTTCACAAACAGAAGCTTTGGAAAGGTTAATGCATAAAACTGTGAACAGGTAATAGAAAATAAATTTTAATGACGAATTATATTGCATGGTCCCCCTTAGTAACCTAGAAAAAGTAGAGAAATTGACACAAGTGTCATGATAATAGTGAAGAACCAGAATGCAAAAATGCCACTTGAGGTTTTCTATGATATCTGTTCTGATTCCAAATACAGCCGATGATGGCCCATACCTTTTCAAGTCAATGGTCAAGATGTTAATTCTTAACATGTTGGAAAAACTAGTGTTTTGTATTCCTATTTTGTGCTTGAGGAATCTTGGGAAAATTTTGTGTTTTTGACGCTCTCAAATGGACCGCCAACGATTACCGAATCCTTCGGGAATTCTTGGGAAATTTTGCTGACTTTGACCTCTGGTGACCACCTAGATGACCTTTGACTTCCACCAAAAACAATTCTGGGGACCATCTTTTCATCACCATAACACATCCACATAAAGTATAAAATCTATCCAAGGCTTGATTTCTTCAGCCTTGGAGATATTGTCTGTTAACGAAAGGTTTTCATGTTTTTGACGGCCTGCTGTGACCCTAGTATTACCTTTGAACTCTCACCAAAAACAGGGGGTAGAATTGTAGAGCCTCTTCTTACTATAACACTCGTAATTTACCAATGTATTAATCTGATTTCATTGCTTCCTACCTGGATATGTCAATGCTTGGACGAGTTTTCAGACTTGACGCCCTGGTGGACCCCAGATGAACTTTGCCCTCCACCAAAAAACACTAGAAGATGTCATCTTCTCACTATAAGACGCATCTACATACTAGTTGAATTCTATCCAACGCTTCCTACCTGGAGATGTTTGTTAACAAGACTTCTCAGAGTTTAACCCACCAGTAGACGCCCCAATGACCTTTGTGACCTCAGGTCCCAAAAATGATAGGAGTCTTCTAGACCCTCTTACTATAACGCATCTAGCATACAGAGTATGAAACTTATTCAAAGCCTATCCTACCATTGAGAATACCGTGTCTAACGAACAGGTTTTTCAGGGTTTCTTCCCGCGTAGACCCCAGATGACCTTTCAACCACCACCAAAAATAAAAGGTTTCTTTCTGCTCTAACTATAAGGTATCGTACAAACAGAAGTATGAAATTTATCCAATCTTCCTACCTGAGATGTATCAGGTTAACAGGTTTTCAGGGTTTGACGCCCTGGGACGGACCCGAAATGCACAAAAAAAAAAAAAAAACACTTTGACCTCCACCAAAAACAATAAGGTTCTTTCCTCTCGACCATACACATCTACATACAAAGTATGAATTCATCCAAGCTTTATTATACTAAATCAAGTTATTGTGTTAACAAGATTTTCGAGGTTGACTAGCGCCCACGTGACCCCGAGATGACCTTGTGACTCCACCCAAGGGGAAAATGAATAGGGTTTCTTTCTCATACCATAACGTATCTACATACGAAATGTATGAAATTCATCCAACTTTCCTAACACAATATCTTGAGTTAGAAGCCTTGGATGAATTTTCATACTTCGTATGGTATGATACTTATGGTATGAGAAAGAACCCTACAGTTTTTGGTGGAGGTCAAAGTTCATCATGGGGGTACCGGGGGGTCAAACCGTGAAAATCTTGTTGACCGGACACTAACTTGATTTTTAGAAAGCTTTGATGAATTTCATACTTTGTATGTAGATGTGGTATGGTTAAGAGGAATGAACGCCGTATTGTTTTTGGTGGAGGTCAAAGGGTCATTTGGGGTCGCCAGGGGATCAACCCTGTAAACCTTGTTAACCTGAGTATCTCCAGGTAGGACGCTTGGAATAATTTCATAAGGCTTTGTTGTAGATCCTATAGAAGTTAGAGAAGAACCCTTTTATTTTTGGTGGGGTTGAAAGGTCATCTGGTGGTCCACCGGGGACAAGAAACCAGTGTTAACACCTGGTTAACGAAACGGGGTATCTCAATGTTAGGAAAGCTTGAATCAGTTTCAACTTTTGTATGTTAGAGTGCGACTAACAATAGTAAGAGGAAAGAATCCTATCATTTTGTGGTGGAGGTCAAAGTTCATTTGGGGTCACTGGGGGTTAAACATCTGACGAATCTGTAACACGACATCTCCGAGGTAGAAGCTTGGATAGATTTCATAACTTAGTAGTAGATGCTATATGTTGGAGATGAAATCGTTAGTGTTTTTGGTGGGTGTCAAATTTCATCGTGGGGTCACCAGGGGTCAATGTCTGAAAACCTCGACAAGATGATATCTCCAGGTAGGAAGCCTGAATAGGATTTCATACTATGGTAAATTCGATGTGTTTATAGTAAAACAGATGTAACCGCCATTGTTTTTGGTGGAGTTCACAGGTCTCTAGGGTCACCGAGGTCAAACACTGAAAACCTTGGTTAACACAATATCCCTTGTCAAGGGAGAAAGACTTGGATAGATTTTATACTTTATGTGGATGTGTTAGGTGGAAAGATGGCCCCGGATTGTTTTGTAGGTGGAAGTCAAAGTCATCTGGCGTCACCATAGGTAAAAGAGTCAAAATTTCCCAAGAATTCCCGAGATCGTCATCGGGGGTCAATTAGAGGTCAAAACACAATGTTCCCAAAAATTCCCAATACAAAATAGAACTACCCAACACTAGTTTTTTTTTCCAACATGTTCCGATAACATTTGACCTTGACACTGAGCAGGTATGGACATCATGGGCTTTTATTTGGAATCGAACATAATATCATCGAACAGTCATGCATTTTTGCATTCTGTTTTCTTCATCATTACATGACACTTGGTCATTTCTCTACTTTTCTAGTTTAACTAGGGTACATGCAAATAATAATAGTCATTAAAAATTTATTTCCTATCTACCTGTTCACAGTTTATAGCATCAACTTTCCAAAGCTGTCTGGTGAAATGATTGTTGAATTGCCTAGTCATGGAACCTAAAAGGTAGTTGTCCTCGACTCACGATGCACTCTTGTGAATGGCAACATGCTCCATGGGGACTATCTTGCCAATGACCTTGCTAGGGAAACTCCAACAAACTAGATCAGTTTTTAGTCCACCTTGTATTGCAGAGTACAGTAGTTGCATGTCATGAATCCAGACTATCGACAGAACTTGGAACTGCACTGGCTTGTTGAACTTAAGTGTGATAGAGAAATTTCCATCACGTCCAAGTATTCACCCGTGTGCCCCTCCTGAGACAGGTGGATGATTGAGAAGGCTTGGGAGTCCAGAGACTTAATACCCTCAGCTATGTTGGCACAGTTTGGCTACGTAATGATAAAACACTACTTTTGGTAAAAAAATTTTATAAAATTACACCTATGTTTACCATTGTAATTTCAAATTTTAGTTGAAGTCACTGAGGTCACACCTTTACTATCTTGAAAGCTTTACTGCTACCTCCATAGCGGTTGTTCCTGGTGATCAATGTCAGTAGATGAGTCATATATTTTGTTTAATCTGATGGTTCTATATGCTATGTAATATGCAATCCAACAGAAATTTGCCATCGCTGTACAGTTGTTTCTGATTTAATGAATGACTAGAGTTCATCTTTGGAAGTAGGCTTAGAAAACATTTTTTGAGGGAGAGGGGTGAGAGGGATTCCAAACCTTTATAGTTAGACACTGTGTTACTTCCCAGTGCATTTTCAGTTCAAGAACTCAGAGTATTAAAATCATCCAAACACGAGAAGATTTGGCTATTATCATACTTTGGAGAGCATCGACTGTGTCACAATTTTTTTTGTGGTAGGTTTGGAGTTTGGCAAAAGGGTGGGGGTAACTAGGCCTTGCAGATGCCACTAATGAGTTACATACTGGTAATTTACAAAAGCAAAATTGCCCCGAATGCCTCCAACATTGCTGGAACTGGCACTGCTGTGCCCTTGCAATTGCAAAAATCCTTTAAGCACGTTTTAGCAATCAAAAAATTCAGAAATGGGGTAATAAAAACTTAAGGAATTGAAAATTTCAGGAGGAGGGGCAGAACAATTGCCCCAGCTGGCCTGTTTTACATAAATGGTGCTGTATGTGTGTATTTTTTCAAGCAATCATACATGGGATGCATGTTTAGCCATCCATTGACATACAGTACTTACTTTGTCCTGAAAACATGGTTCAGCAGGCATGTTCAAGTGTAAAGCAGTCAACACAAAGGTTTTGTTTTGTGTGGTGCTGGTCCTAAGTAGTAGGATTTCCTAACTTTTATGAAGCTCCGATAATTAAACAACCCCTCAGTTTCTCATTTATTCAAATCTTCTAGGCAACAAGGGATTTACATGGATTTGTAATTAAAGCAGAAGTATGTCCAGCAATAATTTCCGTTGCCGTAGCTGCAAACTCATGGTATTCACCTTTAGGGAAGTGGGTGGCCTGCATGTAGCAAACCAGTACATGAGTGAGACATTGGGATCCTAATTTAGGGTAGATAATGTGACAAGGCAGAACCTCGTCCATATATTCAAACGTTTAAGGATTAATGATTGAGGGTCCAGGATCGCACCTAGGGTATGGGACCCGATACCAGAGTGAGCTGATGAACACATGGCGATATTTGGCCTTCTCGGTTTCACTAGTGCTCAGAGGTTTAACCAGTCAGAGCATATAATCGCTACCAGTCCTCTCCTGGGAACACTGTTTAATTGTCCCCATGTATAGACTGAGTGCCATGCCCCAATCTTTAACTGCTTTCCCCCAAAGGTTGGGAGGTTGCCCCAGGATGAAGGGGTTAGGTTCCATTTGGCTCCACACCACTGCTTGACAGCTGAACTGATCAAAGCGACAATTTCCTAAGTCGTACAACTTCCTGAAAAGGACACCAGATAACCAATTTAAAATTTTTATTCCCATTCAAGCCCCCCCCCCCCAGTGCACTGTGACAGCTATGACTAACAGAGTAAATTTTAGTGCCCCGAGAAAAGTTCCATGTGATTCCACTGGGTTGTATCAGTGGAGCTCTATATGCATGGTATTACAACTCAGCCACCTGTGCCATACAGATGCCTAGTCTATTATTCTGACTATCTGAATTAGTCCAAGGTTCCATGGGGAACATTGGGGACAAATGTTCGATTAGAACTCAAAAGATGAAAGTCGAAAAATTTGTGTATAGTATACAAATGTTGCCTTTTCACAATAGACCTTGTGTAAAAAGATTCTGCATTGGATTATATACTTGACTCAACCCTGTGAAACAAAGTAGTTTACAAATTTTGAATCTTTATTCCTGAATAAAATACAATTTGATGTCACCAGACTGCAAAAGTAAAAAAAAAAGTTTAGATTTGGAAGTAAAACTATTTTATTCAAGTTTTTATCCAGTTACACACTTGACTTTACTTTCACTGATGACTTGAAATTACACCACAGCTAACACCCCATAGCAAATACAAATTTTGCAATGTTAAATCTATTGAACAGTGAATCTGTTTGTGACCATTAACACAATGACACTTTATATCAAATCATAAAAATTACCATTGTTGTTGTCGTACGACAAGGCTGTCCGCCAATATCCAGTATTGGTTTCGTCAGCCTTGTAAGTGAAATGTCCCTAACGCTCTTGTCCTCCGGTCTAGGTAAATTTAGTTGACCAGCTTATTAATTCCTCCACAGACCGCCTGCAAAAGTGCTTTAATTTTTTTCTTCAAGAATCATTTTGCTGTTCGTGTATTTTCATAAGTGTCTCACAGAGTTTTAGACTTACTAGGTGAACGATTCAACTTTTGTCAGGCCATGATGTAAACTGGAATGGATTGTTCCCAGATGGCTCATGCATTGCAAGATATCACATTTAACTATAATTGTTTGCTGGTCTCAGCCTCCAGGGTATGATATATTACCTTGCTGAGGGTGTATATCCAGCAAAGGACGTTTCCCAAACCCTCAATCCATCCTATTTACTCTTCCCTGGTGAGTTTTGGAGAGCATTACCTTTAGAGTTTGGGCTCCCTTCAACTAATTTGTGAAAATAGTTTGCATTGTTGAGGTCCTTTCATAATTCAACTGGAAGAATGGCGTACAATAGCATAAAAGCAAAAAAGGACAAAACTGTCGGAGGAAGAGGTGAGGGGGTGGATTTTTGTGCCCAAAGGAGTTTTATTGATTCCTTGCCGAAGGAAGGCAAGGAATCTATGCGATGGTGATGTCGTGTGTGTGTGTGTGTGTGTGTGTGCGCGTATGTGACGGCTTAGCTTGTTTACACGATATCTCAAGAAGGGAAAGTTGGACAGTTCTCAAACTTGGTACATAGATGGCCCATATTGAGAGGAAGAACCCTATTCTTTTTGGTGGAGGTCAAAGGTCATCTGGGGTCACCAAGGGTCAAAATCTGAACAACCTGTGTTTTTACACGACATCTCTCAAGGTTAGAAAGCTTGGATCAGATTTCATGCTAATAATGTAAGATGCAATTGTTGTAAATGAAGAACCCGTATCAGTTTTTGGTGGATGGTCAAAGGTCATCTGGGGTCACCGGGTGTCAAATCTGAAAACCATTGTCTACCCGATATCTCAAGTTAGAAAGCTTGGATAGATTTTCAAGCTTTGTTATGTAGAATGAGTGTGTGAGAGGTAAAACCCTATTGTTTTTGGTGGTATGTTCGAAAGTCATCTGGCGTCACTGGGGGTCAAAATCTTAAACCTTGATTTAACACAATATCTCAAGTTAGAAAGTCTTGGATAGATTTCATGCTTGGTATGGTAGATGTGTTTTGTGGTGAGAGGAAGAACCCTATCATTTTTGGTGGGAGGTCAAAGGTCATCTGGGTTTCACCTGGGGTCAAAATCTGAAAAACCTTGGTTTTACAACGATATCATCAAGTTAGAAAGCTTTGGTATCAGATTTTCATTCGTGGTAGGTAGATGCGATGGGTGATAGGAAGACAACCCTATTGTTTTTGGTGGGGTCTAAAAGTTCATCTGGGGTCAAGCGCCGTGGGTCAAAGTCTGAAAACCTTGTTTACACGATATCTCAAGTTAGAAATCTTGGATAATGCAATCATGCTTGGTATGGTAGATGCGTTTTGTGGTGAGAGGAAAAACCCTATTCATTTTTGGTGGAGGTCAAAGGTCCATCGGGGTCACCGGGGGGTCAAAATCTGAAAACCTTGTTTACACGATATCTCAAGTTAGAGGCTTGGATAATTTCATGCTTGGTAGTGTATATGTTGTTATTGTAAGGGAGGAACACTCTATTGTGTTTTTGGTGGGAGGTCAAAGGTCATCAGGGTCAAAGTCTTAAAACCTTGTTTAACATGATATTTCAAGTAGGAAGCTGTGGATATAGTTTCATACCATAGATATGGTGGATGTGGGTATGGTGAGAGAACGATTTCCTGTTATTTTTGGTGGAGGTCAAAGTCGTCTGGATACCAGGGGTCAAACTCTGAGAAAGACCTTTTTTTTTTTTTATAACCATATCGCAAGGTAAGGAAGCTTGGATTGTGGATTTCATATTAATTATGTAGATGCTTGTGGTGAAGAGGAGAACCCTATCATCTTTTGGTGGAGTCAAAGGTCATCTTGGGGTCACCCGGGGGTCAAAATCTGAAAACCGTATGTGTTATAACACATATCTCAAGTTAGGAAATCTTGGATAGATTTCAGCTTGGTATTAGATGCATTGTTTGGTAAAGAGAAAGAACCCTATTGTTTTTGTGGAGGTCAAAGGTCCATCTGGGGTGCGCACCAAAGGTTCAAAATCTGAAACCTTGTTTACACAATATCTCAAGTTAAAGCTTGGATAGATTCATGCTTGGTATGTAGATGCGTTGTGGTGAGAGCTAGAAAAACCCTATCGTTTTTGGTGGAGGTCAAAAGTCGTCTGGGGTCACCGGGGGTCAGAATCTGAAAACCTTGTTTTACACAATTTCTCAAAGTAGAAAGCTTAGATAGATTTCATGCTTAGGTATGTAGCTATGTGTTATGGTAAGAGGAAGAAACTCTATTGTTTTTGGTGAGGTCACAAGGTCATCAGGGGTCAAGTCCTTAAAACTTGTTTACAGTGATATTTCAAGGTAGGAAGCTTGGGATATATTTCATACGACAAGTTGTGGAGTGGTATGGTGATAAGGAAAGATTTCCTGTTATTTTTGGTGGAGGTCACGGTCGTCTGTGGATGCACCAGGGGTCTAACTCTAAAACCCTTTTTTATACCAGATCGCAAGGTAGGGAGCTTGGATGATTTCATAATTAATTATGGATGTATGCGTTATGGTGCGAGGAAGAGAGCGTATTAGTTTTGTTGGTGGAGGTCAAGTCATCTGGGGTCACCAGGGGGCTTCAAAGTCTGAAAACCTTGTGTACATTATCTTTCGAGGTAGGAAGCTGGGATAGATTTCTACCAAGTATTGAGCTGTGGTATGGTTAGAGGACCTCATTTCTGTTATTTTTGTTGGAGTTCAAAGGGTCGTCGGGATCACCAGGGTCACACTCTGGAAAACCTTTTTTATACATAATCGCAAGGTAGGAAGCTTGGATTGATTTCATATTAAGTATGGTGGATGCGTTATGGGTTTTGGCGGAGGAAGAAGCGTATGTTTTTGGTGGAGGTCAAAGCTCATTTGGGGTCATCCAGGGGTCAAAGTCTGAAACCTTTGTTTACAGTGATATCTCAAGGTAGAAGCTTGGATAGATTTTCCATCACTAAGTAGTGTTGGGATGTGTTATGGTGCGCAGGAAAAACCCTATTGTTTTTTTGTGGAGGTCACAAGCCATTTGATGTCACCAGAGGGTCACCCCTGAAACTTTGTAAAGCATGTCATTACAAGGGAGGAAGCACAGATAAATCCCTTCTCAGATACGTTTTATTTTAATTTATTTTTGTTTTTTTTGCCTTCATTTTGGTTGTGGTTATTCAATGTTTCGGTTTAAGAGTGTCTGTGACATGAGCTGATGTGAGATCAGGGGTCAAATTGTGACCACATCGTAAAAATGATGTAGGAAGATCAGTATGAAATTTTATGGATGACCTCAGTGTAACAAAGCACGCCCCTTATTCCTGCAATGAATCACTAAGCCTTTTGGGCTTTCTGGTTCTAAAGCGGCGATAATGGGGGCCCCCACCCCCCCCCCCCCCCACCCCCACCCCCCCCCACCCCCCCCCCCCCCCCCCCCCCCCCGCCCCCCCCCCCCCCCCCCCCCCACCCCCCCCCCCCCCCCCCCCCCCCCCCCCCCACCCCCCCCCCCCCCCACCCCGCCCCCCCCCCACCCCCCCCCCCCCCCACCCCCCCCCCCCCCCGCCCCCCCCCCCCCCCACCCCGCCCCACCCCCACCCCCCCCCCCCCCCACCCCCCCCCCCCCCCGCCCCCCCCCCCCACCACCCGCCCACCCCCCCACCCCCCCCCCCCCCCACCCCCCCCCCCCCCCACCCCCCCCCCCCCCCACCCCCCCCCCCCCCCACCCCCCCCCCCCCCCACCCCCCCCCCCCCCCACCCCCCCCCCCCCCCACCCCCCCCCCCCCCCACCCCCCCCCCCCCCCACCCCCCCCCCCCCCCACCCCCCCCCCCCCCCACCCCCCCCCCCCCCCACCCCCCCCCCCCCCCACCCCCCCCCCCCCCAATAGACTTAAGAATCCCGGAAGTGATCCAAGGTTTACTAGCATTACGTTTTTTGTTTTTAAATCTCACAACAGGGCAGGTTTTATCATATAATGCATTGATGATATCAATAAAATAGTTACAAGCTTCATTCACACTTGACATGTTATACAAATGCTGCCAATCATAGTCTGTCAACTCCCTGATAAAAGCATCGTAATTGTCTTTGGAAGTATTCCTTTTAAAAGTATAACCCATTCTGTACTTACGAGAATTATTATGAAGAGATTTAGCAAGGTTGTCAAATTGTCATTGTACACATGCATTTTCTTTGCTGTGACTGTGAACTATGCAGAAAACCACTAGAGATTTATTTTAGGAGGGGGATACATAGGGTGGCTGATTGGAAAGGGGGAATGGGACAAGGTGGCTGATTGGAAAGGGGGGAATGGGACAGGGTGGCTGATTGGAAAGGGGGAATGGGACGAAAAAGGTTAAGAACCACTGAGTTACACAACAGTACCAATATCATGACTCTTTGTTCAGACAACTGTACTCCCACCCCCCTCCTCTCAGAGCCTACTTTTTAAAGTGTGGAGAATGATTTGTAAGCAAAAATCTATATACGTTTTGCACCCCTGTGTCTTGAAATGGGTGAAAAATTTATGATACCATAATGAAATCTTTGGAAAAATAACTGTTCAATTCTAGTTGAAAAAAGGGGAAACTATAAGTAAAATATATTTATCCCATTCACCGATCGCAAGAGCGCAAGAACGTTGCTTAACAACCAGGGTGTTATTATTTTAAATACCAACTCCCTGCCTACGGTAAGGTACGTGCCTTCTTCATAGAGTTAACTATACATTTGTACTAGCTAGGCTTAAGCCGATCAGCTTGATTGCGTGATCAGTTATGTGAACTGCCCAGAGGTCAAATTCAAAGAGAGAAATTTACTCTTTTTATAAAATGGAAAATCCCAAATAGTGAACTTTCATCCGGGGAGTGTTCTGTGGAACAAAAAAAAAAAAAAAAAAAACTTATAAATAAATTTCGACTCGCGGGATGCCGCGTGACTGTGCGTGTGTGCGTGCGTGTGTGTGTATTATGGTTTCGTTGGCTTGCATCTGGGAGCAGCCACTCAGCCTTAACTGGCGACTCCCTGAGTCGCTATTTGCCCATCGGAACGTGCAGTATATTGTCATACAGCGCTACGGTAAATATCGCATGGCTTGAGGTTGCCATTGTGAGTATGAACAGGATACTTTAAAAAGTCTACCCCGCCCCCACCCCCATCCTTTCTGTACAAGCTTGCAGACTTCGTATCGTTTTTTCTTTATTACGTTAATGAAGGAGAAAAGGGGAAAAGGTTTGATAAAAGGCGCCCAAACCAAAAGTTTGAGGGACAAAGAAGATGATTTTTAAATGGCTTTCTCCCCTTCGTCTGACATTATTGCAAATTTGGCCGAAACTGGTTTGCCTTTTGTGTAGCGGGAACTTTTTCTCTCGGGGTTCGGGGAGGGGTCATCTTTTATTTTCACTACCTAAGAAAACAACTAGAAGAAAATATAAGCCTTGCGGGAATTTCAAAGATTAAAATGTTTAGACAGCAATTGGATGTGAAACGTTTTTTTGAACACCTTTTCTTTCCTGCAGAGACTTCAAGACCCATACAATAGCATACCTGCATGATGCCAAACTGGCAAGTTCATTATAGTCACATAAACGGCAAGAGAGGAGCACACGACATTTAAACTCTGAAACAGTGTTTCAATCGTCACTTATTCAAACATTTTGAAAACTTGGATGCTTCCTTACAAAATGAGCTACCTGCATGGACAGTCGCTGTTTACTATTTTCGCAGGGTAACTCCCTGATTTTCGTAATCACATTTTCTAGTTTATGATACGGCTTCACTTACCTGGATTTTCTTCAGCGATGACCTTTGCCTGATTAAGGACTGCAGGGTACGTATGTACGCTACAAAGAAGGATTTTATCTCCAGGTGCATACTTCTGACGTTTTAGAACCACGTTGGTTCCTGTAAGAAAGTGGGCAAAGTGATTCAGGTGACACATTCCTCACAGAGATGTAACGTCCGAGTCTGGGCTCGGACTTAATTCCGGACTCAAGTCCGTTTTTACTGGACTAGGAATTGCCCTGGAATGTAAGGTACCGAAATCGGAATTGGTCCTGAAGGAGCTGTTACTGGACCGGACTCGGACTCTAGGCCGATTCCAGCCGACTTAGTGTGCAAAAATGAAAATTTCGTGAAGATTACAATTCTCTGTTACTATAGGCTATATAGTAAGGTGACCATATTTTGGGGGTTAAAATCAGGGACGCTTCTAGACCAGGCACCGTGTAAGGAAAATATACATCGTTAGTACGTGTGCAATTGGCTACAGTAAATGTGTGTGTTTGATTACAGCAGTATTAGAAAATCAAAGATGCTCTTCACTTTCGATATCTGTGACTGAAGATAACTGTTATATGTTAGCCTACGTACATTGTACTTCGGCGCTACGATATATATCTCAACATTGTTGATGTAATACTAGGCCAATAATAGGCCAACATGCTAGCCAGCCGTTTATTCCCCCCCCCCCCCCCGCCCCGGGAGGTACACAGAAGGCTACACAATCGACAACTTATTATTTTTTACAACATTATAATTAATATTTTGGGAAATTTCAATTTCAAGGACATTTGTTCAAATCGGGGACGTTTTCGGGGACACTTGTTCATCGGGGACGGAACACTAGATTCGGGGACTGTCCCCGAAAATCGGGGACGTCTGGTCACCTTACTATATAGAGCTTTAGCAGTACAATGATAAATTACAAATGAATACGGTTTGCTAAATTGTAAATTCACTATACTCGGACCGGACACGAAACTGACCCGGAATTGGGACAATTGGAATCGGAATTGGCTGAGACTCGGAGGGTACAGGACTGGAATTTGCCTGAAATCGGGTTATTTGGGCAGGGATACAGCCCTGATACCCACCCTGGCCGTCTGTTATCTAGCATTCTACTGCATATTCAAAGGTTATTGTATCCTCCTCTTCCTCTAGCCCGTCCTTAACCCTTTACACTCAGCTGCCTAGAGGCGATGTTCTGCAACACTCTGAAGACCCACCTGAAGCCCCCTTATAAAAACCCGCACTTTATCGAGTAAAAAGTCACAGATAAGTTTATGCAAAAGTGGACTCTGTCGACGGACGAAAAGTTTTTTGGGCTCATTATACTTACATGATTTATGACGTCAGAAAGACATTACTTGAGGGCGGGTGATAACGAAGCTGACCCATGTGCAGATTGATGTATTGCAGCAGATGGATGCAGCGGTAACTGTGTAATTAACAGTTTAATTTAAAAAAAAAACTTGACGTTCTCCCAGGGGTTCCCCCAGGATTTGCCCGACGGGGGGCAACCTCCCAGAAGGGGGGAGGGGGGAGGATTAGCAGCCAAGCCCTGACAAGGCGATGCGTTGACAAAAGGATGAGGCACATAAAATTTCAGCGCGCGATATTTGGCTTTTAAAAAAATTTGAAAATTTGGGAGTTTTATTGAAGAAATTTTGAAAAACGTGGATTTTTATGGAAAAAATTAGAGAAATTTGGGTTTTTTTTTTAAGGATAACTGGAAAATATGGGGTCTTAATATTGAAGAAAAAGCCCTTCCTATGAGCAAACTCAAGCAGATCGTCGGGGCGACTGAAGGTCGTTGGGATTACATATTTTATCGTACGGATTAAGGCTCCCCGAGGAAATTGGAAAAATTTCCCCGACGGGGGGCAGCCTTCCCCGACGGGGAGCCATGGCCCCCTGTCCCCCCGCTGGTGCCATCCTTCCGTGCTTCCTCCTTTCCTTGGAAGGACACAGGGGCGTCAAATCCGTATTGAAATGTGGGGGGAGGGCACACATGACTTAACACAAACCAAGCCCTTTGGTTTTGAAGGCCCTTCCCTGTTCCCTCTTGTCCTATTCTAATAAGAAGCAGGATTCCAAAGTTAGCATGACCATCATAGATGATCTGCCAGTTGAAATACTCGGAGTCCACGGGATTACTTCAAGATGTTATTTTCATCATGTCCTAAAATAGATGCGACCACGTTCAGCAGCGTGGATCATTGTTAGAGAGCATGGACCCCAACCAGACCCGTAGCTAAGTTCATATGTTTGAGGGTGTGAAGGTCCCAAATTCCGACTGGCTGGATGTTTTTCCAACCGTGTGGCTGAGTGCAAATTGCACTTGGTTTTATGCGCTCTGTGTTTTGTATATAGCAGTGGGGATCCTTCCTTTGTCACTATATAAAGGTGTCGTCCTGGGGGAGGGGTCTAAGGGGAGGTGGGTTCCCTCCCCTGTGAGAACTGTTTGTAAATTTAAGGTTGCTTAGATGCAAAATGGTGCTATCTTTGGGATATATTTGCAGCTGATCGTTTATGGCTAGAAAATGTCCATAATTTAGTGAATTCTAATTTTTGGTTAGGTGAAAGAAGGGAGTATGTTGAGAATACGTTGTCAACAAACTTCCTGAAGACCCCCTTTTCGCTACTTTACCGCCTTTTATTCTGGCAAAGTTTTTACTCAAAAATACCTGGGTGGAATCAATAGACATTTCTTGGACTACAACGGAAATTTTCCTTTCCTTCATTGTGCATTATAAAAGGGCATGAGAAGGCTGGAAAATACCTGTATAGGGTCTCGTGGAAGCTCTGGATCAATTATATAAAATGGGGCAATGGCGTAATGCTTCTTATATGACATCCAAATTATGATATAGAGTATGACGCCAACAGTGGCGCAGCCACGATTTATCTCACGGGGTCATGCAGTATGTTGTGAGACCGCCGACCTGGGGAGGGGTCTAAGGGGAGGGGTGAAAATTTTTGAAAAATAAGGCGTCCTTACATGCTATCTGGTGTCACATATGCTACCTTTTAAAGTAAAATTTGTGCTAAAAAATTTACGTATTTTAGGAACTAAAGCAAGCAAGAAATCGGCATCAGTGACGGTAGCATGGCCATACCCCCCTAAATACGCCACTGGACGCCAAGCACTTTACATCTATCGTATTTTTACTAATTTTGAATTAAAATCCAGACGAACAGCTTCCGGCAATGGGGAATCGGCGAGAGGGAGAGAATAGGTGCAGTAAGGTTATGTTAGACCTCCCTGATAGGTACAGCAAAAGGTGTGAAGGACTAACAAGTGCGTTTCAGAATGCTTTTTCGTCGTAAGTGTATTAACAATCGCTATTTATACCGATAATGGCTTCCCGCGAAGCGCACGGTAAAATTTTTCTTTTGAAAAATGTATAACGGCAACAACGTTCTTCCAACCTTCCACATCATGCTACAAATTAGATGCGAGGCCCCTACAGATGTTTGGAGATGTATCTCTGTTTTCGGAAGGTGTTGTGATCAGAATAGTTCCATGTGTAATTACCTTTTTAATGGCCATGAGATGGATCGCAAAAACGTGACGCATGCGCACAAAGGGCTCGGAAATTTTTTTCCTATAATAAGATTTTCCTAACAAAATCTGCATCAGAATCTACACTGAGACACTTAAAATTGCCCAACAAACCTACATGCCACTCAAAAAGCCAGTCAAATAGAGCCACGACACTAATCTTTTGTGAAATGTGGGGGGGGGGGGACATTTGATATTGTGTCCCCCGCCCATCGAAATGTGGTGGACGTGTCCCCCCGTCCCCCCCCCCTCCGGATTGACGCCCATGGAAGTCCAGCAATAAACAATTCCGCTCCGGCCGGTCGAGTTATTGCACCTGCATATACGAACGCCCATCCAAGGGGCGCACTGACCCACTGTACACAGAAGAATTTCCTGAGCGGTTTTTGAGCCCTGCAACCTACATCGGACTAAGGGCTTTTTGATGTGTTATTACTATTTACATTGACAGCCCATTTGAGAGGTCACTGCTTTAGGTAACTTAACATTTATTTTCTGACGAAATTACGTATGTACCGATGAAGAGCCCCGTTGCATTACACTATAATACCTATAGTACAGGGAACAAATATTTGATAAAAAGTGGCCCCAATAGAGAAACCCTTACATGCATATTGAAAACCGTCACAATAAATATTTAAATATTCCCAAGGGAAACGTTTATTTCAGTCCACACCTGCCTGCCACCAAGTGTGCACCTACACCAGGAAATGCGGTGTTGAATTATAATCTTTTGAACCCCATTTCATGAAAAGGAATCATTTTGCGTGCTCCTTGTAGTCATAGGCGGGGTTACGGAGGGGGACAAGCGGGGGCCCTTGCCCCCCTCCCACTTTTTCCAGAGCTTAAAAACTAAAAAAAAAAAAAAAAAATGAAAAAGAAAATAAACGAAAGTAAGCGAGACCAGAGAAATTATAAGAGAATGTTCAATAGCCCATTATGATTAAATTTTGTAATGTTTAAAGAAGGAAAATATTAATATAAAAACCATAAAATTGCTAGGAAACTTTTTCTCGACGCGCTTCCCCCGCACCTGCAGTGAAAACTGACTAAACAGTTGAAAATTTTGTCTGGCAACCCAAAATTTCTTTTCTCCTACCTGCCACACGATTATGACTTCAACTTCTGAAATAAGGGTCACGTCACTGAAATAACTTATGTACGTAGTAAAATTCACCATGGTCCTTGCAAATAAAGTCCCAAACCCTACACATGCATAGGGAACCGCAATTTTCGAAAAAAAAAATCGACGTGCTTCCCATGAGCCTTATATAAATCGATGTCTCATAAGTACTGCTGTACTGCTGTGCCTAGGAAAACTTTGGTGGAATTAACTCATTATTATTTCGAGTTCTGTAGGACAGCTTGACTAAATTACCACTTCCAAATTCCTCGCTAAATCTCTCGCTGTTCAATTTCCTCACCAACTACCACCATCCTCAGCAAATTGACTGACGGTTACTATCTTAAATTTGCGATCATCATATGAAAACTATTTCATTAGCATTTCGAATTACAGCTGGGGGAAGCAGGATTTTCTCATGAAATGGTCCAGAATGACCGCAACAGCCGTCAAATTTAAGAAGGATTTCTCTGGGAGGACCCAAGGTTCCCATATCCTGTTCTATGGAAAGAACAGGCACCTGGAGAAAGAAGGAAAATTTTATGCATAAATATACTGCATTTAAAACTAAAGAAAAACAGTGGGCTACAATCAAATGTTTCAACGCTGACTTCTTCTGTGCGCTTCGCGCGCACCCGCTTTAAATATTAATTACTTCGGGATTTCAAGGTTAATTCCTTGAGAACATCCTGCTTTTCATAGCTCAAAATTTCTTTTCTCCTACCTGCCACACGATTATGACTTCAACTTCTGAAATAAGGGTCACGTCACTGAAATAACTTATGTACGTGGTAAAATTCACCATGGTCCTTGCAAATAAAGTCCCAAACCCTACCCATGCATAGGGAACCGCAATTTTCGAAAAAAAAATCGACGTGCTTCCCATGAGCCTTATATAAATCGATGTCTCATAAGTACTGCTGTACTGCTGTGCCTAGGAAAACTTTGGTGGAATTAACTCATTATTACTTCGAGTCCTGTAGGACAGCTTGACTAAATTACCACTTCCAAATTCCTCGCTAAATCTCTCGCTGTTCAATTTCCTCACCAACTACCACCATCCTCAGCAAATTGACTGACGGTTACTATCTTAAATTTGCGATCATCATATGAAAACTATTTCATTAGCATTTCGAATTACAGCTGGGGGAAGCAGGATTTTCTCATGAAATGGTCCAGAATGACCGCAACAGCCGTCAAATTTAAGAAGGATTTCTCTGGGAGGACCCAAGGTTCCCATATCCTGTTCTATGGGAAAGAACAGGCACCTGGAGAAAGAAGGAAAATTTTATGCATAAATATACTGCATTTAAAACTAAAGAAAAACAGTGGGCTACAATCAAATGTTTCAACGCTGACTTCTTCTGTGCGCTTCGCGCGCACCCGCTTTAAATATTAATTACTTCGGGATTTCAAGGTTAATTCCTTGAGAACATCCTGCTTTTCATAGCTTTGTACAAACTCTTCTATTATCATTGAAACCATCAGTACCCCCATGGCCGTATGCAGCGTAGGGGAAGTGCCCCCTCCCCCAGAAATTTTCAAGCAAAATTTTTATCACCATCCGTGTAAATTTACTGACTCTTTGAAGATTGTTTAGATGCAAGTTGTAAGACACGGAAAGTGTCATATTATAAGACCTTTATAAGAGACAGGCGCTTAGCAAAGGGGAGGGGGCAAGAGCCCTCTCCTTGAGGACAATTTTCTTTCTTAGCATTTCTATTACTCAAATTACTAAAAAGTATAAAAAATTAGATTTTTTCAGCGCGCTTCGCGCACCCATTCTGAATACTAGATCTCCCATTCTTAAAATTATTGTTCCAAAGCCCCTGGAGACCCTCAAAATGATCCATTCTCCACTACTTCCTTAAGCCCTCAGCATTGTCGATCCCATATGACTGTTAGTCTCATGGAGTAAGAATATAATTGAAAAAAGTCAAATTGTAATTTTTGTGGTAGGTCTTTGTTAATTGCCCACCTTATGTCATTTGAAGTTGAAGCTAAAATACATCATTTTAATGCCTACAATTTCGTAAATACCCCAGAGCTTCCGGGGGCTTTGCCCCCTGGACCCCGCCAGGGGCCCGCCTGAGGGACCCCACGCCGTTAAGGGTAGCGCTTGGCGCTCCCGCGGCGCCTTCGGCGCCTTTTGACAGTCCACCCGTCTTTGCCCCCCCCCCCACTTTAAGACATCAAATCCCGCCCCTGCTTGTAGTGCATATATGCTAATAATTACAATGGGTTTAAATGTTACACGAAAAACAATAGAATTCAAATGAACCTGCAGTGGTGTTGTCAACAAAGGTTAGATTCTCCACATTGGCTCCGACGAAGTTAGCCACTGCTTGGAGGGATTCCCAGATGAGGTCCGGCTCTGTCTTGAAGGCCCACATTTGGCAGTTCTTTTCTCTTAATCTAATCAGGCTAAAAGAATGAAAGAGTATGTTTTTAATTTTAATAACACTGTGAAGGTGGGATAAGAAAAAACCTTTCCTTTCTCTTTCTAAATTTTGAAAATCGGATAAACTGATAAAGGCAGCTTTTGATTTTTACTGGAGACTACTTAATGATGATTCTTACCCTGTAATACAGGGGTGGGGAACCTCCGGCCCGCGAGACAATTTCATCCGCCCCGTGAGGCCATTCATAAATGTGAATTCAGAATCACTTGAAAGGTAATTGATAATAATCTTTTAGCCCACGGTGCCTACCGTTTTTCCTGCTTTTACCACTTTCCGCATATTTCACGTAAAACTGCTGCAAAACACTTCCAGTTTATTACTAAAAACCTTAGTATCCACAATGTAACATCCCCACCGTTTCGCAAGAAACAAACCAGGTGCAGAGTCCTCGTACATTTGGTGGTATCGGAAGTTTTTCGTGGAAAGTTAGATATATAGGAATGGACAAAAGTGCAGAAACAGATGTATAGGCCTGTCAATTACACTGAGTACTAAACTCAGTGGGAAGTGTATTTATTCCGTTAGACTGGGTGGGTGGGGGGGTATGAACTGTCCCTCCGAAGAGTTAAAAAGTTGGTTTCAAGTTACGCTTTCTTTCAGTGCACTTGGCGCGCTTTTTATTGGCAAATGAGCAACAGAAGTATAAGACTTAAGTTTGCCTTCGGATTTTGACTAATTTTCGCATTCCCTCGCATGATTTAAAAGGCCCACCCAAACTGAGCAAGTTACAGGAAACTAGATAAGTATGTTGTAAATAGCGTCCAAACGCGTCCAAACCCTCGAATTAATTTACTTCTTAAGCGACTGGCAATGTTAACGCAAGGGGAAAATTTCCCGATCTGCTCTTCGAGATGTAGCAGACGACGTATCCTCACTTGTACCAGGGAGCTGTTACGTAACAACTCCCTGCTTTGATAAGCCTGAGAGAACACCCACAGCATGTCGATGCGAGCATTGCTTCCCTATTACGTAACAGCTGATACGTAACTGGAATCGATACTCAAGGGGGCGATGCGCACTGTCTAAGAAGAATTTTTATGACTGGCTAACGCTAGCCATCAGCTGTACTGCAAAATTTTCAGAAAAAGTTCCCTGGTTGGATAGCATTTTACGAGATGTTCCCCTCCACCAATGGTAACCTGTCTTATATCATCGGAAAGGGAACGAAATGACCTTTCTTTCACCGTGCGAGCTGGCTATGCAGCGCGCACTGACTGTTGAAACAGGGGAAGTGTTATTCCGAGCAGGGGGTTGTCCGTTACAACTCCCTGTTCCGAGTAACAGCTCCCTGGTTGAAACATGCCTCCGAGTTGGTACGTAACTCCATGGTTGAAAGCACTGACAAAAGTGCGACAACCGAGTGTTAGACGGCGTACCAGGGAGTTTTCACAACTCCCTGGACTTACACTACTCTTGGCCATTGAAAAGTGATCATCGGCAAAAACAGGGCATAAATTTGTTTAATTACGAGAACTTCCCGAAAAAGAATAGAGTTAAAATCTATATCAGTGGAAAGAAGATGAATTATGTTATCGGGCAAGCTGGTTGAATACAAAATGGTGAGGCAAATCTGTGTCCAAACTTCAGAAGTACCAAATTTTCCGTTGGATTCTATCATGATTGCGGCGAGGTGAGCAGATGGAATACATTTTTCATATGGTAGACGTGTAAACTACACAATCCATTATATTAAAGGCAATAGGCAGTCGCCCCAAAATTTTCTTTGAAAAATCAGCAAACGCTTGCAAATAATCTCCTCTTATTGCATTACAAGCACCTCTGAAGATGTTTTGAACATAACTATAACAAACAATAGGTAAGGCAAGGAGAAATTCTCCTTGAACTTTACAACTCACCGACAAAAATATTGTCACATGATCAAAATAGGCCAATCATGAACTAGAGTGACAGGGCACACTCACTCTGTTGGGGTGACCGCCTACTGCCTTTAAAGGAGATGACAATAATAACCATTTCAGGAACATAATCAGAAAGTATATAATATTCTGAACCCAATGCAAAAAACCCCATCTTCATAGCTTATTTGGTTCTCTAGATACTCACAATTCTCATCCCTTACAGGGGCACTGCCATACCAAACTTGTAGCAAGTCTATTATGATGTCACAGGCTCATTTTATTTTCAAAAGTTATGTATTTCTTTATAATTAAATTCAATTTTTTTCAAAGGTCCAGCTACCGTTTAAAAGATCATTTCAGAAATGCAGAGAGCGAGTCCTGTAATTTTGAAATCTGATACCAACAAGAACATGCTAAAACTGTTTGGAGAGGAACAATGAAACAAAATACAAAGGAAAACAAAAGCATCTCAATTACAAAGTGAGCCTAAAAGGTCAAAATCAACTTGCTACAAGTCAGTTTGTTTGGAAAATGGCAACTCCAATGTAAATGATAAGAATGGCAATATCTCAAGAACCGAATAAGCTATGAAGATGGGAGTTTTTGCACTGTGTTGAGAATTTTGTTTACTTTTCAATTATGTTACTGAAATGGTTATTGTTGTCATCCCCCTTAATCTATGACGAGACAATCAACTCTTTACTTGGGCAATATAAAATATATCAAGACTGCTCATTTCAAGAATGTTTTTGAAGATCATTGATGACTTCCAGGCTTGCACTCTCTGTGCAGTCCAGTTAACATCGAATTTCATAAAATCTGAAATGAAATAAAACCTTATAAATAGAGCCTCGCAACCACTTTTCGGCGGTCTTATTATATTAAATTGCAGGAGCTTCCAGGGGCCTCGTAACCACCCCTGCAAAAAAAAAAAAAAAAAAAAAAAATGTCGATAGGCCTACCAGAACAAAAATGTCTTTTTTCATTGCAAGATAAATGTCGCGATTGTTTGCCAAGCTTTCAGAGCAAAACTTTCTGCCCTTTTAGAAACGCCAACACTTCTCACGGTGACTGTAAAAACATGATTTGCACTTACTCAGATTGTCTTTTAATCAATCTTCGAGGGACACAAGACCACGATCCGCTGTTACAAAAGGCACCAGGCTCAAGCTCGAACTCTTCTTCTCTTAGTTGCTTTCCTAACTTCCCAGCAAGTGAGCCGGTGACTGCTCTCTCAACGCCGCGAACGCCGACTGGTCGTAATTGGCGTATTCCAGAAACCGACATGACAGCTAATTGATCAGTTGTCAGCTTCAGTTTGGCATCCATAACAGATGATTATTCACTTCAATTCAAATTTATTTCACAAATGATTCCAAAAAGTACATAAACAACATTAATTTACAGAACAAAATAGCAAAAAATCATTTGAAGAACACTAGAAAAACACTGAAACGGTTAATTATTACCGCACGCAAGCAAGTACCCTACTGTTTCAATAACTATGCACTGACACGATTTCTTTCAATTCACGTTGCAACTAACAATGCTGCTTAACGATTTTTAATGTCGCCTGACTTCTACTGTACTGTGGGTCTCATGTTGACATATGGATTCGTCACACGCTGCACCGCCGGAAGTACAACGTTAGTGCAAACCATTCCGCAAGCGTTGGATGTCGGACGTGAGGTGAAGTGATAGCATAATTATGTCTTTTAAAAACAGTAAAACACCGTACTAGGCAGGCCGGTGAACCATGGAACCAGGCCCGTAACCAGACTTGGAGAGCAGGGGGCCCAAACCAAGCTGGGGGCGCTAAGTATAAGTTATTGAACAGGAGCCTGGCTGTGCCCGCAGAGCAGGGGGTCAAGCCAAGGAGCAGGGGCCCGCCTAGCCCAAAATGCCCCGACCCCCTTGGTTACGGGCCTGCACGGAGCTACTAGTTCCATGTGGGAACAAAGTAAACAATTAAAAAGTAGAGTGGCAAAAACAAAGGACACATAGAGAACCTCTTGAAATGATATCTATCAACCTATTCTTCATGCATGTTGTCGCTCCACCACCACTCCCTCTGAAATTTGCTACACATGCCCGTCGGGCAAATCCTGATCATCCAACCCTGCTTTTTCATCGAATTTTTTTGTTCTCTTCCCTTCCTTCCTTCCCCTATATATTTTTCTTTCTTTCTTTCTTTCTTTTCTTTTCTTTTCTTTCTTTCTTTCTTTCTTTCTTTCTTTCTTTCTTTCTTTCTTTCTTTCTTTCTTTCTTTCTTTCTTTCTTTCTTTCTTTCTTTCTTTCTTTCTTTCTTTCTTTCTTTCTTTCTTTCTTTCTTTCTTTCTTTCTTTCTTTCTTTCTTTCTTTCTTTCTTTCTATCTTTCTTTCTTTCTTTCTTTCTTTCTTTCTTTCTTTTCTTTCTTTCTTTCTATCTTTCTTTCTTTCTTTTCTTTTCTTTCTTTCTTTCTTTCTTTCTTCTTTCTTTCTTTCTTTCTTTCTTTCTTCTTTCTTTCTTTCTTTCTTTCTTTCTTTCTTTCTTTCTTTCTTTCTTTCTTTCTTTCTTTCTTTCTTTCTTTCTTTCTTTCTTTCTTTCTTTCTTTCTTTCTTTCTTTCTTTCTTTCTTTCTTTCTTTCTTTCTTTCTTTCTTTCTTTCTTTCTTTCTTTCTTTCTTTCTTTCTTTCTGTTCTCCTTCAAACATGGTGACATTCCATGGCATGACAAGTGCATCATATTGTTGGCCACCTTTAACAGGACTTGCTCATGATCAGCTGTCAGTGTGACAAAGAATTCCCCAGGACAGTCTAGACTTGAGCAAAATTAGTTAGAAGAAATTTGTGGGGAAAGAAAATTGCCTGTGGGAGGGGCATAAGGGGAGGGTGAAGGGTTTTAATTTAGAGCTCCTTGTTCTCCCTAGCTATGGCCTTTGTTCTTCTTTCCCATCATCGATTAGTGATAAGACATAGCCCACAATGCATCAAGTAAACTTGCAGTCACAGGTTCTCCGCATTTGTTTATTAAAGCTGACAGTTTTTCGCAAGTCATCTATCCAACATTACGACAGAGGTCTAGATAAATGCTAGCTGCAAAAAAGGTTCAAAGGTTTGTCTGCCAGACATGATAACATCTATTGTAAACAATATCATAAATTGTGACAACTTTATGACTTGATTCCGAGGTTACAAAGGTTGTGTAGTAGAATTGAAGGAGCCGAGCACATTGCAGCAAGCGCGTATGTTAGAGGAAGATTTAACGACACACCAACACGAATGTGTTATACAGTGTCAACGAGTCAAAAAGGAAAGTACGGTTTAAGTTCAAGTTTGGTACCGGTGAAGTTGTTTTTAGTACCCTGGAAAACTTGGTGAATACAAAGTGAGATTTTGACGATCTGCGGAGCGCCATGATCAGTTGGCACATAGCGTACCATGAATTTTTTTGCCGATCCCCCCCCCCCCCACCCTTTCGATTGACCGAAATGCCATCGCGTTAATTTTGAGATCTCATATTGCAGGAATTTTCTTTAGATGATCACTTCTGAAAGTGGAGGGGATTACTCCCCCCTCCAATTTTTGCTACTACCCTAACGAAAACAGGCACATGTTGGATTCCACAGCTTGTAATATAACAGATCAGGCGCGGATCCAGAAGGGGGCGCACCCGGCGCACGCCCCCCCCCTTTTTCGATGACCATTGATTTTTTCACTAGATATGGAAAATATGCTTCCCAGATGCGTAAAAGCAAAAAAAAAAAAAAAAAGGGGGGGGTCTTTAAAATTTTGAGGACCTTTTTTTTGCTCGTCGGACTTCCCGGCGATGTTTTCCCCCTCCCCCTTTCTCTAATCCTGGATCCGCCACTGCAGATTACGTGAAATCAAAATCGAAAATGGTGGAAACAGCCATCTAGGCTATAATAGACTTAAATCGTGGGAAATTACTTCAGATTGTGAAGGGGGCAGTGGTAAGGGGTGAAGGGGCTTTGGAACAGCATTATCATTCATGCTACCCAACAGGAAGTAGCCTACGCCTTGCTGTAGTTCTTATAAATGTGATGGGTGCGTGCAGGGGCGGGATTTGACGTCTAAGAGTGGGGGAGGAACCTGGGTGGACTGCCTTACTCCTCCGAATGCGCTCACAGAAGCGCGAAGAGCTCCCCTAACGGCTAGGGGTCCAGGAGCCCGCCTCGGGGCCTCTGGTGGGGTCCAGGGGCAGAGCCCTGGTGGGAATCCAGGGGGAAGCCCTCGGAAGCTCTAGGGTATTAACGAAATTGTGTGCATTAAAATGATGCATTTTAGCTTCACCTTCAAATGACATAAGGTGGGCACTTAACAGACCACAAAAATCACAATTTGACTTTTGTTTCAATTACATTCTTACTCCGTATGACTAATAGTCGGCCGGGGATCAATAATGCAGAGGGCTTGGGAAGGATAATGGATTATTTTTAGGGTTTCCCGGGGTTTGGAGCAATAATTTAAGAACAGGAGATATAGGACTCAGAGTGGTTGCGCGAGAAGCGCGCAGAAAAAAAAATGCATTTTTAGACCTTTTAGCGCTTTGAATAATAGAAAAGCTAAAGTATCCTCAAGGAGAAGGTTCTCGTGCCCCCTTCCCTAAGCGCCTGTCCCATATTTACGGTACCGAAATGGCACCTTCCGTGTCCTCAGTACAACTTGCATCTAAACAACAGTGGCGTCACCAGACTTTTTATTCTGTGGGACACAAGGGGCACAACAGTTCAATGAGGGGCACCACGAAATAGTTGCGGATGCATAATTTTTCATTGGAATATGAATCGCACATAGTCAAGACCATGCTTCACCCTACCCACCTGCAGCAAAACCTACATTTTTGACATAGACCTTTGGGGGCCAGTCATCTCTCATTCCCCTATTTCTCATATTTTTTATGTTTCTTCCGTTTTCTTTTTGGACAACAGGAGAGGTCACACAAGACCATTGGTTAGGTTAGGTTAGATGAGGTTTAACGTCCCAGTTTCCAACCACTTGGTTCAAGTCGAGACGACCACGGCCTTTTTTCCAGTTGTGGCTCACTGGCTTGTTTTCCCTACTCCATTGTTTATGCTGAGCACCAAGCACAAAGGCAGTAGGTTCCATTTTAAAGTCTTTGGTATGACCCGGCCAGGATTTGAACCCTAGACCTTCCGGCTGCAAGTCGGATGCTCTAACCACTTGACCACTGCAGTCAATCCACAAGACCATTGGATCTGTGTCTTTCGCAGCCGGGACCTCAGTTGGACACTGTGTGCAATCCAAAGAAGAAAGTAGACGCAGGGTTCGCGATTGCACAATGGACCAACAGTGTAGTCATAGGTCACAGAGGGCATGAAGTTTTATATCATTGTACCCCTCCCCTTCGGAAATTTTTCTATAACTGAATGCCCTCTGATGCGATTTGGTGCAACAAATGTGCACAATTGTGAAGTTAACTTTCTTATAGAAAAAAAAGAAAATTTTAATTCTCATAGGTTGTGGAATTTCATTATCCTTTACAACTTGCCTTAGCTGTAAAATGGTGCTAAAATCCTAATCCCCATACGTTGAAGGATTCTGTTTCACAAATAATAGTACGACATGTTAGGAATTCCCAAGTAGTAAATCACGGTCAACTATGCAGATGTCCAGTCTAAATCATGAAACTAAACTTCAATCTCCTGACCCTACTGGTGGCAAAGTGTTCAATGACAAAATTTAGCTAAGTACGGGCTCGGCTTAGCATCGTCCGTTATTTAGCTAAATTTAGAGTCTCGACTATTTATTCGCCGGTGGAAGTCTCCCTATTGCAGTTTATGCCTTAATTATAAAGCGAATTTTCGGAAACAATTTTGGCCCACATTTTGGATGGGGTCATGGTCCCCGTTGCCCCCCCCCCCCCGGATCCGCCAGTGTCTTTGAATGAATGACACTTATAAATGCCGATGTGGAAGTGTGAGATGAGGTAATATATCTGGTTCAGCCAGTCTCTGACAGGCTGCAACGTGTGTATACCACAGGGACTCAGTACACTAATCCACTTGCTCACTTACTCAAGGAACAGTCGCTTCATCATCTGCTTCATCATCTGCTAGTAGGCTATATATGTACACTCGTTAGGCCTACACTTTATCAAGGCTTATATTCACACCTGTTGCGGCGGCGCGGGCGGGTTATGGATGGATTACCAGGACCGATGCTCAGCCTTCGACACACATAATAATCACCGGGTGTTTCGTAAGATGGGGCGATTTTGTCATTCGCAAAAAAATTCAAATTGCTGCCTTTTCTTGTGATGAGGAGAAAAATCATATGAAACCTAGTAGTCGAATACTCTGATTACAGAAGCTCTATATTTTTTTGAAAATTCCACATCAGTTGGGAGCACACATGGGGCACCATAAGGTTTTCGGGGGGGAGGGGGCACGTGCCCCCTGGCCCCCCTTGGTGACATCACTGCTAAACAATCTTTAAAAAGTCAGTAAATTTGCACAGATCGATGGTGTTAAAATTTTGTTTTGAAAATTTCTGGGCAGGAGGGTTACTTAATTGGGAGTCATTCATATGATTTCCACCCTTCGAATTCCAATATTGAGGCTTTTGTTTTTGAGTGACTCATAAATCTCAATCCTCCTTGCAAAATTACTAAGGCCGCAAAACGAATGATGGCGTTTTCCTAAATCCTCCTCTAGAGACCCTATAGTGGGACTTCCACTGAAAAAATTTTGAACACCTAATACGGTTACTATCCCCGTGGACTCGAGAGTCGTTACACATGACAGACTGGAAAGGGTTTGTACGGAGTGTAATGTACAAAATAGAGGTAATGAAATGTTCAGGACAAGATGCTTTCAATATAAGAATAGTAAACAAGTTACTATCCCAAAAATTTTGGAGAGAAATTTTTGTTATATTTTGAATTCTGTATTTTCTGTAAACATGACAACACAAACTCAGACCAGTTCGTTTTTTGGGTAAAAAGTTTATTTATGCAAAGATATTGAGTACCAAACTTGTTGTCTCAAACTTATACTTATTAAGACCATACGCTATTGAAGACATCATCCCTGCTTTGATAAACTAGACAATGCGGGTGGTACTTGAAGAAATAAAGCTTGACAACAGTAATGGAGGCCTCAAATCTGGTTTTAGTTTCTAGACCGATCTCGAGACAAGTTTTGCCAGGTCTTGGTCTCAACACCCTGTGATCTCGACCTTCATTTAGGCCTTGTCCTGTGTAAAACCTGATGATTTAGCTAAAGATCTCTTTGTAAGTCATTAACTACAATTAAAAATATGCACACTGCAACTTGTTAACGACATAACCATAGGCGTGCGAGGGTCAATATTTCTGGGGGTCAGGGATAAGTTTTGCCCGAATTTAGAATATGGAAACAAGTTGCCCGAATTTTGATACCGCTGTGTCAGTTGCAAAAGGGCATAAAAAATTTCTGCAAGGGTCCATTCGGGCTGTCTCATTTGCCAGAATGGATCCACTATTTTTGCCCGAATTGGGAGGGCATATGCCCTCCTGCCCCCCCCCCCCCACCTCGTACGCTTATGGACATAACATTACTTTTGTGATATTGTCCATCAACGATCAGTCTATATGCAGTATGAAAGGAAGTAATGATTTTAAAGCTGTTTTGAAGCGATTAATTTCAAGCCTGCTTAATGTCCGTAAGGTCTTGGACTTCAACCTTGAAGATATTGATAGCAGATATGTGTGCCTCATCTCGGTATCATGGTAGAGCATCACTCATTATTTCATCACTGACTTTAATAGTACACACTAAATTTGGTCTGTTCCATGTCCTCTGGACCCTTGCAGAAGTTCATAACAGGTAAAAGCTACCCCTCATTTGAAAGCTGCACGAGTAGGCCTTTAACACTGATTTCAAATCTGTGTAACGTTAACGTTAATATTTTGAGCTAAGAGAGCTTGTACACTGTATAAAAGAGAAGTGGTCTTTGCCTTTGCCTTTTCACTTAATTCAAAATGCCATTTTGCATAGTGGAAGGACATAATAAGTGCCTAAAATACCTTCAAATTCTCTTATTTTTGCAAAATAAGTACTTCAATTCAATTTTACCACGTACATATCACAAATTAAGCACGTCATTTCAGTAACACAGTCTAAAAAACAGTAACACAGTAACACAGTCTAAAATTTTTTTAAGGGTGTTAAATTCATAGGGAAACACCTTCCATGGGGAATTCCCTTTAACTAGGGGTAAACTACCTTAAGTGTTCAGCAGGTCTCAGTCTCTGACATGGTGGTCTTTACTACAACACTGCTTAGCATCTGCAAGGTTGTAGTTCACTTCACAGTCGGGTCAAACTAAGGTGGGCATTTTCATAAGAGAGCAATACACCCTTTTTCTATCTAAACTGAACCTGTAACTTAAAAAAATTCAAACCTGTTCTTAAATGTTGAAATGGGAGATGAATTTTGAAACAAATTCTGTTTGCATTTCAGCCATTTTTGTAGTTGTTTAGATTTGTACTTACTTTCATAAACTGATTAAAGGAAATGCAGTGTCACCCAAAATTTCTTCTAAGACCTCAGCTGAATCTTTCAAATCTTCTCTTATTTACCGAACAGCTTGTCTTTCGATGTCTCCAAACATGTTTAATACTGAATGTTAACGGTCACTCAAAACAAGGAGATATTCTGAATGAATTTAACAATTCAGTGCATTGTCACATGATTGCAACAAGCCATTCATGAATAAGAATACCAAGGGTATACTAATAGAAATAAGGATGGCTTGCATGTTCCCTTTAAGTATGCAGTTCTCCTCAAACATAAGCTTAGTTAGCTGTACTCACATTTATGAGTATGCAGCGTCAACCTCATCTGGAAACATCACTTATTTTTCAAACCTAGGTAACAAACATAACTGTCACATAATAAAAAAGAATCATACATGAAATAGCACAATGGGCTGTGGTGAGGTGCAGTATACTAATAAATGGGTGTGGGAGGGGTGGGATGAGGTATGTTAGTTCAGGGAGGTGTGCGGTGAGGTATAATAATTCATAGAAGGGATGAGGTGAGGTGAGGTAGGCTAATTCATGGAAGGGGTGAGTTGATGTATGCTTATTACTCCATGAAGGTGTAGGATGAAGTATGCTGATTTGCAGAAGAAGTGGGGTGAGGTATGCTAATTCATGGAAGGTGTAGGGTGAGGTATGCTAATTTATGGCAGAGGTGGGGTGGGGTGAGGTGAGGTTACACTTATTCAAATTGGGGCAACTGCAACTGACCCTCAAGCTATGCTGTGGGAATAGGCCTATTCTTACATGCAACAAAAAAGCTTGAACTCAGCATTTTATGCCCACAAAAGGAGAAAGTATTTCATACTCGTAATTCAAACTTTCTACATACATTGCCAGTCAGGATATATTAAATCTGGACTTATTAGTTAATTAAGCACACTTAAAGGGCAATTCTTGTCATCCCAGACAGTTCCAATTCTCCCAACTAAGCAACCTGTAGCTCTTCCCCTAACTGTATAAATCTCCTCCTTGTGCAGACAAACCTATTTTATTGCTTCAGGCCATGTCCTGGTGAGCATACAAGGTTATAATAAATCCAAACACTCCCTCTGCATTGTGTGGAATGTGAGTTACTCTGCATCATTTGAATTTTCAAATTTTGATGTCAATCAAAGGGCAGGAACCAACTGAGAATCATGATACCCATACACCAAAAATGAACTTTGGGGTGAGAACTGCTTGTCTTTAATTACTGAACAAACCATACCCATTACTTGATCAGTCTGGTTCTGGATACTTCTCCAAACCATAAAACAATGTCAGGCAATACATGCACACACTTATTAGCCTTGAGGGGGACACGGAATAAAAAATTTCATGGAATCTCCTCCAGGGTTGTCTGTTTTCTCTTTTATCAAATCCAGAACTGCATCACGCAATTTCTCAAAATCATCCATATCATTCCACACGTTGCAGGAAAGGCGACACCAGAATTTGCCATCAATGGGACACACTCTAGTGTGGACTCCTCTCAAGATTAAATCGTAGGCCACGTCATGCCTTGTTCTCCCTTGGTACACAGCATCCAGCCCATCGGGGAAGGCCACCATGGACATAAATGGCGCCCTCAATTCTGGACTCACTTCTAGCTCTGGCGTGTTCCAAGCTTTCGAGAGCATAGATGCAGCCTTAGTGACAAGTTCGGAATTTCTCGGCGAGATACTTTCCTAGGGAAACAATATTGATTAAACTGGATTAAAGTAAAGAGGTGAGAAACAGATACATAATCAATTCCAGGAAAGGAACTTTGACTTTGGAAATATTTTCAACGTAGAAGGTTAACAGTTATGTTGAAAATGTCATACAAGCAATGGAGTATGTGACCAAACTTGCTGGGCCACTCCCATGCCTATGGCAACAAAAGAAGAGTCAGTGGATACAGTGTCAGGCTAGACCTACACATCAAAAAAAGTAATCCATTGAGGCACTGGAGCTCTTCCCAAATTTTCAAAATGCTGTTTTGAGACCTGAGGGAAGAATTGTGGGCTGTCAATTGAGCTATGGTTGTTATCCAATGTCTGTCCAAGTCAAGAATCCTAGAATAATAGAATGATAACCAGAAAGCCCAAAGGCTTAGTGATTCCTTGCCGAATGGGGATGCTTTGTTGCACTGAGGTTTATCCCTCAAATTTATCTTTCTTGACTACATCATTTTATGTTTTAACAATTTGACCTCTGCTGACCTCACATGACCTTTGAACCCCACCAAATATAACAAAAAAGAAAATCTGAAGTGTCTTGAAAGGGATTCAACTCCAATGGATCTTGGATCTTGAAAATTCTTGGAAAATTTTGCTTTTTGACCTCTGGTGACCCTAGATGACGATCTTAGGAATACTTGGGATATTTTGCTGTTTGACCTCTGGTGACTCCTGATGACTATCTTGGGAATTCTTGGGAAATTTCACTTTTTGACCTCTGGTGACCCCATATCATGATCTTGGGAATTCTTGGGATATTTTGCTTTTTGACCTCTGGTGACCCCATATAACAATCTTGGGAATTCTTGGGAAATTCTGCTTTTGCTTTTTGGCCTCTGATAACTCCAGATGATGATCTTGGGAATTCTTGGGAAATGTTGATTTTTGACCCCAGTGATGCCAGATTACAATCTTGGGAATTCTTGGGATATTTTGCTTTTTGACCTCTGGTGACCCCATACAACTATCTTGGGAATTTTTGGGAAATTTTGCTTTTTGACCTCTGGTGACCCCATATAACAATCTTGGGAATTCTTGGGAAATGTTGCTTTTTGACCCCAGTGATGCCAGATTACAATCTTGGGAATTCTTGGGAAATTTTGCTTTTTGACCTTTGGTAACCCAAGATGACCTTTGACCTCCACAAAAAACAATAGGGTTCTTCCTTACATCATGACAAATCTATATACCAAATATAAAAAGTGTCGGTCATTCCTATCTTGAGATATTGTGATTACGAGCTTTTCAGCTTTTTACCTCCAGTGACCTCAAATGACCTTTGACCTTCACCAAAAACAAAAGGCTTCTTCCTGTCAACATGACAAATCTATGTACCAAATAAGAAAAGTGTCGGTCATTGCTATCTGGAGATATCGTGTTTACAAGCCATTTACGAGGTTTTTGAGTTTAACCTCTGGTGACCTCAGATGACCTTTGACCTCTACCAAAAACAGCAGGATTCTTCCGCTCAACATGACAAATGTCTGTCCAAGTCAAGAATCCTAGAATAATAGAATGATAAAAATCAATGGCTAATTTTCACATGCCCTGGATTACCAGGATTACCCTAGGTGCACGAGCACAGCTATATCGTTACTCTGTATCATATCGACAATCTCCTCATTACTTCACATCATAACCCTTATTCGATTGATGATGTACAAATACAACCATTTCATCTAAACATTCCTCTTCAGTCATCCAACTATCTTTCATAACTGCAATCCAAATTCCCCTTAACCAATTCCAAGCCAAATCCAATTCCTGTAACCCTAATGCCAAGCTAATTCCGAGTCCAGTCAAGTCTACTCTCTAGTCTACATGAAAATGTGGTAGCATATCAGTCACATGGTTTACATGCTCTTTCTATGTTCTGTTAATTAGTAAGGCCATCTTTAAGTCTCAATTTTGTATCTGAACCATGCAGTAGTTGAGTTCCTCCATGTAAATTTCCATTTTTGTGGACTAGACTGGAATCAACTCAGAGTCTGAGTCCAGTTGAGCCCCATTCCTAGTTCCTACTATGGGACAGGTCTACCATTACATGCTAAATCTGAGTCCAGTGAAATACAGACTGGAGTGGAGAAGAGAGTCCCTTCTGTGAGTCCCAGAGTCTATAGTCGGGTTGGTAACCCTGCTAGCTTTACATTCTTTTCCCTTCATCTGCAACTTTAATTGAAAAGTTAAAGGTATCTTCCATTTTGAAGTAGATTTCACATTTTAAAATATTTGGAAACTAAAGCTTTGTACAAGAACTCAGATGCCAACGACTGAGCAAATAAAACAGACACAAAGTAAGCGTTTGGCTCTGTGAACTTTACCTCCTAAAATGGTTACCCTTTCCTGAATGAGTCCCAAAAGTTTATATACTCACGGATACAACAATCACATTTGGGAAGGTTGCTCATTTTTAAAACAACCTTTCTTTTAAAAGGGAGTACTAAAGTCACCTTGATGATATTTTTAAAAGGAAGCATAGGTTTACCACACTACTTTATACACATAAATGATTTCAAAAAAAGACAGATGGATCACAGTGTATAGTTAGTTAGTTAGATGAGGTTTAACGTCCCAGTTTCCAACCAACTGGTTCAAGTCGAGACGACCACGGCCTTTTTTCACAGTGTATAACAACATCATGTGCCTGTTTAAGTAACTAATTAAAAATTCAATTAGCCTTAGCAATGCGCCAATGACCATAGGTGTAGGAGCCCAAGTTGAATTGGGGGGGGGGGGGGCTGGAACGACTTGCCCGAAAAATAAAACCAAAAATTCTGCGCGCTCTACGCACGTTCGACATGTTAATGTACATATCATATGGGCATTCATCGTTTATCACACCGCATGCCAATAACATACAATAATTTGCCTTATTTCTACCTTCTTTATTGGTTTTAATTCTGGCGGAGGTCATTGATCACCAGCCTGGGGGAGGGGTCTAAGGGGAGGGGGATTCCCCTCCCCTTTGAATATTTTTGAAAAGTTAAGTGTCCTGACATGCAATCTGGTGCCACATATGCTACCTTTGAAGTAAAATTTGTGTTAAAAAATTTAAGTATTTTAGGCAGAAAAAGCATCAGCATCAGTGAGGTTGGGGCATGGTGATATGGCTCCCTCAAATACACCACTGATAATCATAATATACGTTTAACCAGTGCAAAACACACTGATGAATTAATACGCAATATATAGGTGCTGGTGCAATTCAAATCATAACTTTATATTAATTACGAAGGGAGTTTTTTAAATTATTAATACCATTTAGCTACACCACTGCATTATTTTTCTTTCAGGAGGTGCCCGAAAAATTCTCAGCATTTTGCCCAAATTTTCACAAAAACTTGTGGTTGGGGGGCTGCAGCTAAGTATAATGTGACTAAAATGTAATATCACTGGTGACTTTAACACAAAGTTGTAATTACAAAGTAATTTTCTTACAAGATGGTAAATGTAACTCATTATACCAATCTGTGCTTTCAGTAGACTGCTTTTGCTTTGTAAGGTATTAATCATGATCTTGCTGCAGAACTGTTCCTGAATCACCAATGACTTGATTATACCCTCCTACTACTGATCAGACAGCAATCCTTTACCATAGACCCTGACGCTTCTCAAAATATGAGTGGAACGAAGATTGGTGGTATGTCTTGTTGAACAAATTTTTCAGTGAATTTCATCTAAAAACTAAATTTTGAAAGTTATTCTTTTTTAACCAGGTACCCTTGTTCAAACTGCTGTGTTTAAAAGGTCTGTGGCATTCCCCCAAACATATTTAAGAATATCCCTGTAGTTCTAAATACAATTGGTGACTGCAGTGTGATTGAAATAAATTCAACAATAGCATCACTCTCATTGGTCTGTCACTGATGGGTTGTACAGATAGTGTTTCCAAACAGACTACACACAGCCTGTGTGGATATGGCCTTGAGCATTTTATATTCCATACAGGCTATGTTGCTTTGTCTGAGAAGTGCACTAAACAGGTGTTCTTTGAGATTTTGGAGGAGGGGCTGGATGTAAACTTAGTTGGGAGAATTTTTACTGTTTGGGGTGAGATTTGTTGCCCTTTAATACTTGACTTCCATTCTGAATATAAGAAACTCACATACCAGTCCACCAAGACTTTTGTGAAACTCCAATGCATCTTTGACTATGACCTGAGGCAGGCGATCCTTTGTAATTGCAGAGTAGAAGCGATCCCTGAAAGTCGGTAAAAAGTCAGAGTGTGATGTAGCTAAGGAACGAAACGTTGCCTGGTGTTTAGGATGAACCCACAAAAATCCAACATTTTGCGGAACCATCATCCACTTGCATAGATTCCCTGTTGGAGGCAGAGATAGAAAAAAGCCAGTCACTGAAGGAATTATAGACTCACTAATGTTTACAAACAAATGACATCACCAGGGCTCCCAACAGAGAGACAAAATGATATAGGAATTTTTCGATGAATATATAGGATTTTGTCCCTGAAAATATAGGATTTATAGGAAAAATACACTGTTTTATAGGAAATATAGGTGAAGTGGAGGGCAGGCTGTAAATACCTGTCTGATGTTACCTGGTCTGTGAACTGTTGTAATTTTTTAGGAAAAAGCCCGTATCATTAAAATTGAACCTATAAAGCAAAGAGCTTTCAAGGTTCCCAGCATTCTCAAAAAACAATTTCCCAGACCTTCAACTGAAATTTTCGAAACTCATCTTGCATCTGGTGTATTGAACATTTTCCACGTAATTTTAACCATGCACTCATTTCTATGCTTGCCAAGGCTTTTCACCTGTTCACACTGCCTTATATATGAAGAAAATCGTGAGTTAATAACAGATCAACCAATTTCTGTACATACTCCTTCAGCAGCAGATAAACAAAGCTGAACTCAGTCAAACCATGAGTGGGACTCACGCTACGTAGATTTTCAAAATTTTCAGCTTTTGAAAGCAGAAAATAACTCTTTAGACATATTACAAAAAATACTATATATATATACTTCTAATAAGAATGGACACTCTGAGTAACATTTGTATTGTATTTTGTTTGGAGTTTGAAATTCCATAACTTTTTCAGTCATGAGCAAGTGGCTTGCCATTTGTTTGTGGTAAATAATTTATTGTTCCATCAGTTTGGGATTTTTGTAAGACTGAAAGGTTTGTATGAATATTTGATACTGAAGAAAAACTTGGGAATAAAGAATGTGACTATCAAATCAAAACTTTTCCAAAGGATCGGTGTTTATAGGGGATAATGAAATGTTACAACTTCTCATAAACATTCACACGGGACACACCTCATTCACTCCAATACACTGTAATGACTCCAATACAATGGCAACAGTAACATGAGAAAGTTTTGATCTTTTTTGGTTGCTTTTGTACAGGAAATGAAAGTCAAAGACTAAAATTTGCAATTAATTTTTCATTCTACTGTTTGTCTTCTTGACAATGTGAGAATATGAAGGGGTGAAAATGGGACCACACAATGTTGCTATGAATTTCTTATTGAAATATCTTCAGACATACTGGAAATCTGTGTTAAACTAGTAAAGTGTGTAAGATCCTCATGTCAAGAAGAAAGAGTATAGTATCTGTGCTTCAATTGTTCATCTTCAAACACTAAAATCTCACTTGAGGAGACACAGTGGGGAGATGGAAATGCAAGTGCTGCATATGCCACTAATGATGGATGCTGCCATGCCAGGCCAGTATGAGATTTGGATTTTCAGCTGGTCTGTTTGATAAATTGAGTTGAATTAAGTCCACGAGCCTGCCAAACTGCATGCGGAAGGGTTCAGAGGGAAACCTCTGGGAATTCAGCATATTTCATTGTGTAGACAGTTAGACTCTTCACTGTCCCCCTGCCCTGATATTTGCAGTCTTCATGAAAAATTTGAAGTTTTCCATTTCTGTTGAACAATTAACTGAATGAATAGCAGGTCAGTTTGGAGAAGAAAGATCACTGGATGGCCAAAAAAATCAGAAACTATTAGAGAACCATTATGGGCCAATATTTTATATTTTACGATAAAAGATTACTCAAGTCACAGACCAGCAACCGGTGTATACAAGCAATGAATGATAAGGGATATGCATGATGTCGGAGCTCTAACTCATAGTCCTCATTTGTTCCCTTACCACACATACTGTACAATTGGTCTGTGTTAGACTTATAAAATCATGGATTATTTTGAATCAAAGGCATGCCTAATGCCAAATGATGTTTGAGAATACTTCATTTTTTGTAAATTCCCTGAGATTTCCTGTCTATAAAAATGCAAAACACTTTTTTCCCTGATTTCCCTGATTTCCATGAGTGGCTGGGAACCCTGGCTTTACAATCCAGTCCTTTGGTGGAAGGAGTGTCATTCTCAAAATGACATCTAGGCTTTTTTTCTTTTTTTCAAACCAACTCCTGAAAATAACCCCTACTGTACATGAAACATTTTGAGTAAAGTTGGCTCACACCAACATTTTAAATGAAAAATATAAGAAATATAGGAGGTTTTCCCTTTTTATAGGAAAATATATGCTGATTTTAAAAATATAGGAATATATAGGAAATATAGGATCATTGGGAGCCCTGCATCGCAGCTGGTTGGCAAAACAGTTGCTTGGGCATGCTTACACTGTTGTCATGATGAAAAGAAGATTCTTATTTGCCTACTTTCAGTGTGAAATTGCACCAGCGTTTACACGCACAAAACCTAATATGTATGCATATGTTCTTGGGCATGCTATACCAGTACCTGTCGGTGACATAACTGTGAATGATCTAATAAGTAAAAGCCTGAAAAATATCATAATGAATAGGCTTGATACCACTCCAATTTTGTAAATTAACTCACTTTCATAAAGACAAAACCTGAAGGACATGTAAAACTACTGTACGTTTCCCTATTCTTTTTAGAGACTTTCATTCGGCAAAAATACTCTGACTTAGGGCTGTAACATTAAGCAGAAAATTAACTGGTGAATAATTTCAGGCACTGAGACAGATAAAGGCAATGGACCTGAGGGACTACTCAGGAACCCCACCCCCACCCCACAACCCTCTCACCCAACATTTTTTTGAAATCTTACAGTCCTTTGAACATGATATCAAGTGATAACAGTATTTTGGGTCTCACTCAAAATGGCTGCCAATATCATTTAATAATAAACAAAATGGGTATTAAATATTTGTTACACAATTGATCTTAGTATCTCCTCAAAGTTTATCATAAATACTCAAAACTTTTTTTCCTACATAAAGATAATGAAACTCATACCCTAGAAGCCATTTTCTTAAGCCTCAGTTTGCTTGGACAACTGTGACACATTGGTCACATGATATTCTGTCCACATTTACAGCGATTCATTGTCATTGTGAGAAGCGAGCAGCAGCTATATACTGTTTGTGGCTGATGGCACAATTCACTTACCCACGTAGTAATCTGCGTCATACTCTTCAATGGAGAGAGGAATTTGTCCAGCGGCATGAGCCCCATCTACCAACGACAATACATCATACTGGTGGCAGAGATCTATAATTTCCTTTACAGGGAAAAGAATTGTCGAGCCGCAGGATATATGATCTATAACAGCTATTTTGATGTTCGGATTCTCCTCCAGTGCCTTTGTGAAAGGCGTAATCAAGTCTTCTTTACTATTGACTGGGAACCGGATGTCAATAAACACTATTTCAACCCCTGGAAAACATCAAAAGTGACACATTATTAAAATTGGGTGCAATCAAGGAATGCAGGTATTACATCAAATTCACAGCCTAGACAGCTTCACTCGATGCAATATAAAGGACCTTAAATGATTTTTGACATTGTGTTTGGTAACAAGGCTGGTCTACTACAGTGCCCAAACAAGAAATGTGCCTCTCTTTAGTTTTTACCCTGCGTAACAGGCTCAGTGTAAAAGAAAATTCCATACCCAAATTTCGTTTTGATATGTTAAAAGGAGTTTAACGTAAGTATTCTGGTTAAACTTTGTCCTATGTTCCGTTCTTGAGATACATTGGAGCATTTACTGTCATCACATCTGCTGGCAAAAGTGAACTTAGAGCAAACAAATGTGATCCTCATCGCCCCACATTTAAGACTACCGTCTTGTTTCTATAAGATGCAGCTCAGTTCCCCGCATGATCTCAACTTTGATGGTACACCACTGACAAATGGGCAAAAAAACAACACGATGCCCTTTTCCGGGAAGCCCAATGAGATATCTGAAACCCCTATTTGCATGGCCCACTTGTTTCTAAGAACAAAGAATATTTTACATTCCCATTATCTGTATTGGTCAAACTCTGCTTAAGTCCAATAATACAATCCGTTAATTCTTTTATAGTGAACATGCAATATATCTAACATTTCCCTTTATATGATAATTACTTAAACTAGAGCACCAACGGTGCAGAAGCTCAAACTATGAAGTGGGAAATGATGCTTTGTTTATGTGCACTTGCTGTAGCTTTCATCATTTGATTTAGAGTAGTTTGTAATAGGGACTTTCGAGAAGTGGTAGGAATTCTAATTGTGGTGAAAATGGTCTAGAGTATGTTGGGGAAATATAGATCTTCAGGGCTATTTTGTGGTGAGGTCAGTGGTAGCACGATGGGGAGGGGGGTATGAGGGGAATTTATACCTCAGATTTTTGCCTTGCCCCCCCCCCCTTCCAACTCTTCTGAATTATAGTGCATTGGATGATATGTATTATGAACGAAAATGCAACTATCCTGAGCACCCAGAAATATGCTGAAACCTCGGAGCTTCCAGGGGCTTCACCCCCTGGACCCCCAGCAGGGATCTAAGGCCCCTGGACCCAACCGCTTAGAGGTACAGTGGTCTGGTGGGAGGAATAGCCTAATACAATCATTGTAAACCAAAATATGTCCAACTTGAGACTTAATTTTTCACCCAGGGATATGGTTTGCTCACATGGCCCCACTCGCGTGAAGGTACAGTAATCTCACAGGAAGAATAGCCTAATACATTAAAATTATTTGGAATCTTTGCATTTGTTGATGAATTACAAAACAAAAATATGGTTCTGGAGACTTCACATTTTGTCTCAGAACATGAAGTTGCCAGACTGGCTGTCCAGTACCAAAGTGTTGGCTTTTGTGGTCGCTACAAGTGAAGTAGTTCTATCTTGCAAAAGTGGGATGTGCGTCTATAGTCCTTGTATTTGTGATGAAATATGAGAAGGATACTGTTATCTTTATTCACTATTTACAGCATCAGCATGTGACTGGTAAACCAGATGTCTGGTTACTCAGGCTCTGCTGTTTGTTAAAGAGTGACAGGTATTTGTTCAGAAGACTTGTATTACAATATAAAATAGTGACAATAAGAAAATGGTTTTTTACCATTTATTCTTATTATAATTTCTACACTTGAGGGTTATACAAAATTCTACTGTCTTAAAGATACAGTCCTTCTTGACAAGGAGCAGATCGAGGACTGACCTCTTTTGTATCAACTTCTGAAGTCTTGACTACTGTCCCACCTACCTTAGCAGTGCAATCCTTGCTTTCAACTGCCAAAATGCACCATCTAAAAGTCCAGTAGCTTCTGGTTTTTACACACATTATTATAAAGTTACAGTTAGTAAACAACCTCCTATCAGCTCTCTGCTGTCACAAGGATCTTACAGCAAGAGAACAGGTTAACTTTGCATCATGGAAGAGATTGTCAATTACAACTCATGCAGGATGATCAATTATGATGCCAACAGACCTCATCACCACACACAATACAGAAATTCATATATATACTGTACTGCCCAGAAGAACTGAATACTGTGTAGTAAAGTACTGTCATTTGACCTCTTGACCTTGAGTCTTACACACATTGTGCTCTGACAATGCACACAATCTGGAAATACCCAATGTTAATGCCCATTAAGCAGCTCCCTTTAAAGTAACCTAAACAAACTCACAGGACTGACCTCTTGTGCACAGACAGTTTTAAAGAGAGTGCAGTGTAAAGAAAAACAGGGAGTAAACTGATTTTGTGAGACTGGTAAAAATAGAGGGGTGGCACAAAATTGGTCAGAAAGGTATCAAAAGTATCCTTCATCCCAAATTGGAGAATTACTTTGTAATCTGCACATGTCAGTCCTCCTTCTGAGCAATTTTGAAGAAAATTTTGTAATCCATCTTCGAGAAAATAGCATTTCAAAATATTTACAACTATGGCCTCAATTGAACGTTGGATGACCTTTGACCTACATTTTTACACCCCGCCGAACGCCCTTCAAAAGTCGATTAACTAAACCATGTTTGGTAAATATCAAACTCACAGGCTCAATACAATCCCACATCAAAGATATTTCCACGTTTTGACCTCTAACGACTTCGAATGACCTTGGATCAAAAATCTGTGTACAACCCTAAAGAACCACTGTGTAAGAAATATTATGACCAACTTTCAAGAACATACAGCGCTATTTGTGGGAGGAGATACATTTTGAAGATATTCGCATAATGGCCATAAATGACCCCTAAATGACCTTTGACCTCAACTTCTTGAACAAGACGGGTAGCCTAATGTTCAACGACCAATGTGTCCAAGTTTCGTTTCATTCCGTCCACGAATGTACCCCTGAGAGAATTAAAGGCAATTGTGGACAGACATGATAGATAGATAGATAGATAGATAGATAGATAGACAGAGTGACGGTGGCGGATCATAATAGCTCAAACAGCTCTTTGAGCTGGTTTGAGCTAAAAAACTGTGAATGAAGAAATAATACAAATCTGGTCTAAAGTCCTCAGATTTTAATCCAAAACTTTTGGCCCTTTGGGACCATTTTGCATGTTCCAACTGAGTCACACCCTTATAATGGATCATCAACCCACCTGACTTAACTATTTACAGACAAAGACAGAGCCATCTGCCCCAGCCATTGCTTGAAACATTAGAGTAACATTTACAATTTCATATTTCCAGGGCATTTTTCATGATGTTCAGAACATAAGTACTACATGTTATAGGTAAACCGAAGGATTATCTTTATACATGCTTTAACAATTCATGACAGAAGTATCTTTATAATTTGGCATACAATGCGGGATGTCTGGTTGGGGAGAAATCTGGGAGTGGCAGTCCACCAGCCCCAAAATTTTAGATTTGCAGGCAAAATAATGTTTTTCTGGACAAAAATGTCATCGTTTGCCAATAGGGAAAATCAATGGCGAACCTCTTCTTCCCCTTGTAAAATTGTCTTCCCGTTTCCCACTGATTTCAGAGATATATTAATAAACAAGGATTACTGTATGTTGATCCATATTAGGGTGGCTGCACTAGTCCTTTAAGACCTCTCTTGCATTCCATTTCCACACAGAATGTGATTGCTTGGGGTCAGAGATCAAGGACGTTTCTGGAGTCAACTCTACTTAATGTGCCTTTGCTACATATAACCTTACACTTAAGAATGAATATGTAGACAGTACACAGACACAGGAAAACCTATGTGTCTGGATTTGATGACAATTTCCTCTTACCTCTTCTTACAGCATTTTATTTTAGATTTTATAGCTACAGTAACATACCTTCATGCTTGTGCTAACCTAATGGCATAGCTCTTTTGTACTTAGACCTTGTACAGTATCTGACACTTGCATGCACTACAGTTAGTTCTAATAGTCTGGAAGTGTCAGGAATGCTGATTTGGCATGTACTTGCATGGCTCTCAGATAAATTCCTTCAGCTCATACTTGCAAAAGTATTGTCACATGTCCATTAAAATGAGCCTTGGAGGGAAAGGTAAATGTTGTGATAAGGAATTTAATTTCCCAAATATATATATCATTATTTAGGGAATCTTGATTCCATGGAGCCACCTCTCGAATACTGCAGCTGGTAATTTAATAGCAGACTTCTGAACTTATCCCTAGGTACAAACCTATCACACTGTTGCAACAGAAGTGTACTGTAAGCACACTGCACACCTTAACAAGCAATACTGCATCCAGGTACCTGCAGCGTCTGTTCTATTCAGCCAGTTTAGTGCAGGACCACACATGTTTGTCCTTTAGAGGACGTATTGTCCATTTGGGACGTAGCTCCATAATTAAGGGAGCAGAACTCCTTCGGGAGTATTGTCTGGTTTCTCCCCTTGGCTCTTCGCCAGAGTGTCGAGGGGACTTTTGAAAAAGTATCTTAAACAAGTAATACCCAACCAAGCAATCACATTTACAGTATCTGTTTACACCAAGGGTGTTTAACTTCATGAAAAGGATTCAGTGCCAGACCATAAACCATAAACTGTCAGGTTTGGGTGTGTTTAACCCAAGCCCCTCCAAAAAATTTTGTTGCCCCCTAGAAGATAAAAAATTACCATTGTCTTTTGCAAATTAGTATATCTCACCCCCCTGAAAAAATTTCCACCTCCCTCTGGAAAATATTTTGCTCCCCTTCAGTAGTATCAGTGCCTTGTCTGGCTATAGGCCTAGTACTGTGGTACTGTACAACCTTAGAGCTGGCAACTCCCTGGTACAATGGGCTTTACATTAAGATTCAGAAGTAGGAACAAATGAAATGGACCAATCCAGCAGGATATAGCTTGGAAATTGTCTGCTTTAAAAATGGCAAACTATACCATCTCACAAAATTAATAGTGACTACAGATATTGTACAGGAATTCCTGTAATAGAGGGAATACCCCTTCAAACGGGTTTAAGCTTTCAAAATAATCAAGTCACCACGGTTCACAATGAGGAGCGAAGCTTTAATCCCCTATTTTGTGAGTGTGTGTGTGGGTGTAGGTGCCTGTGTGTGTGTTTTCAACAGGGTTTCAAATGGACTCAAATTTAACTGAAAGAACAGGTCACATTTAAGAGAAAATAAATGTCATTTAACAAATCGCATCTAAACAGATCAAATCAGATCTAATCACTTTCATTAATATGGGCAGCGGTTAAATATTAGGCTTTACATTCCCACCATGGAAACATAATCCATATCATGAAGCAGTATCACACAAGTTCTGACTACTAGTGACTGCTGAAATTATGCCTTTTTAGTGGTTTCCAGAAATGGAAAACTATCTAATCACATTCACCAATTGGGCATATACATCAGTGGGCCCGAGGATTGGACAGATGTCAGGGGCTACACTGTGCACATTACTGTCAGAAGGGTGTCACTATCAATACTGGGGTCCTCAGGTGGCAAAGGGGATCCTCAGGTGGCAAAGTGGAATAATACTCTGAAGTGCACCAATGTGTTTCACAAGTGCATGGCTTTGAATCATTTCGCAAAATCTTCCCATGCCAAAACTTGTCAAGAGTTGTTATCAATACCAATTAGGTGCTCATTCAAGCATTTTTCAATAGTCCTAAAGGTTGACATTTGATGACAGTTTATCTCAGATAAAACTGAAAGGTGACCAAAGCTTCAATGACCATGAGTAATTTGATCCCTTTTTGCCAGTACTTATTACAGTGCAGGATTTGTTGTTTGCTGTAATGTAAACCCCCCCTCCCCAGTGCTGGGCTACTGTTGTACCAGAAGAGTCATCAAAGCTATGAACAATGATGCTGCTCAATGGAGCACCTAATGGAAGTAACAAACCAGTGGTCGGGTACTCTAATTGGGAACTGCAGTTTTCCCCTAAAAACTGCAGTAGCTGTGACTGATTCCAGCAAAGGCAAATTTTGCCTCATGTCCCGCTCGAGGTACATGGCTTTTTCTCCAAGTTTTTTGCTCTCCTCCCACTTGGCGTACAGGCTTGCCATCAAACCTGGTTGCCCAGGCAAAGAAGTCGGTTCCATGCTGGACTGAAGCAACTTTGTGTGTACCAGTTTACAAGCTGACTTTGCTTACTCGCTACCATTATTTCTATACTTCTTGGAAAGTTTTTGCACAGTAATGAAGCGGTGGATATGAGAGCAGTGGAGGTCTCCCCCTGGGAGAAGGCTGGGGAAGAGTAACAAAATACTGACATAACAACATCCTGATACAATTAAACTTATTATAGTTTAAATGTGACTAGACTTACCAGGGTTCTGTTCAACGACTACCTTAGCTTGGTTCAAAACCGCTGGGTAGGTGTGAAGATTGCAGAGTAATATTTGATCTCCCGGTGAATACTTTAGCCCCTTCAGTATTGCATTAGTACCTGAAAGCACAACATGTTGTCTGTACACTGTATTTAACGATATACAATGACCAGTTCCAACCAGAAAGCCAAAAGGCTGAGTGATTCCTTGCCATACATAGATATATTGTAAAAAACATGAATCACCCACATGACAAGTATGAGATCCCTTACTTTTATCCTACTTGAGCTTTCATGTCAATAAGGTTTTGACCTTTTGAAATCTTATGTTCCAAAATGACCTCTCACCTCCACTCAAAACAGTAGGATCACCTACCCTATATGGCCATGCATCTACATACTAAATATGAACAATCCACAGACCAAGTATGAGATCCCTCACAGTTATCCTCCTTAAAATATCATGTTTATAAGGCTTTGACCTTTTGTGACCAAATGACCTTTGACCTCAAAAAAAAAATTTAGAGAATATCTTCTCAATATCATGCTGCAATCCACACTCTAAGTATGAAATCTGTCACAGTTATCCTTCTTGAGGTATTGTGTACAAGATTTGGACCTTTTGACCTCTTTTGACCCTGAAGGACCTTTGATCTCCACCACAGGGCTGGTCATATGACCCGGGCGATCGCCCGGGCCCGCCTTATCGCCCGGCTTGGAAGCAAAAATACTTCCCAAGGCGGGCATCAAAATGCCCGCCTTAAATTGTGTGGTGGGCAACAAATAGCCCACCTTGAGAAATAGATCGCCCGTGTGACCGAGCATTGCTAAAAACATCCAAATATATCTACATAAGTACATTTAAAAGACCTCCAAAAATTAAGAATTTTTCTCGATAATATTCGTCAACTTAGCGCGTGCTGCACTGACAGCTTCATGAACACGAATTGTCGAGTTCGAAGCAACGTTGTTTCTTACGATCCTTGTTTGTACTGTACACAGTAAATTACGTAGTAGCAGGCTACAGTAGCTTGCATACTAGACACGCCGCCCCGACCCATTGCAAGTTGCGATAATGTTCGGCGTGCTACAGAGCCCTGCATGTACAGTACATATTATACTACGCAATGCTGTTCCTTCAGTTCAATACGGCATGCCTCCTTGAGTATGCCAAAAAGAAAATAAAAAACCTCGCCCAACGTTCAAACGTGTCACTATTGTGCAAATCAACATCTTCCCGCCATGTGTTAACTACCTAGATACGACTATAATAACGCTGTAAATATTAAAGAAAAGTTTCAAAATTAACTGTGCTATTGTATCTAACGTTAGTTTGCACCAAAATGACAATCGTAAAAATTGCAAAACTCCATGTGCAAGCTAATGTGAGTAGCCCGGATGTCAACACAAGGATAGCTACGTAAGAATGCACGAAGCTGTCAGTGACAATGTGTACACCCTGTAGTAGCAAATTTCACTACCGTGACATCATTTGTTTACATTCTGTAATTTCGGATGTGCAAGAGAATACTTACTTCTGAAGGCTCTGATTGGTTGACATGTTTAAATTGGTATAACCTAGACAGCTTCGAGTTAAGCTTGTTTTTTGAGTCGGAAAACGCCCCAAAATTCAATGCAGTAGATAGATAGAGGCCTTACGAAGTACTGCATTTATTAATTGGCTGTTTTTATCAGGTTTCTCATATTGTTAATTTTCTATTTGAAACGACATGATTTCGTTGTGAGAATTTTAGTCTTCTTGAACACGTGGTAACTACCACTCCGAGACAGGTGAAAAATCAGGCAAGTGTCATTACGTGCCTTACAAAATTGCTGCTTTACTTTGTTATATCGGTTATCGGTATCTAATGGATATGGTGATCGGGTACCCGGGTTACTACGTTTTTGTACCCTTGCAAACACAAGTTTTATATTAGGCAAACAAACTGCAATTCACCAATTCAAAATTATCCTGGTTCCTTCAAAATAAGGCTCACCAGCAAAATCCTGTGGGCCTGGAGTGGCATTTTTTTTTTATTTTACCCCTGATGCCCAATACTTAAATTCACACCCTGATGCATAACTCAACAGAAGGACAAAAAAAGCTTTGAGATTTAACTTGTCACTGCCATTTTCCCGACTGTAGGCTTCGGCCCAACTATGTGCCATGGAAGAAGGAATATTGGTACATGGATGTCAGTTAATGGTTCCTTGGACCCCTATTGGCATGCATCCATGGAGTGGCTCCGCCATATGTTACCCTGGACTTGGCCTGCTTTGTGTCCACAGTGGTGCATATGGTAGAAGGGAATAGAGCGCCAACTCTACCCTGAAGGGCGCCATGATGTTGCTAATGGGGGTTTTGTGGCAAGTTGAGATGCAGTCATTTTCATTTCTTCACTGATTTATATGATGTCAGAAAACATATGGCCCCACTGTCTGTTGGCAGTGTGTCGCATATATGCCCTGTTGGGAACTGGGTAGAACACAGGGAGGGACACGGGGGGGGGGGGGTACACAGAGCGTAAACCGAAAAGAATGATAAATTTAAATGAAACTTGTATATTTACACAACTGCCCGCCTGAAATCTTAGGTGGGCAACTAATTGCCCGCCTAGAAGCACAACATCTCAAGTAAGGCGGGCAGTTGCTTGCCCTCCTGAAAAATTTTCATGACCAGCCCTGCTCCACCAAAACCAATAGGAAGTATATCCTAAACTTGAACAATCCACATGATAAGTGTGAGATCCCTCACAGTGACCCTCCTTGTGTTAAGATGGTTTGGACATTTTGGGCTTTGGTGACCCCAAATGACCTTTGACCTCCACTAAAAACAATAGGGATTAACTGCTCAATATGGGCAATCTACACACGAAGTATGGATCCCTCACAGTTATCCTTCTGGAGATATCACGTTTACAAGATTTTGACCTTTTGACCTCTGGTAACCCCAATTGACCTTTCACCTCAACCAAAAACGATGGGGATCATCCACTAAATATGAGCCATCCACATGCTAAGAATGAGATCCCTCACAGTTACCCTTACTGAGATAAAGTGTTAACAAGGTTTTGACCCTTTTGACCTCTGGTGACTGCAAATGACCTTTGACCTCCACCAAAAAGAACAGGAATTATCTGCTCAATATGGACAATCCACATTCTTAGTATGAATCCCTCAAAGTTACCCTTCTTAAGATAAAGAGTTTACAAGATTTTGACCTCTGGTAACCCCAAATGACCTTTCACCTCAACCAAAAACAGTGGGGAACATCTACTAATTAATATGAGCCATCCACATGCTAAGAATGAGATCCCTCACAGTTACCCTTCCTGAGATAAAGTGTTAACAAGGTTTTGACCCTTTTGACCTCTGGTGACTGCAAATGACCTTTGACCTCCACCAAAAAGACCACGAATTATCTACTCAATATGGACAATCCACATGCTAAGTATGACATCCCTCAAAGTTACCCTTCTTAAGATAAAGTGTTTCCAAGGTATTTAGCATTTGACCTCTGGTGACCCCAAATGACCTTTGACCTTCACCAAAAATAACAGGGATCATCTACTCAATAAGGGGAATCTACATACCATGTATAAGATCCCTTGAGGTTACCCTTCTTGAGACAGTGTTTACAAGCAAAGTGCACATACACACGCACACGCACACCCATACATGTGGGCTGGGGGTTGTAGAATATGCCCACGGAATTTCCCGCCTGTCGTAAGAGGCGACTAAAGGGAAACCAAACTTGAACTTGAACCATACTTGAAAATAAATTTAAACTGAACTTTTTATCGAGTTGACTGACACTATATAACACATACGTGTTGGTGTGTCGTTAAATCTTATCTAACTAACTAACTAACACACCCATACATACACAAGGAATCACAATTGCATAGATTCCTTTGACTACGTCAAGGAATCAAAATGTATTACACCACAGACAAACTATACATCCAAAGCGACTTTCTGAAAATAAGTGTCGGGCAAGAGATAACCATGGAGTCCCTTCAACAAACAAATTTAAGGCTTGCTTTAAGTCAATAATTTTGCCTTATGTCGTGAAAGGCACGTAACAATACCACGACTAGATCAGTGATCCACAACATAAAAAGTACACTGTAAACAAGTAGGGTCTTAAACATTTTTGGTTACTCTTAAGAAGTAATTTCATGATTACTTAATGTTTGAGTGCATGATATGAAAGGGCACAGCATACATGTGTAAATATTTGGGTATTGTGAAACTGGTAGGATTTGAAGTTGATTTAGACCACTTCAGGATTCTTTGAATAATATTGCAGATCTTCGGAATCACATCAGCTTTTAGGGGACGGGCACACTGTCCTGATGTTTTCCCTCTTTTCAATCAAAATCTGACCTACTAATTTTATTGAGGCAATGGCAGAACAACTCCTTAATTATTTGAAAAGTAGCATGGCATTAGTACTGTGAACTTCTACACGTCTGGGGACCCAGAAACAAGTCAAATTTTGGGTATGAGTCAATGGGAGTTCCAATGGTGGTGTGCTATCACAAAATTGACCATATAGCAGCAACCATAAAAGATGGTGAATTGAGTTTGTTTCATGGCGTCTAATATGATTGGAGAGATTGGATAGTAGGGTAACAGCTCTCTGGTCGATGCTACCCAAATTTTGTAATCAAGGTAATTACAGTATGCAGCCATAACAAATTTAGCAAGTGACTCCAAATTTTACCCTCAGTGACTGAAAGGAAACCTTAAAGGTCAAAAGCAGTTGCCCCAAACCTATTTTGAAACAAACAGCTAATGTCACAAATTTCTTATTTCTCTTCCAAGTATCTTTTATAATATTTTAGGGCATAAATATTGCATATTCAAGGTAAACCAAGCAGTTGCTCCTTGTAAATTTTACAATTGAGTGAGCAAAATACTGTCACATGATTCTCAAGAGCCATTCAGGAAATAGGATAGTCTACTATAGAATTCTTTATTGAGGTGACTGCATTCTCCCTTTAAGCCATAGACATGGAGAGAGAAAGGTTACTGAACAAACCTGTAGTGGTATTTTCAATAAAAGTCAGATCATCCATCTTTGCTCCCACAAAGTCAGCCAGGGCTTCCAGGGATTCCCAGATGAGATCCGGCTCGGTCTTGAAAGCCCACTTATGACTATTTCTTTCTCTCAGTTGTAGCAACCTGGTCAATAAATATTACAAAAGAACAAAGACTCAATGTTACTGTACATTTGGGAAGTGAGGTTTTCAGCTAAATACAATGTCCTCAATGGGCAGACAGCCACAACGTCCACCATTTTTAAGCTCAACATACTACCTTAGATATCACTGACATGAAGCTGGAACCACTTGGAAATTTTCTAGAGAGTGCGACTCAAATTTGCTCTTATGGCACGGCTATTTCCCAGAGGTGCTGCTGAGGCTTTACGTGGTGAATTAAAATTAGGTGTGTGGTTGTTCATCTTAGGTAAATGTTTGATTCAGGAAGTCGTCTGCTTTGCTCAGTTCAGCTGTCAAGCAGTGGTGCTGGGCAAGAATCAATCCACCCCACAAAGCCTTCGGGAAAGTGGCTAGAGACGGGATACACATGTCTGTGTGATAGGAGCCAGATCCTGGGAGCAGGATTGGGAGGGTTCTAAGTACACCCATACCTTGTTACCCTCTGAGCACTAGTTGAAAAGAGAAGGCGAATATCACCACGGTTCATCCACAATCAATCTGGTACAGAGTCCTCAATGAGCCAAGTGGCCTCCTGACCTTGAAACAACAAAATCTTCACTCTTAAACAAGTGAAGTTAGTAAACACAATGAAATTTCCTTCATTGTTGTTCAATGGGCTAATGGCTTAGCTTGTCACTTCCAGTAATAATTTTGAGCACAAGAGCTTTACCTACATAGAGGTAAAATATTCCCCACACCCAAAGTTAATTAAGCAAATCTTAAAAAAAAAAAAGAAAAAACAATCAAAGTGTTATGGTTTTCTTGTATATTAAATAATTACAAAACATTTAAAATGCACACTGTCAATTTCAAAATAATTTTAAAACAAAAACTGTAGTTCAAAAGCTCAATTTTTCTAAAAGACTGGACTGGAAAGCCCAATTCTGTCTGAAAGATTTAGGGGACAAACTGGTCGTAGATTTTTCTGATTACAAGTACATGCACATATACAATAAAATATAATTTTTGATAAATGCACAGTATGGGGTATGTAACCCCCTTTAATTAGCCTTACAGTGCAGAGGGGTTATGGGCCGGGGAAAAATTGACAAACAGAAGTCAATGTCATTGTTTTCAGCAGCTGTCATTCATATTAATGGCACTTCAACAAGATGTTGTTTCATCATACCAAAACACCCCATTTGGAGTGAGGACTAAAAGCAATCAAGCTACAGGTAGTGTAGGTTGTGTCCAGTTTGGCAAGCCTATGGCCAAGGTGGGCCAGAAGGCTGAGCCCCCCCCCTCCCACCCCCCGGAAAAATTCTGGCCCCTAGAAAATACAAAATTACCAATTAAACCATATTAGTATAGCTCACTCCCTGAAAAATACCCCCTCCCCCTGGCCCCACTGGCCACACAGCACCTTGTCTGGCTACAGCCTGGTGTTTGGTCTGTAAAAAGAAAAAGATGATAGTAGCGCTCACCAATAGGGGGACAGGGGGGAATTTTAAAGGTCATCAATCATCAAGGTAGAATGATACTGTATGTTTCATTTCGCCATTTTGCTAGAGTGGTGGTTTATTTGCCACTATAAGACCTACCTCGTACTTCATTTCTACATTTCCTTTCCCCTCCTTTTACTTTCTCCTTTCATATGATGTCAAACTGATGTTTTAAGCATATGGGGCCATTACATTGGGGGGGGGGGGGCTGGGGGTTGGGCCCCAACTTCTTTGAAAAAAGTTTTCCTGAATTTCTACATACAGTATTCTGCCTGAATTTTGGGGTTGTCTAAAAAATATGTCACTCAATTGCTGTTAATAAGTCTGTCCACGTCTTCAGCAGCTTGCATGGAACTTAAAATCATAATAAACTCTTCTTTCTCTGTGATCTTTCATGCTGGAATGACCTACAGTGTACAGTATTACATAAGCTGAGAAAACTTCTGCTGAACCCTAACTTGGTGCTTGGGATAAACACAGGAGTATTCCTGATCACGACGGCGGAGCTCCCAGGTGGGACCTGTTCTATTCAGCCAGTCTAGAACGGGACCACTGTCAGGTGGTGTCAGTTAAGTCAAAGTTTGTCCCTTGGGGACGTTGTTACTCCTTCGGGGAGCAGAACTCCTTCGGGAGTATTGTTTGGTTTTCGCCCCTGGCTCTTCGCCAGAGAGTCAGGGGACTTTTGGAAAAAAAAAAAAGCTTGGGATAAACACAAAATTAGCCAACTACAGTACTGCAGTTACCACTTAATTAGGAGCCTAGCATATGGAAACAAATTAACCCTGTTGCAATTTGATCATAGATGAACACCAGTGTACTGTAACTCTCCTCTCTTCCACTAGTGCTCAGAGGGTTACAAAGCAATGGGTGAAAGTTTCCACTTTCAGCCCCAAAACTGGGGGTCTTCATTGCTCTACACCACTGCTCAACAGCTCTACCAAGCAAAGATCTGGGCGACTTATAATTACTGAAACAGAAACTTTCTGAGTTGCATAACCATGAGACCCAATTTATGAAAACCACCCCACTCCACAGCAAACATCTTTGCAGGAAAAGCACTACAGGTAATTCTGGTCACCAAAAACTTTGGTGTGGATCCATCAGAATCTAATCCAATTATGTTTTGAATGCTTACCATCAGCATTGCCTGACCAGAAAAAGATGAAGAGAAAGCAGTATACATGTACAGTACATTGACCAAATACACATTCCCTATAAAATACAATGTTACATTTGTAGCCAGGATCTGATGTCTGAAGGTGATGCACTGAGGCCAGCTTGTAGGATGAGTGAAAGGATGATACTAGTACTGTAGGTAGAGTCTATTTTGGCACTGTGGGCAGCCAGGGCTAGGCCTATATATTTTGGCAACCTAATGGGGTGATGTTGCAGAAATCTATACATTTTTACAGGTGGAAAATAAGGAGTAATTATAGAATGCAGGTCCACATGTGACAATGTTCTTAGAGTGGATTAGTGGATTCACGGATACGATCTACAATCTTGCTTCCCCACCCTGAGCTATTTGAGAACGACACACAACACACTGGGTTTAAAGACAAAATATTACCAACTCCAGGGAAGCTTCCCTGAGTGGATTTGCTGATTCGTGGATACGATCTTGTTTCCCCACCCTGAGCTACAGTATTTGAGAACGACACACAACACAAGTTGGGTTTAAAGACAAAATATTACCAACTCCAGGGAAGCTTCCCTGAGTGGATTCGGGGATTCATGGATACGATCTTGCTTCCCCACCCTGAGCTATTTGAGAATGACACACAACACACTGGGTTTAAAAACAAAATATTACCAACTCCAGGGAAGCTTCCCTGAGTGGATTCGGGGATTCATGGATACAATCTTGCTTCCCCACCCTGAGCTATTTGAGAACGACACACAACACACTGGGTTTAAAGACAAAATATTACCACCTCCAGGGAAGCTTCCCTGAGTGGATTCGGGGATTCGTGGATAGGATCTTGTTTCCCCACCCTGAGCTATTTGAGAATGACACACAACACACTGGGTTTAAAGACAAAATATTATCAACTCCAGGGAAGCTTCCCTGAGTGGATTCGCGGATTCATGGAGTACGATCTTGCTTCACCACCCTGAGCTATTTGAGAACGACACACAACACACTGGGTTTAAAGACAAAATATTACCAACTCCAGGGAAGCGATCCCTGAGTGGATTCGGGGATTCGTGGATGCGATCTCAGTTCTACACTAGCTCTAGGGTAAGCTATTTAAGAACGAAAAATTGAGATCGAATCTGCGAATCCGGATTCTAGGAAGAAGTAACCGGTTGACCTGCATTCTATAATTGTACCGAAAATAACATGTTTGTATGCAAAAGGATACCAAGGTTATGTTCGCATGTTTTCTTTTTCTCCAACTTACTCGATGTATCTATTCATTAACCTTCTGGGCACACAAGACCAAGACCCGCTGTTGCAGAAGGCGCCGTCTTCGAGATTATCAAACTCAGCCTCCCTCAGTTCTATCCCCAGCATTATATCAGCCAATGCCTTCTTCTTCCTCCTGTTCATACTTCTCCAGATTGTCACAGCCACCGCAACAACGGCAACTGATGTAACCATTGCTAGCCTGAGGTCATGATCCATCTTGCTTTCGTGTACCTAAGTTATACAGGCTTCACTAAGCTCTGCAGTGCCTACTTACTGTACCTAGGCCTAGTTAAATAAGCCTAAGCTAGGCCAACAGTGCTTACAAAAGCTGGAAAACAAGGCTTAATTGCAGAATATCCCGCAACAGTTATTTGTATTCTTGCAATTACTCCGAAAACATGACCATACTACCAAATATATCAAAGTTTCTTGATTTGGCTTTGATTTTATCTAGTGTGAAGAAGTACTATGATCTGTATTGCAGCTCTCTGTGCAGAACAAAATCCTATTAGAACTGTCCTGCCATGCCAGCCTTGACATACTGTATGCACATGTTTACAACTGTGCGGGTAGGCAAGGACTTAGCAAGGACTCTTATGCAACCCTGGATTTGGCAAGTTTTTATTTTTTTATGTGCAGTTCACATATACCGTTTATAGTCTATACACTTGCACACTACTTGCCTACGTAGCAGACTCTCTAGGTGAGAGTGAGATTCGCTGGGGGACTACTGACAAGGAGTGCGACCATCGGTTCGCGCGGAGCGTCCCGCCAGGGGGACTTTTTTCCTACAATACCCCCAGATTGCAGGAAATGGCCCTTCCCCCGTGCCTCTACTGCTTGTCCAGGATATCCAGTTTTCGGCATGGGCGGCTCTAAGAAATTTTGTTTGGGGCCGGGGGGGGGGGGGGCAAACTCAAGTCCGTATTCAGGGAGGTTCGGAAGACCCCCCCCGGCAATATTAATGGTCAGATCCGGATAGTTCAATAGGAGCATGGTTATTATTAAATATTATAGCGATGCCCCATGTACGTTTTGAAGAGCTCTTCAAAAACCATTTCAGGCAGTCAGTAATGAGCTGATTACTTTAAAATAAAAATACAAACATCAGCCGATCGCTACTCCATAGGGGGAGCAATATGGCAAGTGAAATGGGCAAAGCGGCTTGATCCATTTGTATAAAATGAGCCCCACCTTTGAATATTTTGTTGTTTCTTTCATTGTGTCACAATATGTTTCAGCTTTGCCAAGAAGCCACAAAATGTTGGTTTTCTGGATTCTTTTCTTAAACCAGAAAGCCAAAAGGCTTAGTGATTCCTTGCCATATTGATATACTGTAACAAACATGAATCACCCACATGACAAGCATGAGATCCCTCACAGTTATCCTACTTGAGATATCATGTTAATACGGTCAAACGGTTTTGAAATCTTGAGACCCAAAATGACCTACATGCTAAATATTAACAATCCACAGGCCAAGTATGTGATCCCTCATAGTTATCCTCCTTGAAATATGTTTACTAGCTCTTGACCTTTTGTGACCTTAAGTAACCTTCGACCTGCACGAAAAATAGTAGGGATCATCCACATGTCAAGTGTGAGATCCCTCACAGTTATCTTTCTTGAGATATCGTATTTACAAGGTTTTGACCTTTTGGCCTCTGGTGACCCGAAATGACCTTTGACCTGCACCAAAAAATATAGAGATGATCTACTCAATATGGGCAATACACAAGCTAAGTATGAGATCCCTAACAGTTACCCTTCTTGAGATATCATGTTAACAATGTTTTGACCTTTTGACATGTGGTGACCATACCATACATGACCTTTGACTTCCACCAAAATAATAGGGATCATCTACTCAATATGGGCAATCCACGTGCTAACTATGAGATCTCTCACAGTTACCCTTCTGGAGATATCGTGTTTACAATGTTCCGACCTTTTGACCTCTGGTGACCCCACATGACCTTTGCCCTCCACCAAAAACAATAGGGATCATCTACTCAATATGGACAATCCACATGCTAAGTATGAGATCCCTCACATTTATCCTTCTGGAGATATCGTGTTTACAAGGTTTTGATGTTTTGGCCTCTGCTGACCCCAAATGACCTTTGACCTCCACCAAAAATAATAGGAATTATCTTCTAAATATGGGCAATCCAAATGCTAAGTATGAGATCCCTCACAGTTATCTTCCTTGAGAAATAGTGTTTACAATGTTTTGACCTTTTGACCACTGGTGACCCCAAATGACCTTTGACCTCCACCAAAAATAATAGGAATTATTTATATGGGCAATCCAAATGCCAAGTATGAGATCCCTCACAGTTATCCTCCTTGAGAAATAGTGTTTACAATGTTTTGACCTTTACCCTTCTTGAGATATCACGTTTACAAGGTTTTGACCTTTTGACCTCTGATGACCCCAGATGACCTTTGACCTCCACCAAAAATAGTAGAAATCATTAACTTAATATGGGTAATCCACATGCTAAGTAAGAGATCCCTCAAAGTTACCCTTCTTGAGATATAGTGTTTACAAGGTTTTGAACTTTTGACCACTGGTGACCTCAAATGACCTTTGACCTCCACCAAAAACAATAGGGATCATCTACTCAATATGGGCAATGATCATGGTAAGTATGAGATCCCTCACATTTATCCTTCTGGAGATACCGTGTTTACAAGTAATTTCCAGGGTATTTACTATTTGACCTCTGGTGACCACATATGACCTTTGACCTCCACCAAAAAGAATAGGGATCATCTACTTAATATAGGCAACCTACCTGCCAAGTATGAGATCCCTCGGAGTTACGCATCTTGAGATATCGCGTTTACAAGGTTTTGACCTTTTGACCTCCTGTGACCCCAAATGACCTTTGACCTCCATCAAAAACAATAGGGATCATCTACTCAATATGACCAACCCACACACCAAGTATGAGCTCAGTCATAGTTACCCTTCTTGAGATATCGTGTTTACAAGCAAAGCGTCACACACACATACATACATACATACATACACACACACATACACACACACGACATCACCATCGCATAGATTCCTTCTGCCTTTGGCAAGGAATCAACAAACGAAAATTAGAGCACTGAAGACACCTAAAAACAATGAACTGTAAGCACTATTTTGCATCTCAGTACCGTTCCGAATCGAAATAGTTTAAAGGGGGGGGGGATTCCCCTAACTCATCCCATATTCAAATGGCTAGGCCAAAAAGTCTCACTACAATGAGCTTAGATTGACTGTTTGGTGTGTTTATTTGAAATCAACTAAAACGGTATACTTTAGCACAGAGGTGGAGACTACCTTACTCACTTACAAACAGACACAAATCATCT